>CAUYUJ010007714.1:29024-44883 GCA_963575745.1 Prorocentrum cordatum
CCCCTGATCCATGTTTGCGATCGCCTGATTCATCGAACATCTCGAGCACACTCCAAACTTTGTAATAAAAGGGATGGGGTCCCAACCACCCCAGCCGAGCAGCTTTAGACCCCCCCCCAGACCAGCCACGAACGGGCGGCCTTTTGCCCAAATCCCCCAAGGCCCTCCAAGACAGCTCGAACCAGACCAGACCGCACCCCAAAAGCTCAGAACACCCTCCCTGTTCTTGTGAAGTCCAGATTCTCCACTTCCACCAGCATGGCGACCATGGCCGCAACGGCCGCCAACACCAGTGTCAGCACCAGCACTAATTATTTCTGCGTCATAATGGCCGCCACCAGCACACCAGTACTTACCATTGCTTCCAAGCCGCTGCGCCGCCACCGTTTACAAACCCGACTTCGGCCGTGGTGCTGCGGCAACGCTCCCGCTCTGACGACGCCACCGCTGGTTTCGGTTTCTGACACCCGCGTGACTGGTGCCACCTGGAATGCTCTCTGCCGCAGGGGTCCCCGATGCAGTGGCCGTCGGCCCCACGGGAAGAGGAGGATGAGGAGAAGGAAGAGGAGAGTAAGGAGAAGAAGGAATAGGAGGAGGAGGAGGAGGAGGAGGAGGAGGAGGAGGAGGAGGAGGAGGAGGAGGAGAGGGATGAGTCTTTCGTACAGGCTTCGCGCCCTGGGCCGTCTGTGTGGGCCGCTGGGCCCGAAACGGCCCCCAGGGGGGCGCTCAGCCTTCGAAGGCCCGCGGCGGCACCGCCACCGCGCCGGGGCGACGCCTAAAATGCCGTCCCGCTCTGCAGGGTGTCCCGGTGGCGTCAAGCTGCGGTGACACCCTGTGCTATCAGCAAGCGTGCAACCTAAGCCTAGAGCTCCTGCCCCGAAGGCACCAAACAGTTGCTCCCTGCCTGTTTCGTGTACGCATACACGCGGACGCAGACACACATACGCACATGCTGTCGTAACCATACGATGCCCCTGGACTTGGCAGCAAAGCGTGATTCATGATTGAAACATCCAGGCATGCAATCTCGACCGAAAGGTGATCGCGCATTGCGTGTTTTTCGATTGTGAGCCGTATTATGCGGGCACGGCCAAACGCGAAAGCGCGTCTTTGCAAACTAATATTCCACGTATGTAGCTGGGGCTGTGGGCACAACGCTGTTCACCGAAAGTGCGCGCCGCCCCATACAGCTGTTTCGACAAACGCGCAACTCCGTCTTAGAAAAGGCCACGATGCCTGCGCCTGATGAGAAGCCAGGCTGCGCCTTTCCTGAAATCCGACGTCGCGGAAAAATAAAAGCGTCGTCAAGAATCACGACCAGAGCTCTGGACCGCATCTCGCTGCAGCCTTGTTCGGGCCAAGTCGATCCGTGATGGCCCTGGCGGCCGAAACTGGGCGAAAACGACCAGCGTGAAACACTTGCAGCGCCTGGATCTCCGGGCGACCCGCGTCCCCAATGCCCGCGCCCCCCCCGTGCCCCCCCCTGTGCCCCTTCCGCGCCCTGCGCGCTCTCCCGTGCGCGCTCCCGTGCACTCCATCGAGCTCCGAGGGTGCCCCTCCCGGAAACGCGGTGCCCCCCGTGGGGCCCTCCCTCGCGCAGTGCGCGCTCCCGTGCGCCCCTCCAGAGTTCCTGGAGCCGCAGTGCCCCCGTGTGCTCGCGGGCCCTCACTCGCGCAGTGCGCGCCCGGCGCCCCCGACCCCGAGACCCCCTCGCGTTGCGAGAAGAAAACCACGGCGGCACAATCTTCGCTGTTTTCAGCCTCCGGGGGCCCTTGCAGGGCCCCGCCCCGGGGCCGTCCAAAAACGGCTCAGGGTGAAAAGCCGGTCCCTAGGAAAAGAAGACAGAGCTGCCACTTTGGTTTTCTTAGCCGGCCATGGTGCCCACGCGTGTCCACCCCATCCAGTCTTCAGGGACTTCGCATCCCCCTGTGAATGTGGGATGGGAAGGCGGGCCGCCACCCCTGGCACTGCACGTGCGGTGCCAGATTCATTGGGGTGTGTCACCCGCGGCCCCTGTCATGGGAGCGGCGGAAGGTGTGAAGCCTCATGGCGGTCCTCGCTGGTAAGGCTTATGATGGTCCTCACTGGTGGAGGGGAGAAGAACACCTGAGAAGGGCAGCGAGGGAAACTAAACTCACCTCCAAACACAAGCGCGGGAGAACCCACTATCAAAAGGAGCGAGCGTTCCACAAGCGGGGGGTCACGCCGCACCCGCCGCCACCTCGCGGCGTCACGCCCCGTTGAACATCTCGGTCCTATCCCCCAGGGCGGCCCTTTGAGATGCAGCACGAGTCCCACATACGTACACTCCCGCACTCGTGCAGTTACGCCACTCGACGTCCGTCGTCGGTGCTAGCTAGGATCGCGGGGATTTGCCCCCACAGCCCCTATGATGGAACCTGCGAAAGTTGTGAGGCCTTATGGCGGTTCTCACTGGTAAGGCCGATGATGGTCCTCGCCAGTGGGGGGGAAGAAGGAGACCTGGAAAAGGCCGTGAGAGAAACGAGAACCACCGTCCAAATTCAAGCACGAAAGAACCCACGATCAAAAGAACGTGCGGTCCATAGGCGGGGAGTCACGCCGCACCCGCCGCCACCTCACGGCGTCACGCCCCCGTCGAACACCTCGCTCTTGACCCCCCCCGGGAAACCCTTTAAGAGGCAACGCGAATCCCTCGGGCGCATCCCCCCGCACTCGTGTTGCTGCGTCCACTCGCACTGGTAGTCACAGTCGTGGTCGTCGTCGTCGTCGTCGTCGTCGCTGACATCGTCGGTGTCATGTTCGTTTGGATTTGCCCCCGTGGCCCCCATGATGGGAGCTGCGGATGGTGTGAGGCACCATGGCGGTCCTCACTGGTAAGGCATTGACCGCGAAGGCATGTGATGATCCTTTTTCCCAAACCGAGCTCTTTCTGGTGGCTTCGTATTGGGTGGGAGGTCCCTATGATGTCCCCTCTGGTTGCCTATTATGGCGGCACTCGTCGACCGGCAGGGGATTGAGTCCCGTTCACGGTCCATTACCATGGGAGAGCATGCAACTCATGGACTAAAACCGACGATAAAAAATGAATGATGAGGCTCTGCTGCCTCTTTTGATTTCGAGCCGGCTACGATGCCCACCCCGTCCCGTCTTCAGGGACTTCGCATTCCCCCATGATGGTGGGATGGGAAGACGGGCCACCACCCCTGGCACCGCACGTACGGTGGGGGTCGACGTTGTGAAAGAAAAACACGACGTCGGGGGTCTGGGCCCCGTGCGCCCCGCGAGCTCAGAGGGTCCCCGGAGCCGCGGTGGCCCCTCGCGCAGTGCGCGCTCCCGTGCGCCTCAGAGAGAGACCCAGACCCCCGACGTCGTGATTTTTTCGCAACGTCGACCCGCGGAGGTGTGGATCCCCTCCCCGGGACCGGTTTTTCGCTCCGAGTCGTGTTCTGACGGTGCCGAGGCCTGGTCAGGGCCCCCAGGAGGCCGAAATAGCGAAAAACCTCCCGGCGTGACTTTTTCACACCGCGAGGGGGGCGGGGGAGCGCGGGCGAGCCGGCGCGCGCTCTGTGCGCCGTGGCGAGCCGCCGCGGCCCACGCGGGGGGGGTGCGCGCCTGCGCGCAGGCCGCGAGGGGTCCGTCGGAGGTGCGGCGGGGCGGCGGAGCACCCTGGCCTCCGAGGCGAGCCCGGTATCCTGACGCCAGGGGCTCCCCAGACATGCTCGCGTCGAAAAATAATCAGGATGGGAGTCTTATTATCATTCTTATTAGTTTTTTTTTTTTTGTTCTCTCTCTCTCTCTCTCTCTCTTCACAGCATGATGATTAATAGGGGTCAGAGGGCTTCGGACACAGCTGGAACACCGCAATTCACTAGACAGTCCAATGGCGATCTCACCGTGCCCGTGAGGTGGACCCCGAGGTCCTGCCTTGCTGGGAAGGGCAAATATATACACTGAAAGCCCAACAGGCAATTCGCCGGCAACCACTCAGGACGGGAGGCTTCTGGCCGCTTTCGGCCTCGAAGAGGCCCTCGTCGGGCCTCGGGACCGTCAAACAATTGCTCAGGATGAAAAGCCGGTCCCGGGGAAGGGGTGGGGACTTCCAGGGGCCCCGTATTGAAAAAATCAGGACGTCGCATGTCCGGGTCTGGGGAGCCTTCTGAGCCGCTGTGGTGCCATCTTAGGATGCATTGGAAGTATCGGGGCGTTTTTCGGGGCTATCATGGAAGGGTTGGATCAAGGAATCGGGGGTCCTCTACGAGCTCCGCCCCGTCGGATATTCAGAAAACTCATCTTTTCGAGCGTCTTGGGGCGCTCTTGGGAGGAGGCCGAGGACTTCCAGAGACTCCGTGTGGAAAACATCAGGACGTCGCATGTCTGGGTCTCTCTCCCCCTGCGTGTCTTGTTCTTTTTACTGCTGCTGCTGCTGCTGCTGCTGCTGCTTTGGCTGCTCTTCTGGGTCGTGTCTTGGTCTGGTGCCTCTCGCCATGGTGGCGCTGTCCGTTTTTGTTGTTGTTTTCTCTTCTGTTTTTGGTGAGCAGGCAAGATGAGGATCCTTTCAATTTGCCTTTCGGTTGCCTCTGCATGAATCAATGTCGCCGCTCTCTCTCTCTCTCTCTCTCATTCTTTCTTTCATATGTTTTGTCTTTCTCGCTCTCTCTCTCTCTCTCTCTTTCTTTGTTCTCTCTCTCTCTCTCTCTCTTTCTGAATTTATATATATATATATACAGATTGGTCAACGCCGGCTGGAACACAAATGTACAAGAACGTGTCTAAGTACGGCTGTCCTGCGCACGGTGTGAAGGGGACCAAGTGTCGAGAAACATCGCGTATGACCTCCCGCCGAGACTCTCTGGTGGGTTATGAGACAAGCGTGCGGAAAGGAGGACCGCAAACACGTGCCCAGAGACCGCCAAGCCCCTCCTGGGGTTGATGTAGTCGAGGTCTCGCAGCGCCCCCTTCGACCCCTGCTGAAACAGCATGGCGGCCATCCCGACGCGATGAGAGCTGGGAGTCTTTCTCTCACTAGGGTGCGCCTCGCCCTCTTGCGTGCTCCGCCACAACGAGACCCATGCCGTGCTCGGGAATACAAGCTCATACCTCGATCCAGGCTGCCAGAGATCTCCCCGCCCTGCCTGCCCTGCTCCCCGCCTCTTCTTCGCCCCCCTCTGTGGTCTGCCTCGTCTGAACTTCTTCGCTGGAGCCGATGCCCATCCTTCTCCCTTTCCCAAACGCTTCTCAAACTCAGCTGCAAACTCTGGCTGCGACAGCTGCGGGACAACCTCCACACTCCACAGAGTGAATGCATGATCCAGAGGCTTTCCTCGACAACGCCGTGATGCGGACATAGGCAATGCAATATACTACGTAGCCAACACTATTGAATATGAAGATGTCGTGTGCGGCCATTGTCACTCCACGCGTGGACAATATCGGCTCTCGGCCACGGCATCACCATGAACAAACAGCAAACGCACAAAGAAGGACCACACTACCGTAAACATGTGCGCGGATCCTGCAACAAGCAGCTGCTGTTTGATCAGCTGAGTGCTGAAGTCTTGTCAAGCTTCCTTTCACGCACCCATCACAAGCTAACACCTTGAGCCGAAACACGTTCATGCGCGTATGTATGCATGCATGCATGTAAGTACGTATAGATGTCTGTCTGTCTGTCTGTCTGTCTGCCTGTCTGTCTGTCTGTCTGTCTGTATGTACGTATGTATGTATGTATGTATGTATGCATGTATGTCTGCATGCATGTGTGTATGTATGTACGTATGTATGTATGTATGTATGCATGCATGCATGGATGCATGTATGTATGTATGTATGTATGTATGTATGTATGTATGCATGCATGCATGCATGCATGTGTGTATGTACGTATGTATGTATGTATGTATGTATACATGTGTGCACGCTTGTATTCGTGCATTTGTGTATACATATATACATATATATGATGCATACTGTTTATTTACATGTGCACAAACACACACACATCCATCCATATATATATATATATATATATTTATATGCACAAAAACAATCCGTAGGAAACCTTGCAGGTTTGGGGGGACTCCCAACTTCCCGAGCGCCCCGGGGAGCCCGAACTGGAGGGTCCCTGGAGGGCCCCGAAACGGCACAGCAAGCTGTGCCTGGCTTCCCCTCCCCACCGCCTTGAATGTGTGCGTGTGGGGGGAGGCCAGAGAATAAAACGCCGTCCCCTCAGCCACCTCCGACAGAGCATCCAACGACGCTACGACGCCTGGACCATGTGGCTGGGGGGGATCGTGAGCAGTGGGCGGCGATGCCTCCTCGTCTTGGGGGGCTCACCTGCCCGCGAGCTCGACGCAACCTCTTCCGCGGAAGGCTGCTGGAGAGGACCATGCAGAAACATCGCAGCCCTCAGGGGAGACTTCCAAGCTGGCGCTGTCCAGCCTGGGGTGCCGTCCCCTGCAGATCCCGTGCTTCCAGCGCTCTGTGCTGTCTCGCATCGGATGTCCACAAACCTTGCCGAGGGGCGCCAGAGGGCCAGGCGTGGACACCATCGTACATCTCACGCAGACGAACCGAAGGGAGCCATCACTGCACCGAAGCGAGATCGACTTATGCCCAATACTTGGCCGCCCCGTCCAGAGCCTCAAGGACCTTCCCCGAACACCCGCTGAACGAAGGCATCGGGGAACGACCACGCTTGAGCGCAGACTGTTTCTCAATCTTCACAGAGCAACGACAACGCCAATAGGAACGACATCCCACCCTCTGATGCTCAAAGAGCTCGGCCGCAGCCAAGGGGTGAGCCTTCGGCTCTTCGGCCAGCTCGACGCCCGCTAGGTCTAGACGAGACTACTTCGCAAGAAGGCGCGCCGCCAGCCTGCAGACTGATCAAACGGTCATTACTTTAACTTTTATTTCGCTGATCTCATTGTCCGAAAGGCGGGGGTGCGCAGCACGACCAGCCTTCGCGGCCGCGCCCGCGAGGAGGAGGAGGAGGCGGAGGAGGAGGGGGGAGGACAAGCTAGGTGCGCTCGCGTCACATCTGACGTCCTAACCCTCCCTCCCATCGCTTACCATGGCGTAGATCTCCTCTATATTCGCACAGTCGGATGTCGTAGCAGATCATAGCATTACATTGCATAGCATGGTGCTGAAGATCAACGCGTATCCTGACAGAGCATGGCGTGGCGACGCCACAAAGTGGGGGGGGGCTTCTGCGGTCCAAAAACTCAGCGAATCGACACCGAATGTGTAATCACTTCCGATGGTTGTTTCGGGGGGGGGGGGGGGGGTGGATTTCTTAGATTTTGGGGCCTATGTGGACGGACTCACAACCATGCCGTGGCATGGCGATGGCAGTAATGACGCCAACGCTGCAGCGGGAGCATGATTCGGAACGGACTGAAAACTCGGAAATGAGGCCAGCGCTGCAGCGGGATCACGATTCGGAGGACCCGTAGCCTGACATAGCATGGCGTGGCGACGCCCCACAGTTTTTTTTTTGGGTGGGCTTCTGCGGTTCAAAAAATAAGCGAATCGACACCGAATGTGTAATCACTTCCGATGGTCGTTTCGGGGGGGGGGGGGGCCTTTTCTAGATTGTGGGGCCTACTTGGAAGGACTGACAGCCATGCCGTGACATGGCGCTGACATGGCGCTGGCAGTAATGACGCCAATGCTGCAGCGGGAGCACGATTCGGAACGAGCGGAAGCGCGGAAATGAGGCCAACGCTGCAGCGGGACCACGATTCGGAACGAACGGTAGCCCGAAAATGAGGCCAGCGCTTCAGCGAGAGCAGCACTTCGAAAAACAACCCAAGCGAAAACCAAACTCCTGGGAATCCTTTTTTGCAAAAAACCAATACGCGGAGGGGGACCAGACATTTCCCGGACGCCACCATGGGAGAGAGGAGAGTACTAGTCACATGGTGTAATTGTGGAGGAGGAAGAAAAGGATGAGGAGGAAGAGGAGGATGAGGAGGAGGAGGAGGAGGAGGAGGGGAAAAGGAAAAGTGGGAGGAGGAGGAGGCGGAGGTGCAGGAGGAGGAGGAGGAGGAGGAGGAGGAGGAGGAGGAGGAGGAGGAGGAATGAAATGGAATGGATGCTAAAAGGGTCTGGTCCGAAGAGCCCCTCCGAGAGAGCAGAATGGTGCGCCCTCTGCAGGGGCCGAGGCCCGAGCAGGAGGCCCCGTTCGAGGAAGTTCGCGGTCGCCCCCACGCCCACGCGGGAGGGCTGCGATGTCACGCCGACTATGCGCTCCACCTCTGGTCGATCCGAGCGCCGGCGCCGCCGCCGCGAAACCCGCGAGGAAAAACACGAAGGCCCCGAGGAGTAAGCACTGCACCCCGCCCTCGCCAACGCCGTGGTCGAGGGGCAGAGCGACGAGGCTCATTTCGAGAACCGCACAGACGCGGGGGTGGGCCTGCGAGCAAAGGCCGCGCAGCGAGGCGAGCCCCGGCGGGGAACGGCCGCGACCCTTCACGACGGCGGCCCCGGGCGAGCACCAGCCACACCACGTGCGGCAGGCGCGTGCCGCGGTGGCCGTCGGCCTTGGCTTCCGACGCCGCGCGGGCGGCTCAGCCTCGAAAGGTCGCGCGGCTCGCCGATGAGGCAGATCGCTCGCCCCCGCCCCGCCCCGCCCCAGGGCCCGCCCCACGACGTCGACGACGCGGGCTCGTGCGGACAGGGCTCTGGCAAGTCGCGCGGGGATTGAGCGTCGGGCTCTCCCCAGTGCGCTTGGAGGACCACCTCGGCACGCGCAACTGGCCCTTGCGCTCCAGGCCTGCGTCTTCTGGGCCGCTGGCGTCTTTCGGCCTCGAGCGCCCACGCTGGGGGCGCGGCCGCGCTGGCGCGGCGCGACCCTGCCGCACGGGCGCAGCCCTGGCCGCGCCAGAGCTGCGCAGCGGAGCCTCCAGAGGACCCAACCGATGGGCCTCTGCACTCGCAGCACTTCCTGCGGGCCCCCGTGGGGCGGAACCCCCTGGCGACCCCCCGCCAGCAGCTCTGGAAGCGCGGCCGCCCTGCCCTGACCTCGGATCCGCTGTACTCTGGGCGATCGCGCAAGAACTGGCGGACATGTTCGCCCTCCTTTCTCCAAAGTCCCTGGATGCCGCTTCCCGCTCCCTGCATTGCCGCCGCTGTCTCCGCCGTGCTCTCGCGGACGCGTCGGGCCTCGCCTGGCCGAGACGCAAATATCCGCCCCATTTTGATCGCGCCGTCCTGGGTGCATGCCCGACACACCCTGAAATCCGACGTAGCGAAAAATTAACAACATCGTAAAACATCACACCCCGAATCCTGGACCCCATCTTTCTGCTTCATTTTTCGTGCCAGATCGATCTGTGAGGGCCCCGGGGCCCGAAAAAGAGGGCGAAAACGCACGGCTCGAGACAATTGAAACGCCAGGATCTCAAGGATCTCCGCCCCGCCTTTTCGCGCCGTCCGGGGGGCATGCCCGACGCACGTCTCAATCGGAAGGTCGGCCAGAAAGCACGGCGGATCCGAAGTCGGGGTGCGGCGGGCGCAGGGCCCCTGGCCTCCAACGGGCGTGGCCTGCCCGCAGGAGGGCAGGAGGGCCAGCCTCTCATCATGCGGTGCGCACCCCTTCCCAGACAGGATCGCGTCGTGCAAAAATCACGACGGGAGGTTTTTGGCCGTTTTCGGCCTCGGGGGGCCCTCGCCGGGCCTCGGGACCGTTACAAAACGAGCCAAGATGGAAAAACGGGTCCCAGGGAAAAGGGCGGGACTTCCAGGGGCCCCGTAATGAAAAATCAAGACGTCGCAGGCTGCGAACACCTAGCAACACGGCGAAACGGCACGGCTGAAGCCCTGGACCCCATCTGCCTATGGCGCTCTTCGGGCCAAATCGAGCTGCGATGGCCCCGGGGCCCGAAGCCGGGCGGGAGACCGCCTGGCGTGAAAAGATTGCAACGTCCAGATCTCAGGGCCGTGCCGCCTGGATCTCGAGGAGGAGGAGGAGGAGGAGGAGGAGGAGGAGGAGGAGGAGGAGGAGGAGGAGGAGGAGGAGGGGGAGGAGGAGGAGGAATAAGGAAGGGAATGAGGAGGAGGGAGGAGGAGAGGCGGGTGGAGGAGGAGGAGGAGGAGGAGGTAGGAGGATGAGGAGGAGGAGGAGGAGGAGAAGGAGAGGAGGAGGAGGAGGAGGAGGAGGGGAGGAGGAGGAGGAGGAGAGGAGGTAGGAGGAGGAGGAGGAGGACAAGAGGAGGACAAGGAGGAGGAGGACGAGGAGTAGGCCCTGCCTTGCCGCGTCTTTCAAAAGAACGGCTCGCCGAGGGCGCCCTCGGGGCCCCGCGGCCGCCTCCGCCGTGTCCCGCCACCGTCGTCCCCGACCGACGACCTTGCCCTGCTCCTTCTCCTGCTCCTGCTCCTGCTCCTCCTCTCTCTACTCTCCTCCTGCTCTCCTCCCTCCTCCTCCCTCCCCTCTTCCTCCTCCTCGTCGGACCCCTCAGCAGCCTCCTCCCTCCTCCTCCGTCTTCCTCCCCCCCCTCCTCCTCCTCTTCCTCCTCCTCCTCTTCTTCCTCCTCTCCCCTCTCCTCCTCCTCTCCTCCTCCTCCTCCTCTTCCTCCGCCTCATCATGCCTCCTTCTCCTCCTCCTCTCCTCCTCCTCCTCCTCCTCCTCCTCTTCCTCCTCCTCCTCCTCCTCTTCGTCCTCCTCCTCCTCCCTCTTTCTCCTCCATCCCTCACCTCTCGACCTGCAGCTCCCGCACCTTATCTCGAGCCCTGGACCGGGGCTCTCCCGAGCTCTGTGGGACCCCATCTCTTGGGGCCGCTCTGCTGCCCCGCATGGCTTTTTTGTCGGGCAACTCCTGCGGGCAAAAACAAATCGAACCTCCGGGCCGAGACAGAGGAACAGCGACCGCCGTGAAGTTTTTTCGGGGCGCCCCAAGGTGGGTCCCCCGCCCCGACCTCCCTTCCTCCTCTCCTCTCCCTCTCCACCCCCACCCCGACCTTTCCCAGGGTGCGTTCTAGCCAGAGTTTCGAGGTGGATCCAGACATGGCGACGAGTGCGCCCCAGGAGGCCTACGTAAAAGGATAAAGCCTCGGACCTCGATCTTGCTTGCTCTGCCTCACCTCCTCCTCCTCCTTCTCCTCCTCCCTGTCCTCCCTGCTTCTGCTCCTCCTCATTATTGCTCCTCCTCATTACCCTCCTCCCTCCCCCCTCCTCCTCCTCCTTCTCCTCCTCCTCCTCCTCCTCCTCCTCCTCCTCCTCGTCCTCTTCCTTCTCCTTCTCCTCCTCCTCCTCCTCCTCCTCCTCCTTCCCGTTGACCCCGCATTATCATCCTCCCTTCCTCCTCCTGCTGCTACAGATGCCCCCCGCATTCTCATCCTCCCTTCCTCGTCCTGCTGCTACAGGTCCTCCTCCTCCTCCTCCTTCTCCTCCTGCTGCTGCTGCTGTTCCTCCTCCTCCCCCTCCTCCCTTTTTTTTGATTGTTGCTTTTCTCTCCTCACGCTGCCCCCCCTCCCCTCGGGAGACGGCGGGGCGGGGCCGCCCGGTCTTCGGGCTGTACCCCACGATGCGGGCGCGGTACCTGCCCCGGTCCTCCTCCTCCTCTTCCTCCTCCTTCTCCTTCTCCTTCTCCTCCTCCTTCTCCTCCTCGTGCTCCTCCTCCTCGTTCTCCTCCTCCTCCTCCTCCTCCTCCTCCTCCTCCTCTTTCTCCTCGTCCTCCATCTTCTCCTGCTCTGACTCCTGCTCTGAATCCTCCTCCTCCTCCTCTTCCTCCTAGTCCTCGTTCTCCTTCTGCTGCTGTTCCTCCTCCTCCTCCTCCTCCTTCTCCTCCTCCTCCTCCTCCATCCCTTCTCCTTATACATCACTCCTCCATGCCGCATCCCGAGGCGTGTCGGTAGGGCGGGCCAGGCTTTTCGAATGAGACTTCCTTATCATCCATGATCCTTGAACTCAGAGTGTCAAAAAGTTTCACGTGGAAGGCGGCCCGTTTCCAAAATGTGGCTCTCGCCTTAGCGCCTCGCACATCGGTTTTAAACCTGTGCAACAATTTCACGGATGGAGGGCCGTTTTTTTTCAAAATGTTGCTTTCGCATTAGCGCCGCGCACGGTCGTCTCCACAACTTGCAAGACGTTCACGGATGGATGGCTGTTCCTTTTCAACATGTGGCTCTCGACTTAGCGCCGCGCACATTCGTTGCAAGAGTTTGCAACAATTTCAAGGGTTCTAATGCTTAAAGTTCCGTAAATGATATTTTGGCACGATGCCGGCTGCCGGGTCGGAGCAATTACGTTGATTCGTGGTGCCGAAGTCCCAGGAATTGTGTTCTAGCGCGGTTCAGGATCGTGAAGGCGTACAAGAAACTGTGATTCGTGGCGTGGAAGTCCCAAGAATGGTGCTCTGGCGCAGTTCAGGATTTTCAAGCGGTTGTCTTCCAACGGGGCACTCCCCTCAATGAAACTTAATCCTTGTAGTAGCTTATGAGGAGGGAACGTGAAGGGAGGGTTCCCCTCCTCCTCCTTCTCCTCCTCCTCCTCGTCCTCCTTCAGTTCCTCCCTGGTCGGTCGGTCGGTCCCCAATACAAGCATTTGGTGTTAGCACCCTCTTGCTCCTCCTCCTCCTCTTCCTCCATCTCCTCCTCCTCCTCCTCCTCGTCGTCGTCCTCCTCCTCCTCCTCCTCCTCCTCCTCGTCCTCCTCCCACTCCTCCTCTTCCCCGTCCATATTCTCCTCCTCCTCCTCCTCCTCCTCCCCTCCTCCCCCCCGTCCTACCACCTCCTCCATCCTCCTCCTCCTCCTCATTCTTCTCCTCGACTCGTCCTCCTCCCCGTCCTCCTCCCTCCTCGTCGTCATAATTCCCCTTCCTCCTCCTCTGCACCATCCTCCCTTTTGTCATCCTCAACCCCACCTTCATCCTTCCCATTCTTTTCCCCTTACCCTCCACTTTCCGATTCGTTCTCCTCTATGGAGCCTCTGGAGCCACTGCGGACGCAACCTCAGGAAAGACTTTCCCGATGGGGAAACACCTAGTGGACTGGGAAGGGGCCCGCCCACAACCTACTTGGATGTGGGGGCCCATGCCCTGGCGCCATGTACTTCAAAACCCCAGCCTTCCCCGTGTCCCAAACAGAGCGAGCACGCGACGGCCAAGTCCTTGACCTGCTCCGCGCGTGCACCCTGCCTGCATGCAGAATAATACAAACCGAGCCGATCATCCCGCATTCCGATGAGTCTCGTGGCGTCCCGCGCAACGCACTCTCGGCTTGCTGGACACTCATTCAGATTATCGCACTTCGACGAGTCAACCATTCACTCCACAAGTTCTGCATCCCCACTCTGCGTACTTGAGCTGTGTGTCAGCAGTGGTGTTCCAGAATCTTCCCGTGGTGAGTTTACACACGACAGGGGTTCCCTCGCCACCAACTGGATCTGCTGACCTTTGTAGCCCTCGGGACCTTTATCTACATCTGGAAAACCATACACAGCTGAGACGCTTCAGAGGAGCCTGCCAGACCTCGTGCATTGCCGAACCGAAGATTTGGCCGCCTGAATTCTTTGATCCAGCTGGAGAACTACAGGATGCTCTATAGCCCCCAAGCCCCCCAACCTCAGCATACGTAAATTCAGCCTGCCAGTTTCCCGGTGGTACCAGGAAGCCCGAGACAGATGCGAGATTTCCTGAGCCACGTCCTACTCCTGTGCGACGGCATCCACTGAAGATTCACATGTTCCGAACCTGCGTCATTCAACTTCCAGCATATAAGTCGCCAGACTTCCCAATAAGGCTCTGAAGCTCTGCACATCTGCTCGGGGCCCTTCAGGAGACCTATCAGGAGGTTCTTGTGGTCAGTGATTATAGTCGCCCTGGGCCCCATGAGACACAAAGCCATGTAGAACGCGTAGTGCTCTGCCAAGCCTGCACTCTGCACGGGCCCCGGCACTGGCCCGTAGGCCACCGCTGAAACCTGCTCGCTGCAATGCTTGAGAGAAACGACCGCCCATCCTGCCCCCGTCATCCACTCCACATCTGGGTTGACTCCCGATCCGTCTATGAAGATCTCTTCTCCGAGGTAACCACAGCATAGGAGACCGCGCTGAGGACATTCGTGTTCTTGCAAGGGCGGAGGCAAGGCGTCTCTCATACTGTCTGTGACCCCAAAGTCGACTAAGCAGATCCCTGGACACTCACGACAGATCGACACGACCTCATCACATCCTTGATCACGACGCCATGCCTCTAAGCCGTCGCACTCGCAAAGTCGGTGAGATATCATGCCTGAAGGATGTCCGCACCACCTGCAGGCGGACGTCAAGGAATACCGCTCTTCAAAAATCTTTGACTGCGTCCACAGTTTGCCTGACATGTGTATTGAAACAAGATCAGCCGACAAAGATTGACCTTTGGCCCGAAGGACCTGCAGCTCTGCCTTGATCGGGTCCAAGAAGGGGGTCCCATTCCAGCCCATATGTTTAGGCGCTTGCAGCTCCTGGTGCCTCTTGAGGCCCATGTGAATGATCGCTTCGAGGGTCTCGATGCTAACCTTCTCGAGGTCCACCACAAGCCCTTGAGGATCCACCCAAAGCTTGAAAGACCTGATTTGCCACCCAAGACGACGAAAGTCAATGCTACAGCTCCCCCAGGGCCACACACGGTAGCCCACCCCAGACTGATCTTGGACAAGCCGGCCTCGAAGATGGTCTGCATGACGCCCTGAGGAGCCCAACCTTCATGGAGAGCCTGGAGCCACGTCGCGAGGGGCAGGGCGTTTATCAGGCACGCTGGGTCGAGGTCGGGCGGATCATGCAACAGGTACTGCACCGCCCTGGACCTGCCCTTGGCCTTGCCGAAAAGGGCGAAAGCCGACACCGCTCGAAGGTTAGAGAGATCTGTATCATTCATGCCGCACACTCTGACTCCATACGAAGCCGACGCTCAGCCTCCAGCTCGGAACACTCTTGATAGCCCTCGCGTGGTGTCGGAGAGCTCGGAACCGATGAGACCTCTTGCGGAGGTTGTTCACACGGCTTTTCAGAACTCTCTTACCTTTCCTTACCTGCTGGCTGAAGTCGTGCCCGAAGTTCTTGACACTCGAGCACACCTTGAAATTTAAACTCTTGAGGTTGGTGCCAAGATCCTGCGCCAACCTGCTGGACGACGCGACGATCTGGCACTTCTTCCTAGACACTGGAAACTCCATCTTGCGCAGTCGCTTGCAGAGTGCTGAGAGTGCTCTACATCGGGATTATCTGACGAACTTCTCCGAACCGAGCGCCGATATCGTTATATCGTCTACCATGACATACAGGGATAACGATGGCCAATACTTCTGCATGTACACAAGAGAGTCATATAGTACAACACGTAACATCGTCGTAGCAAACGAACAGCCGGCTATAATCGAGCACGCGATCGTAATGATACTCGAGACCACCTCACGGATCTTAATCATCCTCGGCCCTCCGTACACCATTATCAGCAGGCGCGCGCGTCGAAGACTAAACATGTGCTTCTGGCAAGCGGCCCACAGCACTTCATGTGGGATATTTTCGTAAGCCTGCTCAAGATCGATCAGCCCTGAACCTGAGAAAGCACCGACGGAATTTGCCGCCTCTGCTTGGACCGCCTGCTTCCACACTGACTGCTCACAAGACTTACCTTTGGAGCCGTACACACAGTCGAGGTGGTGCTCGCGCTCCCACTTCTTGGCCTCCGAGTGCCGAATGCGACCGAGCAGCCGCACGCACGTGGCCAAGATGCCGATCGGACGGTATCCACCGTCGGGTTTCTTCAAAAAACAATGAGCGCCAGGCTACACTGCTCTGGTATAATGAGATACGTTTCCACAGCCGATAAGAACTCAGCAAAAACAGCCAGACCTTGATCACTTAGTTGTTTCAAATTCCCTGGACTCCAGCCGTC
>CAUYUJ010007715.1:0-44879 GCA_963575745.1 Prorocentrum cordatum
GGCCCAAGAAGGCGAAGACGAGGCCAGGTTATGCGGCGTCGGCACCTCCCCTAATTTTTCGGGCGGCAGCGTTCGAAAACACTCCGTTCTCTATGGGCCTGTCCCCCTACAGGGGGATTTTGGGCGAAAAATGAAAAAATCCGAAAATACTCAGAAAATGCTCAAAAATTGTCAAAAGATGGTCCCCAGACTATTTTTTGACTATTTTTGAATGTTCCTCCTGTCGAGGGACAGGCCCGACATAACTCTACCCCCTCTAGCGAGCGGTATGGCGACCCCAATCCCCGACTTGTAGGGTTCACGAACGGACCAGACACTTGGAGCCCTCGATAGGGATGCGTCCGAATAGCGCCCTGAGCGTTGTGGATGCCACGACAATGGACACCCTAACAATCCGATCATTGAACTTAAAATGTGCTTCAAATGTCGGAATAATGTTCTAAACATGCTTGAAACATGTGCTTTACATGTTTAAGACATGTTTGACACAAGTTTTAGACATCTGGAAGCTATTTGGCAACATGCTTCCTCTCCATTGATCGTCCTCCACAACCTGAAAGCGTACTTACCCCTGAGTTTCACTCCCTTTCTTAGCGTTGAATTTGTTGGGCAATCACTGGGGGCGAGAACTCACCTGCGACCCTCCCTCCCCCGACCCGAGCTCCCGCGGCATCGGCACCTCTTCCTCTTGGGCAGCAGCTCTCACAGAACAGCCCTGCCTCCGACCCCTCCCCAGAGATCGGACGCTCCAACTTTTGAGGCGTGGACCCCCAGAGGTCTGGACCACTTCCCTACAGGGCCAGCTGTTCCTCCAGAAGAGTTTGTTTTGACGGCCCCAGGGCCAGCTGGAGGGCCCCAGAGGCCGAAAATAAAGAAACAACTGGCCGCTCCGAACTTTGTCGGCGCCTCGAATCTCGAACGACGACCTCGACGACGACCACGGCGAAGACCGCCGCAGCGACCACGACGGCGTCTGGCGCCCAGGCCGAGCGGCGAGGGCGGTCCGCCCTCGAGAGAGGGCGGTGCGGGTGGGGGGGCTGCGCCGCCTCCAGGGTTATGTTGCATCCTCGGGGAACCTTGTCTGTCCCGTCGCGGCCCTATCTGCGTCGAATCCGTGTCGAATCCAGGGTTACTCCAGATTTCGTAATAAAGGGAGGGGGGTCTCATTTCGGGGGGGGGGTCTCTTTCAGGCTATCTTGGAGGGCCTGGGGGGTCTGGGGCCGATGTTTTGGAGGGGTTCTCCCACGGGGGAGGTCTGAAATGGCTTGTCTTGGAGGGTCCAGACCCCCTCCCTTTTATTACGAAATCTGGGTTATGTTGCACCCTCGGGGAACCTTGTCTGTCCCGTCGCGGCCCTATCTGCGTCGAATCCGTGCCGAATCCATGTCGGCCTCGTCGGATCCGTGTCGAATCCGTGTCGAAACCGCGTTGAATACATGCTAAATCCGTGTCGAGGCTGCATCGAGCCCGCGTCGGGCACAAGAAAAGACACCAATTTTGGGGACAGGGGTCCGACCTCCGAAGGACAGCGACCAACGACGACGCAGACGACGGCGACAACGACGAGTACGACCTCCCTATGATAGGACGGCGCGAACACACTGCAACACCGCACAAAATCACGACCCAAACCCTGAAGACATCATCTTTCTGCGCCACTTTTCCGAGCCGAATCGATCCGTGAGGGTCTGGGGGGCCCGGAACCTGGTGCAAACGCCCCGTGTGAAAAAAATGCAGCGCCCGGATCCCCAGGAACGACGAGGACGACCACGACGAGCGCGACCACAACGAGGGCGGCCTCGACGAGGGCGACCTCGACGAGGAACGACGACGACGCCGACGACGGCGACCACGACTAGGCGACCACGAGCCTGTTTCACTATGATTCGCGATATAACGAGCGAGATCGAGGGAGGGGGGGTTCGCCCCCCCCGGTCAACTCACGGCGGGGGGCCTCCGGAAAGGGGGGGAGCTTGTCCCCCCCCATCACATCAAGGCCTTCCACAAGAAACCGAACCCTGAGACCCCAGGACGTCCATTGATTTTTTGTGTGGGAACGTCACGCTTTCCATAGCAAAACCATCGAAATCCAAGAAACCCAGGGCACCCTGGAGGCAAGCAGGGCGGTTCTTGCCATGGACCCCCACTGTAGACAGTCCAAGACCAAACCGCAGGAAATCCCTGCAGACGCGGCGAAAAAAAGGGCGTGACGTGATCCAGGGGGGGGGGGAGAGGGCGAGGGCCGCCATCGTCCAGACCTTACAGGGAGCCGACAAAGGACGTACGCGCCCAGCTATGTACATGAACACGGCCCCTCGATTCGCGAGACCGGCCGCGTTATACGAACATTTGTGCAATGCGTGCTCTCGAAACCAGCGTGGATTCATGTACATGTACGTCCTTCTTTCGCTCCTGACCTTACAAGAGCGGGCGACCACGACGAGGACGCCCACGACGAGGACGCCCACGACGAGGGCGACCACCCCGGCGACGACCGCCGCGCCGACGAGCCTCCGCGGGGGCCCTGGCGGCCGGGCTGCGCACCGGGGGCTTCCAGCTCCAGCCGCCGCCGGAGATCGCCCCGGGCCTGTGGCGGCCGGGGGCGGCGGGCGCGGGGCGCTCCGACGCCAGCCCTGTGCATCGAGGAGAGAGGAGCCCCCTACTCGTGAGAGCACGGTGCAGACATGGCCTCAGCTAAGTCCCCGTCCACGCTCTAGGGATAATATACAAACCTGCGCGGCCTGGCTCGACACATCTGCCGAAAGGGCCCCCTGGCCCTAACGTTCTTGGCCCTCCTAGCTCCGGTCCCCTCCAGACGGGTAGGGGTGCTTTTGAGTAGTGCTCGCCGAGGAAAACATGCACAGGTCCGAGCGATGCCAACACGTGTGCTGCAGAGGGCAGAAGCAAACAAGAAAACAACTCGTAAGAAACACCGCGACGAGCGCAGTCTTCAGAAAACACACACCCAGGGAAGGGATCGAACAGTGCTGGGCTGTTCAATAAACGTGCAGGGCCTCTACGTGCAACGATGGCCGACGCAGGCCGAACGGGATAGACACACACTGGGCCAGCACACGTCCGGAGGACCACCGACAGGACCAGGACAAATCCAGGGCAGGATAAATCTAGAATCTCTGAGGTCCAGCGGCTCTGGAGGATGTCACGGGCGCCACGGCCTGTTGGCGGCGCGCACAAGGGGTAGGGAGAGGGGAGAGACTTCTTCGGAGGTTGCTTCCCGGAAGGCGCTGGTCCTACTCTACAGACAAGGCCCGCGCCTTCCAAGAAGCAGGGGTGCTTCTAAGAAGCCTTCCCCCCTACCCCTCCTCCTCCTCCTCCTCCTCCTCCTCCTCCGCCTCCTCCTCCTCCGCCTCCTCCTCCTCCTCCTCCTCCTCCAACACCCACGCATGCGTGACGCTCTGATTTTGGTCCATACGCGGCCCCCGGACGCCCCGACCAATTACACGGGACCGGCTTTTCATCCTGAGCTGTTGCTTGGCGGCCCCGGGGCCCGGCGAGGGCCCCCGGAGGCCGAAAATGCCCAAAAGTCTCCCATCGAGATTTTTCACGACGCGATCGTGTCTACAGGAAGCCGCTGACCCAGAGATCCGAGGCTCCGAGCCCCCCTCTGCGCGTGGCCGGTACTTGTGGAGTGAGGCGGCGGGTGCGACTGGGCCCATAGCGGTCATGGAAAGTCCGACACGGCCCAAGATAGCCCCAGGTGGCCCAAGAGACATCCTCCAAAATGGCTCAAGACAGCTTCCCGTATGCCTCCGTGAAGCGCCGAGGCCGCCCCAAGGGCGCCAAGGCCGCCCCAAGGGGGGGTCGAAACGGGGAAACGAGGAGGGAATTGGGGGAGGGGGGTGGGGTGCAAGGAGGAGGAGGACGAAGAGGAAACGGCAGGAGGGGGAGCGGAGAGGAGAAACCTTGGTATGGAGGTGAACAGGGGAGGGACACTCCGACATCCGACGTCGCGATTATTCCGCAGCGGGACCCCACCAAAAGGCTGGACCCCTTCTAGTGGACCAATTCTCCACCCTGCATGTTTTTTATTATATGCCCCCAGGCCCAGTCAGGGCCCCCGAAGCCGAGTCTGGCAAAAACCTCAAATGTTTATCCGCTCGGTGGTCCACAGGAAGGTCCCGAGAACGAGCATCTAACAATTTGTTTCGTGATTTTCCCGCGACGCCGGTTAGTCTGTCTGGGGACGTGGGGAGGGGGGGATAAGAGACAACGAACGAAGAGAAAGAAAGAGAGAGGGGGGGGAGACCCACCAACAACGAGTCGTCGCGATGTTTATAACGCGTGGGTCTGGAAAGGGGGGGAAGAGGGGATCCAAAGCGACAGAGAGACAGAGAAAGAGAGAGATAGAGAGAGAAACAGGAAGAAATACCATGACGTCCGTCGATCAGTCTGTGCTGTTCGATCCACAACCCCAAAAACCCCGACAACTTTCATGGGAACACATTATCGTCCCGGTTCAATGTGTCGATTGCCAACGAGGTCCGAGGACGGACCTCAAGCGCCGGAGTCGACGAACAAGAACCCAGGGTACGATTATATAAAAACGACATACCTTCTCACATACATTCTGAGATCTGCGGTGGGACAACACAGGAAACAACAACTGCTGACACAGAAACTTCCAGAGGTCCGCGCGAACTTCTTGGGATCGGCCCTGGACCTCCTCCCTGGCGCGCGGAGCGCGCCAGGGGTTGGGCCAAGGGGGCTGCGCCAAGGGGTGCGCCAGAGGCGGAGCCAGGGGGGCCTCCCCAGCGACGATCCCAACAAGCCCGCGCGGACTGTGGAAAAGTAGGCGCGTGCCCCTGAAGGCAGCAGGGAATGGGGATCAAGAGGAGGAGGACACAGGAGGAGCAAAAGCATGCGAAAACAGAACGACAAAGGAGCAGGAGGAGGAGGAGGATGGGGGAAGGAAAAGGAGGACGAACAATATGATAAAACAGGATCGCAAAGGAGGAGGAGGAAGAGGAAGAAGAGAAAGAGGAGGAGGAGGAGGAGAAAGAGGAGGCGTTGGAGGAGAAGAAGGACGGGGAGGCGGAGGATGAGGAGGAGGAGGAAGACGGGGAGAAGAGAGGATGATGAGGCGGAGGGGGATGAGGAGGCGGGGGAGAGAGGAGGACGCAAGAGGAGGAGGAGGAGGAGGAGGAGGAGGAGGAGGAGGGGAAGGAGGAGAAGGAGGAGAAGGAGGAGGAGGAGGATCAAGAGGAGAAGAAGGAGGCGAGAAGAGGAGGAGGAGGAGTCAGGGTATCCTAAAGAGGAGGAGGAGGAGGAAGAGGAGGCAAAGGAATCGGAGGAGGCGGGGGAGGAGGCGGAGGAAAAAGAGAAGTAGGCGAGAGGAGGAGGAGGAGGAAGAGGAGGAGGAGCCATGGAACCATGGAGAACAGAACAGCGAACCCGCGCGAGAGGACTGCCTCACACGAGAGGACTGCCTCATTTCAAAACGGGCCGCCCTCCACCCCACACGGGGAGACGTCCCTCCTCGCGTGAAGGGGCCGCTCGCTCAACGGCGAGGAGCTCACGCAACGCTGTCGAGGTCCAGGTCAGCGCCTTGTCGCCCCGCGATTCGCTACCCATGCGTGATGGCGGTGGTGCGTCGCGACGCTGAAGCCACCTCGAACTGCCAAGCGCGGGGATCGCGCACTTTGAGCAGGAAGCGGAGGAGGAGGAGGAGAAGGAGGCGCAAGAGAGGCGCATGGGCCCGGAAGACCCCCCCATTTGCCAAACAGGTCGGCAACAGCGGCCACGCCAAGCGCGGCCTTCGCATACTGTACCGCGGCCCGCGGCACATCTCTTTTCTTGCCCATCTCACTACTTACATCGCAAACACATCCTCATTTTCTCTTGCACCTCTTTCGCAAGGAGGAGACGCCCTGAACATCGGCGGCGAGACCACGTCGACGTCCACCACCGCGAGAACCGCAGCACCCGCGGGGGGCCGACCCCCGACGCCCACGGTCGCATGCCTGGCACCGTCGCCTACGCCGCGAGCGCGCCGACGCTCGAGTACTCCTCCGCCTCGACCGAGCGCGCCAACTTCTCTCCGACCACCACAGCGCTCAGCGACCACCTCGACCACCCAACACCACCATGGCGCCCAGGATGGCCCAGACTCCAGTCGGCAGCCACCACGACAAACAGCGGCATCAACAGCAGTGCCAGCGCCGACACCAGCAACACCAAGGGGACACGCCAGGAGCCCCTCGGACACAATGGCGCGCCCGCAGCCGCGACGACACCCGGAGCGCGGGCAGCAGCAGCTCCACGGGACAGCAGCACCAGCAGCGAGCACAAAAGCAACAACAGCACAGCCTCAACGTGCAACGCAGACAGGAGAAGAGAAGAGAGATTGCGGCCAACATCGCCCCCATGACCCTCACCGAAGCCAGGAGGCAGCAGCACTGGAACGAGCCGCCACCAATGCACCGCTCCGACCGAGTCAATGAGTACCGCCAGAAAGGCAAGGCAGACGTTGACTACCTCATCACCACCATCCAGGAGGCACAACGACGACGACTACGACTTCAAAGGCATCGTCACCAAGACCAGACGACAAAAGTCCATGCTTCTATACTCACATGTCAAACAGCAACACTACTGGGAGATCGACATCGCCAGTTTCGAAGGATCCACCACAGCATCAGGGGGGCCGACTCGAACGACGACGCCGACGCCGAACCAGCCACGACGCCCAGCAGGCGCACGAAGCAACGACGTTCCGACAACCCAGCACCCAACGTCGGGAGACGGCACCGAGGATACATTGGAGAAACGTCACCAGCATCACCAGTGACTCAAGTACCGACGGAGGCCTCCAACGTCAACAAGTTGCGACAAGAACTCCAGGAAGCACGGCAGAAAGCTGAATACAACGAAGTCATGCCGGACAGCAGAAAAAGCCATCATCAACCAGCTCGAGGAAGCGAAGGGGTCCTACTAAAGCACGAGAATGAATGCCACCGCAAGCTCCAGCTCTTCGAGCGCGACCAGATGGAGGAGCACGAAGGCGACCGAGAAGATCACAGAGCACAGCGCGCACAAGACCGAGACAGACAGCATCGCCATCGATAACCTCAGAAACGAGCTCCGCGAGGCTTACAGCATCATGCGGCAGTCTGTCGGCCACAACAACAAAGTCCAGATATTCAATACATACGACGAGAACTTCCAAGAGACAGCTGCCACCAGCGAGTACCTACAAACAGCCTTGGGAAAGGTGCGACTTCATATACATCAAACACAAGTCGCGGATGCGATCAACAAGTACAACAACCTCGAGAAGATCTTGGCAGGGGAAGATGAAGCCACGCAGCACCTAGACCACCAGCAACAGATCATCATCAACGAGTTACAGCAGACAAGGAGCGCAGCGCATCAACTCCATAAACAACATAACGCACAAGAACAAATACGACAAGAACTCGCAGCAGCGGAAGCCAAGAACGTAGACATCGAGGATCTGGCCCGCAAGTACATCCAGCATAACTACAAACTCTCAGAGCAACGAATCAGCCACCTCGAGAACGAGATCCACGGGCAAAAGCAGATCATGCATACCGAGGAGAAGCAGTACCATAACAAAACCGAAGTCATCCAGGACACGCAGAATCACATCCTCCAGTTCCACCAGCACAAAGAGGCCTACGCGGCGACAGCGGGGCTACAAGCGGAACGTATAAACTACGACCACCGCCAGCTCAACGCAGCAAAATACCTCCATAGAGTCACGGGAGCACCTTCTCCAGCAGCTTTACAATAAGCACCATGTCACAGAGGCGCAGGTGCAACAACATGCCCGACAACTCGAGGGCGCCCACGCAAAGACCCACGCAATGCAAAAGGAAAAAGAAGGAGGCTTCGTCCGCGACCTCGCCAACCAGTTCAGGCACAGCGGCCCTGACTCCATTGCCACCTTCCTGCAGGAGCCACAAGGAATAACACTGCAAGAAGATGACCTGTCATCCCTGACTCCGAGATCTCCAACATCGAGGACCACGGCGCACAGGCCCAGAGGGGCAAATACTACCGCGAGAAGGACCTGAACAACCTAGCTAGGCCGACACCAGAAGACGAACACCCAGCCACCGCACTCGACGCCGACGCGCCTACTCAAACTGCGCGACCTGAGCCCCGTGACGAACAGATACCACCTCATGTCGAGCCGTGGGAACCGGCCTCAACGCTGCCGGGGAACGACGACTACTACCTCACTTGGCCTGAGAAGTTCCATATCCAACGCAGCGGCTTCGAGGGAGACGAGGCACCGACACCGATAGCAGACGAAGAGGAAAGCTTAGCTCAACCACCAGCGACAGCAGAAACGACACCATGGACACCCCCAAGGGAAGCAACCATATCACCAACGGAGAACATGACACCGATCGGCTTCCGACCAGCACCGACCTTTCACATCGGCACCCCACCGAATAGAGCAGCATCACTGCCACCGAAGTCTCCCACGCAGCCATCGGAGGAAGTTCGCATGCACCGCATGCGCATGGAACAAAGCCGACCTCAGTCAGTGCCACGACGCTCCGCGCGCTTCGCAGCGGACAACGGCCAGGGCGCAGTGGACCCAGCAGACGAGAGGAACATCACCCCCATGAACCGTCACGACGACACCGACAGCAGTTGCATCGACAGGGGCGCCCACGACCATACCTCAAAAAACTGACGAGGCACGGCGGCACTGGGGATGCCACCGTCACTGAGGCCAACAGGGCCAATACAGCTACACTCGTTCGACACACTGACACCCCACTAGGAGGGCCCGCAGAAGAGCATCACACCTGGGTCGACTAGCTTCACTACAGCTGGCAGCCCCGGAACCGCACGGGCCCGACCCAATGCGCGATCCCGCTACCAACGCCGAACCGGAATTCAACAGGCAGCGATGCTCCCATTCTACCAGCGTCGCACACGCAATTCCCCGGATACCCCCTGCAGCAAAGTAGCGAGTACACGTGCCAGCAGGGAAACCGAGACACCGCCAGCAGTAGTAGCTAATCTCGAGGGAGACAGAGGAAGCTCGGCAAGCCTGGCCGCCAAGAGGGACGGCGGGGCAGCCATCGACCTCGCAGCGCCCATTTCAACCAGATACGACCCACCGCGCGACGACAACTCGGGCCCCGTGCGAGGCGACCTGGACATCAGCGCGGAGGGTGCTACATCTACAGACCCACGTACCTATGAGTGAACCACTCCCCCTCAAGGTACACAGAAAGGGAGGAACTCTACAGTGACCGATCTCTACCTTCCGACGGAGCCAATAGTGGCCGTCCTGAGACGCGCATTGCCACCTACCCTCCAGCACCAGCATGACCTCACTAACGTTCCCCAGCACACGCTATGCCGCTTGAGCTGTGCCCGCCTCGCCCCCTTCAACAGGTCAAACGATGGCGCCTGCGCACACATGGATGGCACGCATCAGCGCGACTCCACCCAAGACTCACGGGCCCTGGTTATCACCGCCGAAGACGAACCAGGCTACATCTACCAGGGAAGCACCGGCGCACGCAACAATATCTCATTCAGAGATGACAACTTTCCCAGCAACTCGACCGCATCAGAACTTTCAGCTCTGACTTGGGCCTACGCATGGATATACGCACATGTCCACAACGCCACTCACAACCCCGACATCACCATCCATGCCGACTTCATGTTTCCCAGAGGATTCGCCAAGGGCAATTTCCAACCCAAGAAACCTAACCAGCTGACCGACTTAGCACGACCACTACACGACCTCACCGCTGACCACGTACGAGCGCACACAGGACACCCGTGGAACGAACTAGAAGACAGTCTCGCCAAGATGTACGCAGCAACGCCTAGCAACCAGCAATGTCCACAAGAAGAGCGGGCACAAGCCTTCCACGCCGAAAGAAAACGGCAACGGGAGTGGCTACAAGAAGCAGACAGCGCAACAAAGGACGCATACCTAAGATGTACCAACACGGACTTGAGGCACCTCCAGCGAAGATACCAGCTCGACCGATTCACTTCGCACCACCATACACCGAGACCTCCAGCGACGAGAAGATCGACATCCGCATCTGCACCTACAACGCACGTTCCGTCAAGACCCCAGAAGCAGGGGCGCGACAGAGAGAAAGACAACCAGAACTACAACTATCCGACAACAGCTCTCCGACATAAATGCACGCACCATTGGGGCGCAGGAATCAAGACTACCACGGGGGACCATACCGCCGACCAGCACGCCATCATCTCAAGCGGACGCGATAAACACTATTTGGGATGCCCACTACTTGTCAACACGCATCTCCCCTACCACGACGACAACGGCAAACAGCTCTACTTCAAACCCAACCACTGGACAATAATGACCCAGACTCCTCGACAACTCATAATCAAGTTTACCGCGCCTGGGTTCAAGCGAACCATGGCGGTCGCACGCGAGCCGCACTCACGTGCCGACGACCTCGATTGCCACCAATTCTGGGACAACACCAGCGCTGAGACGGAAAAGTGCAACGGCGACATCATGACCATCGATGCCAATGGTACTACTGGCAACAATACCCCCCGCATTGGAGATCAAGGCCAACCAGAGGAAGAAAACAACGGAGGTAAGTACTTCCACGCATACCTGCAGCAACAAAATCTCTTCGCCGCCAACACAGCCATCGAGACACATGGACCCAGTCATACAAGCGCGGGGAACAACAGCACGAAGCGGATCGACTACATGTGCCTACCATGCGGACAAGAGCCGACCGTCAAGTACATAAAGGTCCTTGACAACTTCGACGCCCACCAAGACGAGGAGGACCACTGCCGAATCATCGCCGACCTGGCCTACATCGAGAAGACCAACATCAAACGATGCGGCATGCCCATGGACCGTGCGAACTCGAGAGACCCAAGCGCTCACCAGAAGTTCCAGGACGAGATCGCAACCACCCCGCTACCACACGTCCAGGAGGAGGTGAACGACCACGCGAGCTACCTCTCACAACAAGTACATGAGGCTGGAATTAAGGCTTTCAAAACCGACAAGATTCACCCCAGGAAGCCATACCTACAAGCCACAACGTTCGCCCTCATTCGCGCACGATGAGCGCGCCAACGACCGCTTCGACGCCTGCGACAAGACGGCGAGACCCCCAAGACACGGGATGGCCCCCTCAACCTCGCCCACCAGATCTACGAAGCCTGCACCCCCACAATCAATGCATACGAGGCCATGACAGGCCCAGAAACCCTACTTGCACTTCAACGGGTAGCCGGAAACATAACATACAACTACGCCCAGCTCGAGGAGATAGCCCTCCTGGCGGCACTCGCACTCTCATGCGGATCATCACCACAGCTTGCAAGCGCCATCGAGACCGACCGCTCCAATTACCTCGAGGGCATCGCCAACAGCGCGAAAGATGCATACCTCAACAACGATTCCACAAGGGCATGGGTCGGCATCAAGAGGCTCCTGAAGTATGGAGGAAGACAGGACGCATTGCAGCTGAACGCCTACACGTCATCGGCCCTGACGGCCAACCTCTTCATGATCAACAGGAACAGGCGGAAGCAGAACTGGACCACTTCGCCATCGCAGAGCACTCGGAGATCCTGAGCCCGCAGGACATCGCCGACAAGTACAACCACCACGCCAACTATGCAGCCACCATCCGAACGCTGCACGACACACCGCTCCACAACATCGTCACTGAGGAGGGGACGAAGCGCCAGCTCACGCAGGCGAGGCAAGGCAGGGGCGGAGGCCTCGACGACCTCATCGATGACTACTGCAAGATCGCGCCGAACGAGATGACCAGAATCTACCACCCACTCCTGGTAGAGGCACAGCTGGCGACGGCGGAACCAATTTCCCACAAAGGAGGATGCCAAACGTCATTCTCCAAACCCAGCGCTGCCAAACCAGACCTACAAGCGAGACGGACGATACTACTCAACAACACCATAGCTAAGCACCACCACTGCTTCTTACGCACCAGGCTCAGGAGCATTACGGCGCAACTACTACGAGACGCACAATGTGGAGCACGACCACATCAGCCCACCGACTTCGTCACACATACGACCCTCGGCGTCGTGGACTACCTCGGGGAGGGAGACGAATCGGCTATGATCCTCTTCTTGGACCTCAAGAACGCCTTCTAAGAACGCCTTCTACAGAGTCGTGCTGCATTTTGTCTTCCAGCTCCCCCATGCACCAGAGGAGCTCAACGAGTGGCCACGCGACATCAACAGGCCCGAACCATTCGTTCCTGCACTACAGATGCCTATGGAAGGAGCGCCTATATTCAACGACGACGATGAGTACCCATGCGCACTACTACAAGACGCGCACACAGACGTGTGGGCCACCACGAAAAGATCCACAAGGATGGCACAGCCACGTACTGGCACCCGGCCTGGAGTACCAGCATCAGACCTCACCTTCAACTACCTCTTTGCAAAGGTTACGCGACATATCGCGGAGGATGAAGGGTTGCAACCCTTCGACGAAGGGTTGCAAAAAAAACGAAGGGTTGCAAAAAAAAACCTTCGTACGAAGGGTGTTTTGCAACCCTTCGTACGAAGGGTTTTTTGCAACCCTTCGACGAAGGGTTTTTTGCAACCCTTCGATCGACAGTAACCTACACATCGGCGTCGACACAAGACACCGGGAAGACATCTTCTCCAAGGGCAGACACGCAAGAGACGGCGAGGACGGAGGGGCACAGCTCACCGACGCCTCCTCTGTTGACGACGTGAACGCCCGGGCCCGCACATGACACAACACCCCACTGCGCAAACAGGTATAGGGCGACGAAATCTATACATATCCACTGCTCCCAGGCCAGGCCCATCCTCAACCCCGCAGCGGTGTATACGCCACGCCCTCCTCGCTTGGCCAGGAGGGCGCATACACAGCTCCTGGGTTCAGGATGGGCCTGGCCAGGGAGCAGTGGATATGTATAGATTTCGTCCCCCGACATATGACACAGCACCCCACTGCGCAAACAGGTGGGTCTACAAGCGAAAGCAGCTGAGCATTGACAGCAAGACCCTCCTCAACGACGCGCTCGCCAACCCGGCCCTCTTCTACAACGCACATACTTGGAACCCTCCCAGCCAGGGGCAGCTCCACACCATCGAGACCGAGTACCTGAAGGGATACAGGATGGCAACTGGACGCAAGGCCCACAGTCACGACAACCAGAAGACCAACAACAACTAAGTACTTACTGAAGTAAAACGGCCAGATTCGTACATCACCATGCGCATCTCCAGGCTACGATATCTACCGAGACTCCTACAACACGCCCTGACCATACTATTACGAATCATCGACGCCAGCCTCTGCCGAAACTCGTCATGGGGTCACATTTTATACGGCGAAGTACAGTGGATGTGGACATACCTCGACGACGAGCACAAGCTACACCCCACCGCGGACCTCGACCCCGTCCTCAGCTCTATACGCATGACGCCCCAGACCCTCACGTCACAGGTCAAGACGGTGACGCAACGCCACATAGGACACTACCGAAACCAAGAGCATCTACGACAATGGCACAACAGCTTGCGACCTTACCAGCACAACGACCTCGTCCCACAACTCATGACCGACATCAACCACAACGACAATACGAGCATGTGCTACGAGTGTGGCACCACTTTCACCGAGATCAGCGCCTTCTACGCCCACATAGGAAAACACCACCCAACAAATGACCACCCAACTAGATGGGCTCACGGAACGAGATGTCTGACATGCTCCAACGAATACCACACATTGGGACAACTCGTCAAACACTTACTCGCGTGTACCGCATGCGCAGCACCGTGGAAACGAGACACAGACAGGCATGACGAAGCAACCACAAAAGCGAACAGAAAAACCATACGCGACGAGCAAAGAGGCAACATCAAGGCTGGACTACCTCCGCTACACGCACACATCGCCAACTACAAGACGCACATACCGCCGCTGTACGTCAATGGCCACGAGACTACACGAGAGCTACCCATACCTGCTAGAGCACCATTGGAACCAAGACCTGACCCTAGGCC
Source organism: Prorocentrum cordatum (assembly GCA_963575745.1). NCBI lineage: Eukaryota > Dinophyceae > Prorocentrales > Prorocentraceae > Prorocentrum > Prorocentrum cordatum. The sequence goes on from CAUYUJ010007715.1 coordinate 14,059, forward strand.
CATACCAAGACCCACAAGAACTTCGAGACAGGTCACCTTACACATCTACAGCGGGCACAGACGCAGTGGTGACGTACAGCAACTGATAAAGTACCTTAACTCCAACGACAACAGCATCAGAACCCTCTCCATCGACATCACCCACGACGAGATCAAGGGAGACCTCGCGAGATGGGACACCATAAATTTCTGGAGAGAACCGCTCCTACGCGGTCGCGCCGCCGCGATCATAGCTGACCACCCTGCGAGTTATGGAGCGGGCACCAACCACGACCTGAGGAGCCGACAACAGCCTTGGGGATCACAGCATCTGTCACTACGGCAGTTCGACCAACTACACAGCGACAACCAGCTACTGCGTACCACCATTCTCTTAGCATACAGATGCATCAACACGAAGGTCCCCATGATCAAGGAGCACCCCGCCATAATCAACGACGGTGGAGACACAGCAGCTGCTGGCTACTACCAGAGCTAACACACCTGACTGGGATTGACGGGGTGGACGTCATCCCCTTCGACCAATGCATGACTGGACAGACAGCCGCGATACCTACTACACTCCTCACAATACAGGTACCAGAAATACGACGGACGGTAGCACTACTACCCAACCGCAGAATACGCAAGCATGGCATAGGCATCCATCACCCTTTTCAACTGGAAGGAACAACGATGGCTCGTGGGAGAGCTATACCGCCAAAACATACACCACCAAAAAGTGCAGACGACTAGCTCACGCCATCATTGACGCCATCCACCACAGATGGATACTACACGAAACCGCGAGAACTGGGAGATGGAAGGCGACAATGCGGAGTTCTACATCCCGCTGGACCCGTACTACGACGTCTGAGAGAGGAAACGTCTACACGTTCAACTAGAACCATCGCGCGTGCTTCGCGCGCGTTTAGGTTTTAGCTGGTCGAGTGCTGACCGCATCGAGACAACAAGCCGGTCATAAACAATGACGTCAACATTCTCTGTTTCCTCCTGCCCCTTCCTCATTCCTCCTCCTCCTCCAATATCATCGATCAGTCGACCGGTGATCTGTCGCCAAGCTATGGGCCAGGAAAAATGCAGCACTACAGCGCCATGTTGCACTATGCTATTAAATTCCAGGATACACCATGCTACGCTATAAAGCGCAATGCCACTATGCTGTATGCACTGCAAAAACATGATATACTTTACAGTGCGCATCGCATACCATGCCATGCTGTGCTGTGAACTGCAATGACAACATATGGGATGATACGCTGAGCCATACACCCTTCACGCGCATGCCACATTATCCATCGCATCAAACAGATACGCAGCCCAAAACCCATACTGGCACCACACGACGATCACAGCACCTTCGAGCGCGAGATCCACATCGAGATACTACCGACGCGGGAGCCGACCTCGCAGGGAGAAAGCACCCACAAAAAGCAAACGACACTGACGACCGCAATCGACAATACAGCCCACATGACTCGCACTTTCATACCTACCAGCAGTGGCAATACAAACGCCGGCACAATGCCAGCAATCACACCCTCGCAGGCGACATTCAACCCAGCTCACCAAGTCTCCCCTCGAAGTTTGCCAAACCCAGATCCCCAGCCAGTGAGATTTAAAGCCACACCCACAATGCCGACTACCAAAGAAGATACTGCAGCACAACCTAAAGACAAGACCGATACGACGATACGAACACACAGCTGGAAGCACCCGCGGCAGGAGAACAACACATGCACACTACTGCATCCAGCACCTGCGACCCGACGCCAAGCATCAATACTCCCATCGCAAACGACAGCCCCCCCCCACGCAAGTGGAGCCCCAGAAGCCCACTGGATGGTTCCCCGTTGCGACGACCACCCAAGAGAAGGTAAACCCCGCTACAATCACATTCCCTGTGGAAGCCACCATACGCTACCCTCACCACACCAAGCTTGAGGACTCCCTCGCCCACGGCACCATCGCTGTCAACGAGGGCGACGAAGTCACAATACTCAACATGTCCTTCAAAGGCAAGAACGAGCTCTGGGCACGCGGTACCATCACTCAATCCAGCAACATGCGAAGCAGCAAACGAGCCCTGATCGCAAACATCATCATCGAGTACCGCTCCCACTACCACGACATCCTGGCCAAACTCGATTCCCTTACCACGATGGTAGGGGAATCACAGGTCAGCTACAACATGGCCGAAGACATTCAGAAGGAAAGCACTTCGGCCAACGACTCCACCTCCAAGTTCCTCGACAAGCTAACGACTACGTCACCCAACTACGCCCCTAACGACTGGCGATAGCCATCCTCGCCACTGTGCGAAGCCGCACGAGGTGTCTACGCGCCCGACGACGACCACAGGTACTACTACCCACTCCACCAACCATTAAAGGCTACACACCTCCGACCCCGAGCACTCCACCTACTCCATCGGCACGCACCTCCTCGGGTCATGAGCAGCAACTTCCTTTTCCGACTCCTCCGACCTCATCTACTCTGATGTCAAGTACCCCCTCTACTTCAAGTACCTCTTCTACTTCTGCCTCTGAGGTCTACAGGTTAGGACAGACGGGGGGACGTGGTTATATGGATAGGAGTGGCCAATAGGGGGGGGTGATAGAGACCTGCTCACCGCGCTGTTCCCGCCCACCCACCAGCGCCCAGGGCCCAGTTCGCACCGCATATGTTCCTTCTCTTCTCCACCTGTGCACATACATGATCTTCTCTGTGCCTGTGCACTCGATTACCGTTTCGCCCTTACAATTAGCATTCGTGTTCCCACACAGTACGCTCAAGGCCATTCCACTCCTCCTTATATTCTCCACCTCACCTTTCAGGCCGAGCGAAGGCGCAGTTAGGTCCCCACTCCAAAAGAGCATGGTAACTGCATCACCTCCTAAAGAGCATGGTAACTGCACCCCTCTGCCTCACCCTAAAAGAGCAGGCAACTGCAGCCACCCCCGCGCCAACCCCTTTTTACTGTTTGCACCGCCTGTGACATTCAGATCGTACGCACCCATCTTCATTGCAGAGTTCAATCTCACATTTCAGGCCAAGCGAAAGCGCTGCAACACCGCCTGTCGCATCCCGTTTAGTCGCGCACCCACCTACCTACCTACCTACCCCTGCGCCCTCCCGGCTCCACCTCCTGTATCCCTTCGAGGCCTGCTATACCTCCTTCCTCCTTCCTTGCGAACAGGGGGTGAACCACCTGCAAGGCGTAGAGGCGAACGCTCACCTCCTCTTACCCCTCCCCCACTCCCCTCTGGCTCCCCTTCCTCCCCGTCGTCTCTCCTCTCCTTTGCCTCTGAGCGTTCGCCGTTTGGAGTTACAGGTGAGGCCCTTACCACCCTGGCTGCTCTGTTTCAGGCGCCCCACCTCTCCGCTCCTATCTAGGTCATTAGGTTACCTCGTTTCTTACATATGGCTTCTCACCTTTTCCCTAATGCGCCCCCACCTCCCCGCTGGGCTTAGCCGCGGGGAGATGACGGCAGGACAGGTCTGCATGGCTACAGCATGACCCGTGACCGCCATGAGCAGCAGCAGGCGGAAGAGGAGGAGGCGGAGGAGGCGGAGGGTGAGGCAGAGGAGGAGGAGGAGGAGGAGGAGGAGGCGGAGGAGAAGGGAGAGAGGAGAGAGGAGAGAGGAGAGAGGAAAGAAGAGGTTGAAGGCGCAGCTGTCCTCACCGTCCCAGCCATGGTCGCGACCCTCGGCGCCGACGCCTCCGCGCCACGCCCGGGCGCCGAGCCGCGCACCTCCATGTGGGCTATCGCCGGGCGGCGGCCCCGGCGCTTGCTCGGGTGCGCCACCCTTGGGCCTTTCTGGACATCCCTCCTCCTCCTCCTCCGCCTCCAACTCCGCCTCCGCCTGCACCTCCGCCTCCGCCTCTTCCTCCTCCTCTCTTCGTCCGCCTCCGCCTCTTCCTCCCTCTCCTCATCCTGTCTCCTCCTCTTCATCATCATCCACCTCCGCGTCCGCCTCTGCCTCTTCCTCCTCCTCCTCCTCGCTCCTCTCTCTTCTCTCATGTTCCTTCTTTTCTCTCTCTCTCTCTCTCTCTCTCTCCCTCTCTCTCTCCTCTCTCCTCTCTCTCTTCTCCCAGTATCCTTCTTCTCTATATTTCCTCTCTCCTCTCTCCTCCTCCCTCTCCTCTCTCTGTCCTCCCTTTCCGCTCTCCCCTCTCCCCTCTCCTCCCCCTTCTCCTCCTCCTCTTACTCCACCTCTTCTGCCTCCTCCCCCGCCTCCTCCTCCTCCTCCTCTTCATCATCCTCTCTCCTCTCTCCTCTCCCCTATTCCTCGTTCCCTCCGTCCTCATCCCCCCTTCGGCGAGTCCGCGGCGGACCCCCACACGATCGGGAGGATCGAGCTCAGAGGCTCCCTGACATCCTCGCGTCGAGGAAACGACACGAGGGCAGGGCTCTTCTTGGCGGCTTTCGGCCTGGGGCCGGTGCCAGGCCCTGGGGCGGTGAACTACGACCGACTCCTCCTCCTCCTCCTCCTCCTCCTCCTCCACCTCCTCCTCCTCTTCCTCCTCCTCCTCCTCCCTCCTCCTCCTCCTCCTCCTCCTCCTCCTCCTCCTCCTCCTCCTCCTCCTACTCCTCCTACTCCTCCTACTCCTCCTCCTCCTCCTCCTCCTCCTCCTCCTGCTCCTCCATCTCCTCCTCCGCCTCCTCCGCCTCGGGGGCGGCGGTAGTCCCTTGGGGAGCCGCGTTTTGAAACAATCGCGACGACGACGGAGGGGCAGCGCATTGCTGTCCGAGGCACATGGGCGGACGAGGGGGGCCAGGAGACACGTTGAAACAGGAAGAGGGGGCCATACCATCAACCCAGACCCCCGACGTCATGACTTTGTCCCAACGTTGACCCCAGGAGGCCTGGGCCCGTGCCCTGGACCGGCTTCTCGCCCAGAGCCGCTCTTGGACGGCCCCGAGGCCCGATCGGAGTCCCCAGAGGTCGAAACTGGCGAAAAGCCTGCAGTCGCAAGTTTGTTTCATGACTCGATGGAGATCTGGGAAGGGGGATGCCATGGCCATGGCAATGATACGGCTGGACCTATGACAGAAAATTCGTCCGTCAAGAACACAAGATCCTCCGCCGGCCGAGCTGAAAAAACAGTCGTGGGTGCCCTCCTCCAGGACGCACAAGAACATTCAACAAGCACGAAGAACCTGAGGGAACCATCCCCGAAACGACCTCGGTCTGACGCCTCGGTCCGGCCGCACCCACACACACACACACACACACACTCCTCCGCCCCTTCGGCGTTCCCGATCTGCGAGGGGCTGGTCTTCACGAGAGGCATGCTGGAGCCGCGTGGAGGCCCGCCCTGCTGTGGGGAACAGTTCGAGTGCTGCCTTCTCCTCCTCCTCCTCCTCCTCCTCCTCCTCCTCCTCCTCCTCCTACTCCTCCAACCGCTCCCCCTCTCCATCCTCCTCCTCCTCCTCCTCCTCCTCCTCCTCCTCCTCCTCCTCCTCCTCCTCCTCCTCCTCCTCCTCCTCCTCCTCCTCCCTCCTCCTCCTCCTCCTCCTCCTCCTCCTCCTCCTCCTCCTCCTCCTCCTCCTCCTCCTCCTCCTCCTCCTCCTCCTCCTCCTCCTCCTCCTCCTCCTCCTCCTCCTCCTCCTCCTCCTCCCTCCTCCCCTCCTCCCCTCCCTCCCTCCCTCCTCCCTCCCCCTCCCTCCCTCCCTCCCTCCCTCCCTCCCTCCCTCCCCCTCCCTCCCTCCCTCCTCCCTCCCTCCCTCCCTCCTCCCTCCCCCCTCCCTCCCTCCCTCCCTCCTCCCTCCCTCCCTCCCTCCTCCTTCCCCTCCTCCTCCTCCTCCTTCTCCTCCCCTCCTCCTCCTCCTCCTCCTCCTCCTCCTCCTCCTCCTCCTCCTCCTCCTCCTCCTCCTCCTCCTCCTCCTCCTCCTTGTTGTCCTCCTCCCCCTCGTCCTCGTCCTCGTCCCATCGCCTTCCTTGTCATTTTCCTCTGTCATTTTCCTCCTCTTCTTCTTCGTCGTCGTCGTCGTCGTTGTCGTGGTCGTGGTCGTGGTCGTGCGGGTCAGGGTCTCGCTCCGAGCCGCCGTCCGCGGCCCGCCCGGACCAGGCGAGAGGGCCGCGGGGCTCGGAAACTGCCCACACCGCCCGCCCGCCGTGACTTCTTCACGCGACACGTCGTCGTCGTCGTCGTCGTCGTCGTCGTCGTCGTCGGCGTCATCGTGCAATCGTCGGTCGTCGCCCGCCGGTGACGCTTGCGCCACAAGGAGCCTATTTTCTGGATTCGGGCAGAGTTCTTTGCATGGAGGGGGGGGGTGAGCCTGAAGCAAGCAAAAAGACAACTCGACGTGCGGAAATCACGCGAGTCGAGAGGCACCTGCACGCTCGTGCTCGATTGAAGAGGGGCGAGGGGGGAGAGGGGGGGGGGGGGCAGGGGGGCGAACATCATGCAAACAAAGCTGCCCGAGCTCAAAGGAAAGCATGCTCCAAGGGGGGGGGCGGGTGTCCGGCGCGATCGCCCGCCCGCGCTCGGCCTCCTCCTCCTCCTTCCTCCTCCTCCACCTCCTCCCTCCTCCCTCCTCCTCCTCCTCCTCCTCTTCCCACCTCCTCCTTCCTCCTCCTCCTTCCTCCTCCTCCTCCTCCTCCTCCTCCTCCTCCTCCTCCTCCTCCTCCTCCTCCTCCTTCCTCCTCCTCCTCCTCCTCCTCCTTCCAGGGGGGGAGGGCAGCAAGCGCCGGGCGGCGAGGAGCGCTCCTCTCGTGAGCCTGCTGGGCCCGCGGTGGCAACGCGGGGGCCGCGCGGGGCTTCCTGAGGGCCACCCTCCTGCGCTGAGTTCGACTCGCTACTCCTCTCGGTTCGATCATGTGCTCCGCGAGTGTCTCGCCTGCTCGATCGTTCCTGGGTCCCCCCCGCGGTGCTTCGATGACTGTTCCTCCTCCTCCTCCTCCTCCTCCTCCTCCTCCTCCTCCTCCTCCTCCTCCTCCTCCTCCTCCTCCTCCTCCTCCTCCTCCTCCTCCCTCCTCCTCCTCCTCCTCCTCCTCCTCCTCCTCCTCCTCCTCCTCCTCCTCCTCCTCCTCCCCCGTGCTTTCCGCCGGTCCGCCCGCTCCTCTGCTCCCTCTGCTCCTCTGCTCCCCGGTCCGCCCGATGCCGTCCGCCCGAGGGGCGCCACCCTCTCTCCTGGCCGGGATGGCCCGACGTGGGATCGGAGCAGCCGGATCGGCAATCGCACACTGGAAGGGACCTCTCAAGCTTTCGTCAGGCCTGCGCAGTGTCCATGAGGGCAAGAACGCAGCCGAGCACAGGAGGGCGTGCAGGCAGCTACGGAGCTCGGACATGCAGAAGCAAGGTGCAGACTACGCTGCACCGAATCGGCGGGAATCGGAATGCAGGTCGGCAGGAGTCGGACAAGGCGTCCGGCGGCACAAAAAACGAGGCCTACAGAGGAGGGAGGACCAGGCCGAAAAGTCGAACTGCGGAGTTGGAATCGGATCGAGATAGAGATTCTCGAGACCGGATCGATGCGAATCGACATCGAAACGAATCCTGCTCCCAGTGCAGCCCCGCCCCCTCCAGTACATGGACAAAACATCCGAACCCTCACATACTTGAGGGGGATGTTCATCACCCTCCCGCCCCAGCCCTCCCTGCTGATTCTAGCATGGACGGTGGCTTAAAAAGGTCGAATCCATTTTTGTCCACACATGCCCTCCCCACTACCGCACCCTCAATATCAATGTTGAGGGTCGGGGGAGGCATCACAAGCTGCAGTGGCAATGATGCTGGGCTCGAGTGTGATATCAAACTCCAGTGTGGAAAAGAAACATGTGATAAAAAGCACGGGCTGCAGTGGCAACAATGCTCGGCTCAAGCGTACAAAACCCAAATGTGATAGTACAAAAACTCAGGTGTAATGAAACAACTCTGCTCAAGTGTGATAAACAGTAGACAATTCCATTGTGATCACTTCATCACACTTCATCAAATTTGAGCCGAGCATTTTTGAAACTGCAGCTCGCGACAGCGCCGCAGGTGTTCGAACTTACGGTTCAGGTGCGGTCCCCCCCCCGCGCCCCCCGCGCGCGGGGGGGGGGGGGCATGCTGCGCGCTGGCCTTCGCCTCCAGCTCCAGCCTCTCCTGCCCGGCGGGGGCACTCGTTGGGTTGGTGTGGTTTGGTGGGTGATGAGATTTACCCTCCGACATACGTGTTGGATCATTACACGTCGGTCGGAAGAAGTAGGTAGAAACATGAAGTAGGAAGGCGGATATAGTAGATTGGGTCCAGGTCCTCCCAGAGAATAACAAAATACAGTAAAAGCATGTCGATTATTGAAGTAGGAAGGCGCTTGAAGTAGATTGGTATCTGGGAATCCAAAAATACCTACTTTCAACGACCGGCGTGTACAAACTCAAAAAAACCTCTCGGGCGAATCCGCCGACCCCAGGGGCGTGTGCGATATCCGCCGGCCGCTTCCTGCCACGTTGGAACACTCCCAACCCCGACACCCCCCCACCACGTCTGATACCCCCACAATCTCCTGCAGCCTCTGGGCGTCAGCTTTCAAGGACCACCCACGCTGTACAAGTCGTCGCCGCCACCGCCCCATCACGTCTGACACTCCCAACCTCCTGGAGTCTCTGGGCGTACGTTGTCAAGGACCATCCGTTCTGCAAAAACCGCCGCCGGCACCCCCCCCCCACCACGTCTGACACCCCCACAATCTCCTGCAGCCTCTGGGCGTCAGCTTTCAAAGACCACCCACTCTGCGCACATCGCTGCCGGGGCGACACCATTCTGGACCCCCTGGCCACAAGTTTTCTTTGGGGCACCCCACCCTGCAAAATCCCCCCACCTCGCCCGACACCGCTACCATTCTGGATCCCCTGGCCACAGGTTCTTAGGGGCACCCCACTCTGCAACATCCTGGCCAGGACCCCCCACCACAACCGACACCGCCACCATTTTGGACCCCCTGGCCACAGGTTCTCCTGGGCACCCCACCCTGCAAAATCCTTGCTGGGCCCCCCCACCACGCCCGACACCGCCACCATTCTAGACTCCTTGGCCGCAACTTTTTCGGGGACCCCCCCCATGCAAAATCCTTGCCGGGCCCCTTTTCGACGCCCTGGCCAAGAGTCTTCCGGGCACCCCACGCTCAAAAGTCTTGCCGGGACCTCCCAGCACGCCCGACACCAGCACCATTTTGGAACCCCTGGCCACAGGTTCTTAAGAGCATCTTACCCTGCAAAATTCTTGCTGGGACCCCTCACCTTGCTTGACACCGCCACCCCCCACAATCTCCTGCAACCTCTGGGCGTCAGCCTTCAAGGACCACCCACTCTGCAAACATCGCTGCCGGGGCGACACCATGCTGGACCCCCTGGCCACAAGTTTTCTTCGGGGCACCCTAACCCAGCAAAATCCTGGCTGGGACCCCCCACCTCGCCCGACACCGCCACCGTTGTGGACCCCCTGGCCACAGGTTCTCCTGGGCACCCCACCCTGCAAAATCCTTGCCGGGCCCCCCCCCCTCGCCCGACACCGCTACCATTTTGGACCCCGTGGCCACAGGTTCTTAGAAGCACCCCACCCTGCAACATCCTCGCCGAACACTGCCACCATTCTGGATTCCCTGGCCACATGTTCCTATGGGGCACCCAACCCTGCAAAAACCTGGCCGGGACCCCCCACCACGCACGACACCGCCACCATTTTGGACCCCCTGGCCACAGGTTCTGAGGGGAGGGGCACCACACCCTGCAAAATCCTTCCCCGGACGTCTCACCACGCCCGACACCGCCACCATTCTAGACTCCTTGGCCATCGGTTTTTCGGAGCACCCCACCCTGCAAAATCCTTGCCGGGACCCCTCACCACGCCCGACACCGCCACGATTTTCGACGCCCTGGCCAAGAGTCTTCGGGGCACCCCACGCTCAAAATCCCTGCCGGGACCCCCAACCACGCCCGACGCCAGCACCAGTTTGGACCCCCTGGCCAAAGGTTCTGGGGGGCAACCCACCCTGCAAATCCTTGCTGGGACCCCCCACCACGCCCAACACCGCCACCATTCTGGACCCCCTGGCCACAGGTTCTCCTGGGCACCCCACCCTGCAAAATCCTTGCTGGGACCCTCCAGCACGCCCGACACCGCCACCATATTGGACCCCCGCCACAGGTTCTTAAGGGCACCTTACCCTTCAAAATTCTTGCCAGGACCCTTGTGGACTCCTAGGCCACAAGTTCTGAGAGGCACCCCACCCTTCACAATTGTTGACGGGACTCCCCACCACGCCCGACACTGCCACTATTTTGGACTCCCTGACCACAAGGTCTCCGGGGCACCCCACCCTGCAAAATCCTGGCCGGGACCCCTCACCACGCCCGACACCGCTACCATTTTGGACCCCTTGGCCACAGGTTCTCAGGGGCACCCCTTGTAAAATCATTGCCGGGACCCCCCACCACGTTCGACACTGCCACCACTCTGGGCCTCCTGGCCACAGTATTTCTTCGGGGCATTCCACCCTGCAAAATCCTGGCGAGGACCACCCCCCCGCCCGACACCGCCACCATTTTGAACCCCGTGGCCACAAGTTCTCCTGGGCATCCCACCTTGCAAAATCCTTGCCAGAACCCCCGACCACGCCCGACGCCACCACGCCACCACCATTTTGGACCCTCTGGCCACGGGTTCTTAGAAGCATCCACTCTGCAACAACTTTGCCCGGACACTGCCACCATTCTGCATCCCCTGGCCACAGGTTCTTAAGGGCAACCCACCCTGCAAAATCCTTGCCGGGACCCCCCACCACGCCCGACACCGCCACCATTCTGGACCCCCTGGCCACAGGTTCTTCGGGGCACCCCACCCTGCAAAATCCTTCCCCGGACGTCTCACCACGCCCGACACTGCCACGATTTTCGACCCCCTGGCCAAGAGTCTTCGGTGTACCCCACGCTCAAAATCCTTGCTGGGACCCCGCACCACGCCCGACACCAGCACCATTTTGGACCCCCTGGCCAAAGGTTCGCGCCCCCCCACGACGTCTGACACCCCCACCCTCCTGGACTCCTGGACCCTCTTTGTGTGCTTCTTCAAAGACCCCCCAACCTACAAAAACAGGCGCCGGCACCCCCACCGCGCCCCACCCACCATGTCTGACACCCCCACCCTCCTGGACCCCCACCCTACAACAACAAGCGCCGGCACACCACCTAGTATGGTGATTCAAAATTTGCGTGCTTTTTCAGCGACCCCTCACCTTACAAAAAAAGGCGCAGGCACCCCCACCGCGGCCCCTCACCACATCTAACACCCCCACCCTCCTGGACCCTCTTTGTGCGCTTTTTCCGGAACCCCCCACCCTACAAAAACAGGCGCCGGCACCTCCACGGCGCCCCCCCCCACACCACGTCTGACACCCCCACCCTCCTGGATTCCTTTGCGTGTTTTTTCAAATACCCCCCACCCTACAAAAACAGGCGCTGGCCCTCCCACCGCGCTCCCCCACCACGTCTGACACCCCCACCCTCCTGTACCTTCTTTGTGACCTTTTTCAAAGACCCTCCACCCCACAAAAACAAGCGCCAGCACTCCCACCGCGCCCCCCCACCACGTCTGACACTCCCACCCTCTTGGACCCTCTGTGTGTGTTTTTTGGGGGACCCCCCACCCTACAAAATCTCAGTGCTGGTAGCTGTAGTAGTCGTAGTAATAGTGGTAGTAATACTTGGACGTAGTAAGAGTAGTAAGAATAGTTGTAACACAAGTAGTAGTACCAGCAATTGTGTTTGTGGTAGCACTGTAATGGGAGTACTAGCAATAGAAAAGTAACAATAACAGCGGAATGGTGCAATAATAGTGTAGTAACTGTAACAGTGTTAGCAGTAATAGTAGTAGTCGCAGTGTTGAAATAATTGTTTTAAAAAATATAGAATTGTGGAAGTTGTAGTCTAGCAGTGCAGTAGAATAGCAGATTTGTGGCAGTAGTGTAGTAGTGTAGTAATAATTGGTCCGAGTGAGGGGTGCTCCGAAATGGACCCGAGGCGTTCTGTGGAGACCCTTCAAAACGGCAGCGAAGCGTGCGATGGGTACCCCGACATGGGCCCGAAACGTCCCATGGAGACCCCCCGTAAGGGGCAACGAAACGTGCGAGAGGTGCTCCGAACTTGGCTCGAAGCGTCCCGTGGAGACCCCTCGTGGGGCCACGAAGCGTGTGAGGGGTGCCCCAGAATAAACAAGGAGCGTACCGTGGAGGCCCATCGTGTGGCCACGAAGCGTGCGAGGGGTGCTCCGAAGGCTTCCCGCCGTTCCCATGAGGTTCCTCGCGTCTTCTCACGTGACTTGCTCGGGCCCAAGAGGACCCCAAAACGGGCCAAGAGGGCCCCCAGAGGCCCCCGAGACGGTCCAAGCCCGAGACGCCCGAAGACCGCCCGAGGACGCTCAAGATGGCCCCAAGACGGCCCGAGAGGCCTCCAAGACGCCCCAAGAGCCCCCTCAAAGAGGCCTCCGAGGGCGCCGAGACCCCCCCCCCCCGAGGGAGAGGCGCACGGGCGGCGTGGGCGCCTCCTGGTGGTGCCGCCCCTTCTCCGCCTCGATGCTGTACGTCAGGGCCACCAGCCGCTCTTGCTGAGAGGCGCCGGGGCGAGCGAGCGCCGCGCGCCGCCCGCCGGGCTGCGAGGCGGCGGCGCGGCGCGGCGAAGCGGCGCGGCGGCGGCGAAGCGGCGCGGCGGCGGCGGCCGGCGGGCGCCCGCGGGGGCCGCTGGACCCAGAAATCCGACGATGCGGCTTCCGAGTGTGAGAGGGGGGGGGAAGGTACCGATACACCACTGCTCTCGCTTAGATTCCTTCACTCTGGGCCTCATGCTGGCGGCGCGCAGAAGGGGGGTAGGGGTAGGGGGAGGGGGGAGGGCTTCTCGGAAGGAGGCTGCCTATTCTTCAAGGCGCGGGCCTTGCATCTACAGGCAAGGCCGGCGCCTTCTACGAAGCAGGGGTGCTTCTAAGAAGCCTTCCCACTCCCCCTGCCCCCCTCTGCGCGTGGCCGATCATGGGAGGCCCTCGTCCCCACCGTTGGGCTCGCCTCGAGACTCTGGTCAGAGCGCACCCCGGGAGAGGTCTGGCGAGCACCAGTATCGCTGCCCCAGAAGAGTGTCTCGCCAGAGGGTTCCTGAGGTCACCTGACGTCCTCGCTTCGCGCCTCGCGCCCCGCGGTGCGCGGTGATCTTCGGGCCCGCGCGCCGCCGCCCTGGATGAAGGGCGCCTCTGCGACCCGAGCCGCGGTGCGCGAAGCGCGGTTCTCTTCGCTACCCTGGGGGTGACCAAGGTTTGGAGACCTGGAAATTGGCACCAACACGAACACCAGGGGGTGCCTCCACAGGGGGAAGATGCTCCTAGATTTCGGTGTTGGTGGTAATATTTCGGCCACCTTGGAAGCCAGAATATGACCACCACCACCACCGAGAGTGCATCTTGGGACCAACTTCGCCTGCACACTTGAAACGTCAAAACATAGCACAAACCAAATGTTCTGGGCGAATGGATCTAACTTCGACGGGGGCCACCCGACCGCTTCTAACAACTTTCGGGCTCGTACGGGGTGTTTTCGAAGTTTGAAAAATTGTCAGCCCCAAATTTTCATACTTGTGTTTGGGGGCGAACTCCAAGGTCAATTTTGGATGATGCCGGGCCAACTTTTTGGGACGCCCGAAATGGGTACGGAAAAAAAGCACAATACCCAACAACAAATGTTGTCCAAAACCGACAGCGGCCGCTGTCGGGCAAGCGGCTTTTTGTCTTCAATGAACAACGTCCGAGGCGGCGCGGACAGCGAGTCCTCTTTACAATGGGCAGGAACTGATGTTGGGCATCGTACACATTCTTTCCGTACCCATTTCGATCGTCCCGAACTTTGGACCCCCAAACAAAGCCTGGTGGATGCCACGATACTGGACAACCTAACAGTCCTATCCTTAGTTGAACATGTGTTCGAAATGTCGGAAAATGTCCTGAAAATGTTGACAACAAGTTTTTTTCCATGTCTACAGCATGTTCAACACATGTTTCAGGCATCTGGAAATTATTCGGCAACACGCTTCCTCTCCCTTGATCGCCCTCCACAAGCACAGCCCGACCCGGCCCGGTGCTGAATGGCACTCGGACGGGGGTGCCCCAGCGCGGCGGTGCTCTCGCGTGGGCCGCCCAGAGGCTCCACCTGGCCGTCGCGTGCCCTTCTGGGGCCCCCCCTTGCGGGCCCTTCTGGGGGCCCCCTTCGGCCCTCGGGAACGCCCTTTGGATAAGTTCCGGGCCGTATTTGGCTCGTCTCGGGCAGTGTTTCGTAGGCGAGCCCGGGGGGGGGAAGTAAGAAGGGGCGGGGCCTTCTCAGAAGGCTCGGAAGTGCCCGGGGCCTTCTCAGAAGCTGTCTAAGCCTTCCCCGAAGACACAGGAAAGCCTCTCAGAAGGCGCGAGGGCTTCTGAGAAGTCCCGCCGCCGCCTTCTGAGAAGGCCTCCTCCTTCGGGGATGTACAGACCCCCCTTTAGTAAAACGTGGTTTAGTGAAAACGACCTGAGGCCCAAACCTGGCGGGCGCAAGCCTGGAAAATAACGGCCACTGCGCCATCTCGAGAACCGAAAACGGACAATTCACTAACCGACGTGTCACTGTTGGGGGTTCTATCCACCCCCGACTCCTTCGCACTTCCCCCCCTCACTCGCCGCCGGGTGTTCCGGCCACCTCTGGCCTCCTGCTGCGGATGAGGAACACGGGCTCCAGAGAGCCAACGTCCACACCACTGATTCGTCGGTAATGACAGGAGGGCCGGCGACTACCCGACGGATTCAACACCCACACGACACACCTGAATCCAATCGGCGATGGGATGGAGAAATGGAGCGCAGAACAAATTACGAAACAGTCATGCGGCGGAGTCTTACACTATTTTTGGAATGTTGTCACCCCATCTTGGCGCCGTGTCCGTCTCGTCGGGCGAGAAAGGAATCGGCGGGCGGTGAACGCGAAGCGTCTAGAATATAGAGATTCCAATGATGATGCGCAGAAGCAGGCTCGACACCCCCCTGGAAAAGTATTGCGACGTCTGCAAGTCGTGTCGAAGACTCGTCTAGGGGACTTCCCTGGGCAATTTAGTGTTTCATCCCGATTCCACTTCGGACAGCTTCTGGGCCCAAGAGCGTCCTCCGGCACCCAAACACAACGAAAATCGAAGGGCCACGAAGCGCGTGAAACGGGAGCATCCAGCTGAGCCCGTTCCCCAGCCAACCCTTGGGATAACCCTCCTTCTGCGAACCCCCGAGAACAGCTGTTCCCCACGTCCTTTAGCGGGGTTATGGTCTTCTTCCTTGCCGCGTCGCACCCGCGTCTCCCTCACCTCCTCCTCCTCGTTCCTCCCTCACCCACACGCAACACATGCACGACATGTGCATGAGACGCGCGTGTACATACAGCCCCTCGCATGCACACACTCGCATACACACACACACACACACACACACACACACACACACACACACACACACACGCACACACACACACACACACACACCATACAACGCCAGTGCACGCCTGGCGTGTTCCCTGCATCACATACCAAAGACGTATGCACAACAGGCTGGGCACCCACATGAGGCGCACGTCCACATCCAGCCAAGCTCGGAAAGTGTGGCACGAGTGGCAGTTTCTTGACACGAGAAGGGGGTGCGCAGGGGGGTGTCTCTGAGCGCGGTCTCTATACGGTCCAGGCTCGGAAAGTGTGGCAGGCGTGGCAGTTTCTTGACCCTGGAGGGGGTGCGCAGTGGGGTGGTCTCTGAGCGCCGTCTCTACACAGTCCAGGATTGGAAAGTGTAGCACGGGTGGCTCTTTCTCGACACCACAAGGGGGTGCGAAGGGGGTGGACGGTCCAGGCTCGGAAAGTGTGGCACGAGTGGCAGTTTCTTGACACTAGAAGGGGGTGCGCAGGGGGGTGTCTCTGAGCGCGGTCTCTATACGGTCCAGGCTCGGAAAGTGTGGCAGGCGTGGCAGTTTCTTGACCCTGGAGGGGGTGCGCAGTGGGGTGGTCTCTGAGCGCCGTCTCTACACAGTCCAGGATTGGAAAGTGTGGCACGGGTGGCTCTTTCTCGACACCACAAGGCGGTGCGAAGGGGGTGGTCTCTGATCGCGGTCTTTAGACGGTCCAGGCTCGGAAAGTGTGGCACGAGTGGCAGTTTCTTGACACTAGAAGGGGGTGCGCAGGGGGGTGTCTCTGAGCGCGGTCTCTATACGGTCCAGGCTCGGAAAGTGTGGCAGGCGTGGCAGTTTCTTGACCCTGGAAGGGGGTGCGCAGGGGATGGTCTCTGATCGCGGTCTCTATACGGTCCAGGCTCGGAAAGTGTGGCAGGAGTGGCAGCTTCTTGACACCACAGGGAGTGCACAGGGGGTGGTCTCTGTTCTCCAGGCTCGGCAAGTGTGGCAGGGGTGGCAGTTGTTCCCCATATCCGAAAGATGGGCTTCTTGTTATTACTTAGACCGCACGGAACGCGAGAGAGAGAGAGAGAACACACACCTCCCACCCTCAGGTCATCAGTCTCTGACTCACTCATACGTAGACTTACTCACATTCAGACTCACCCATACTCAGATACACTCGCTCGTAGATTATGGGTACTCAAGTTTATCATGTTCGGGACACCTCACATGCAGACTCACTCACACTCCTAGTATTTCCGCGCTCAGATTCACACACACGTTGTGAGCATGTCTCAGGCGAGGCGCTGGTTTCAGTACTCCCAAGGGGGGTCGCCAGGGGGTATTGCACTCCTCCGTTCGAGCCAAAATTGCGGAAATGTCTCGAGCGGCTTGCCTGTTTCGGTGCCCGAGGGCACCAGGGGGTATGTCACAGGCCCGGTCGCGCCCAGAGTGGGGGATTTCTCAGGCGGTTTGCCTGTTTGGGTGCTCAACATCCTTCTCTTTCGGAGCAGTTTCCGAGGATGTCTCGAGCGAGGCGCTGGTTTCTTCACTTCCCAAAGGGGGGCGCCAGGGGGTATTGCACGGGCCCGTTCGCGCCCAGATTGGGGGGACGTCTGAAGCGGTTTGCCTGTTTGGGTGCCCAACATCCTTCTCTTTCGGAGCAGTTTCCGAGGATGTCTCGAGCGAGGCGCTGGTTTCAGCACTCCCGAAGGGGGGCGCCAGGGGGTATTGCACGGGCCCGTTCGCGCCCAGATTGGGGGGATGTCTCAGGCGGTTTGCCTGTTTGGGTGCTCGACATCCTTCTCTTTCGGAACAGTTTCCGAGGATTTCTCGGGCGAGGCGCTGGTTTCAGCACTCCCAAGGGGGGGCGCCAGGGGGTATTGCACGGGCCCGTTCTCGTCGTCACGGATGGATGTTCCTGATAGGTGTCCATAGGGAAAGGAAGAAAAAGAGGAGGAGGACAAGGAGGAGGAGGAGGACGGAAGGAGGAAGGAACTACTTAAAGTCGTCGTAGTCGTCGGCGTCTCTCTCGACCTCGTGTTCCACGTGGATTCGCTGACACTCGGATATTGAAAAGGACCATGTCTTCTACCGAAGTGTGCCATCACTATGGGATGCACATCTGGGGAGCTCCGCGTCGAGCAATTTGACACCAGAAGGGGGTGCGCAAGGGGTGGTCTCTGAGCGCGGTCTCTATACGGTCCAGGCTCGGAAAGTGTGGCAGGCGTGGCACTTTCTTGACTTCAGAAGGGGTGCGCAGGGGGTGGTCTCTGAGCGCGGCTTCTATACGGCTCAGGCTCGGAAAGTGTAGCAGGCGTGGCACCTTCTCGACACCAGAGGGGGCCTCGACACCATAGGGGGTGCGAAGGGGGTGGTCACTGAGCGTGGTCTCTACACGGTCCAGGCTCGAAAAGTGCGGCAGGCGCGGCACTTTCTCGAAACCACAAGGGGTGCGCAGGGGGTGGTCTCTGAGCGCGGTCTCTATGCGGTCCAGGCTCGGAAACTGTGGCAGGCGTGGCAGTTTCTCGCAGGGGCTGGTCTCTGTTCGCGGTCTCTACGCGGTCCAGGCTCGGATGGTGTGGCAGGGGTGGCACTTTCTCGACACCAGAGGGTTGCGCAGGGGGGTGGTCTCTGAGCGCGGTCTATATACGGTCCAGGCTGGGAAAGTGTGGCAAGGGTGGCAGCTTCTTGACACCAGAGGGACTGCATAGGGGGTGGTCCCTCAGCGCGGTCTCTACGCGGTCCAGGCTCGGATAGTGTGGCAAGGGTGGCAGTTTCTCAACTCGGTCCCTGAGCTCTCTATACGGTCCAGGCTCGGAATGTCTGGCAGGGGTGGCAGTTTCTCGACGCCCTCTGGGTACTCAGGGTCCCAAGGCTTGACCGGTGTCACCAACGGTATTGGCGGGGCTACGGCCACCAGCATCATTCTCGCATGTTTCATTTCAGCTATCATCACTCCAGACATACTATAAGTATGTGGGGTTCCTCGGCGGCGTATTTGACAATCCTGGGGCTCGGAGTGGGCCCCCAGGGGCCGAAAACTACAAACACGACCCTTGATTGTTTTTACGATGCAAACCTGTCTCGGCGGCGCGCCCAGGGGGGGAAGCGAGAAAGGGCGGGTCTTCTCAGAAGGCTCGGAAGTCCCCTGGCCTTCTGAGGAGTTGTCTACGGCAGTTTCGTGTCGTTCCAACTTCGGCGTCGGTTTCTGACACCGCGGGGATCGTTCAACCTTGAACGATCTGCCGCTTCCGAAACGTTAGATCGTTCAACATCGACCGATCCTGGGTCGCCGGCGCCGTTCAACCTTGAACGCCCGCGCTGGGGTCGCCGCCAGTTGACACGACACGAACCTACAGCCTTTCCCGAAGTCGCAAGCAACTTCTCAGAATGCGCGACTGTTTCTGAGAAGTCCCGCCGCCTGGTTAGAAAGCCTTCTCCTTCTCACTTCCCCCTCCGGGCGCACCGCCAAACATCGGTCAAAATCGGTCCCGCGACCCCTCCTGGGGGTCCATCCGACGCGGTTTCTCACACCGGATCGCGTTTCGGGGGCCCTGGGGCCCGAAAACGGCCCGCATGAGGCCGAAAACTATGAGAAACCGCCTCGAACCTCGCACCTCGAAGTTCGAACCTCGAAGATGCGCCCCCCTCGCTCGACGCCGACTCTCAAAGGCGCGATGGCTTCTGAGAGGCCTCGCTCGCCGCCGAATGTCTGGGGCAGTACCTGCCGCCGCCGCCGGCGCCGGCGCCCCCGTCGTCGTCGCCGTCGTCCTCGTCGTCGTCGCCGCCATCGTCGTCGCCGTCGTCGCCGTCGTCGCCATCGCCACCGTCGTCGTCGTCGTCGTCGTCGCCACCGTCGTCGTCGTCGTCGTCGTCGTCGCCGTCGTCGCCGTCGCCGTCGCCGTCGCCGTCGCCGTCGCCGTCGCCGTCGCCGTCGAAGTCCACCACGGCGGCGGGGCGCTGCGGCGGACCGCTTCTTCCAGCATCGCCCGCTCCTGCGAGAGCGCCCACCCGTCGTCGCCCTGCCGGGGGCGTCCGACAGGGCCCGCGCGCGGCCGTGGCGCGCACCGCCGCTGCTCCGCTAAGTGGGGGGGGGGGAGGAGGCGACGGGGAGGAGGAGTGAGGAGGCGAGGAGGAGGGGAGGAGGGGAGCGAGGGGATGGGAGGAGGGGAGGCGAGGAGGAGGGGAGGAGGGGAGGAGGAGTGAGGAGGCGAGGAGGAGGGGAGGAGGACTTCCCGCACGTGCTTGGGAGGGCCGGACGAGGAGGAGGAGGGAAGTAAGGAGGAGGGGGAGGGGGTGGAGGACGAGGAGAAGGAGGAGGAGGAGGAGGCGAAGGAGGGGGGGCAGAAGGAGGCGAAACGGTGTCGGGCCGAAGGTCGAACTACGTTATCGGGCGAACCCTCATTCCGACAATGAGAATGAGGCAATCATGATGGCCTCACCGTAACTGATACCGCACCCCACCAGGGTCACTAGAGGAGCAACAAAAGTGCATAAGCATACACTTTCGGAGGTCAGAGCGGATTTCTTTGATCTGCGCTGGGCCACCCCACTGGGGCGTGGAACGCATCACGGGCGGCCCGGCGCCGATTCAAGAGATCCTCCCGGCGCTCCGAAAGCTTCTGCTCCCCACCGGACAAGTGGGAGGTGTTAGATTTGAAGAAACAGCTCGGGACTCACCTCGCACACCCTGCTTGTCTTAAGTCGGGCGTGTCCCCCTACAGGGGGATTTTGAGCGAAAAATAAAAGATACTCAAAACATACCCAAAAATATTCAAAAATTGACACACAAACAAAAAAAAAAAAAAAAAAAAAAACGTCCCCAGACTATTTGTTGACTATTTTTGAATTTTGCCCCTGTAGAGGGCTACGCCCGACTTAATGCTTGTTGCGGCCGCCAAGCCCCAAAATAGGCAGGTGCTCCCCGTGGATCCCGCCCCGTGTCTCCGAGGCGAGTGACGACCGCACACTGCGACCGCCGGGCCCCACGAGGCCGAAGGCTCCCTCGGGATCCTCCGCGCGTTCTCGGGCGGGGATCGCGCGAAGCCAAATGGTTACATTAGACGAGCGCGTTCCACTACTCGCAAAGTAACTACTCGCAGATGGCCTGGATCCGCCGCGGGGGATCTGCGTTCACTTATTACATCGAACCAGAAATGTGTTTTTCGGACGTTTGCGAGTAGGCACTTTGCGAGTATTGGAACGCGCTCGGTGGCACATGGAGAAACAAATGATGCTTGGGCGAGTGTGTCCTCGGGTCCTTTTCCTATCCAACAGGCCTCCGGCCTCACTCCTGGGCAATCTGCACGGGGCCCAGGGACCCCAAATTCCGACATCTCCTGGGGCTTCCCGCCTGCCCCCATGGGCTCCGGGAAGTGCTGCCGCGTAAATTGTTCGGGCCCAGCAGGGCCCCAAGTCGGGCCAAGAGGACCCCAAGAAGCCCCCAAGAC
The DNA here is from genome assembly GCA_963575745.1 of Prorocentrum cordatum. Classification (NCBI taxonomy): domain Eukaryota; class Dinophyceae; order Prorocentrales; family Prorocentraceae; genus Prorocentrum; species Prorocentrum cordatum. The sequence continues at coordinate 34,929 of CAUYUJ010007715.1, forward strand.
GGTCCAGGGGGGGCCCGAGTCGCCAAACGATCACTCCAAGACGGCACAAGAGGCCTCTAAGACGCCCAATGAGGCCGCCAGGAGGCCTCCCACGAAGGCTCCCAAATGCCACAATCATGGATTCCCACCTCACTTTTATGATTTTCGCGTTCTCGCCCATTCGGCTTCCCGACGCTCCCAGACGGCCCCAGACGGCCCCAGAGGCTCCCAAGCCCGACCCAAGACGGCCCAAGAGGTTTCCAAGAGGGCCCCAAGACGGCCCAAGAGGCGACCCAAACGGCCCAAGAGGGCCCAAACACGGCCACACAAGGGGCCCAAGAGAGGCCCCAGCCAAGCCGAAAATCCAAGCCGTCCGCCCCAAGGCCCCAGGAGGCCCCACGAGGTGCCCAGGAGGCCCCCACGAGGCCCCCACGAGGCCCAGACGATCCCCCAGGAAACACCAACACGGGGCCCGAGAGCTGCCTCCGGGAGGCCGCCGAGAGGCCTCCCACGAGACCCCAGCGAACATCCAGTGGGCCTGATGCCCACAAGCCAGGCGCGGTGGCGGGATGGGCCGACGGCCCTCCGAGAATTTCTCGGAGGTTCGCGCGGATGCCTCGGATTGACGCTGGCCCCACGTCCCTGGCGCGAGGAGAGCGCCAGGGGCGGCGCAGCAGGCGACGCCAGGGGGCCAAACTCCGATCCAAGAAATCCGCGCGGAATTCCGAGCAAGTATATTTACGCAGTATTAAATGTTCATGGAGTGGAGGGGCGCTGACGATGACGATGACGATGATAATGATGACGATGATGGTGATAGTAGTGATGCAAATTATGCTGATGGTGATGGTGATGACGATAATGTTTATGCTGCTGGTAATGGTGCTGCTGATGATGGTGAGGTTAACAAGACTTACGATGATGGTGGTGATCAGGATGATGATGGTGATGATGATGACGACGACGATGATGATGATGATGGTGATGATGGTGATGATGATGATGATGATGATGATGATGATGATGATGATGATGACGACCGTTGGGATGACAATTATGATAATGATGATGCTGATGCTGATACTGATGATGATGGTGCTGTTGAGGTTGGCAATGATGAGAATGATGCCACTGATGATGATGATGATGAGGAAGATAATGAACAAATGCTGCACTGCGAAAGGTCTTCGCCATCTGACACGTACTGACGCCATCTCCCTCCAGGCGATTACTGCCCAAGCAGCGTCCTCAGGAAGCCATTGCGCATGGAGGTCACTCTCATCTCGCAGTCGTCGGCTAGCTACCGGTTCTCGTACGCGCTTCTCGCAAGTCTGCACATGATGACGTAGTTGCATGCTGAGCCTCGGTCAAGTCTTGCACGATGGCCAAACAAGATCAGAGACGCGATGAAGCGCCCTGCCAGGGGCCGCGCCTCCAGCCTCGGGCTAGAATCGAATGCTGACAATGATGACACTAATGATGAGAATGATGCAGATGATGACAATGAGGGTGATGAGGAGGAGGAGGCGGAGGAGGAGGAGGATAATGACAAGGAGGAGGAAGATGATGAAGATGATCATGAGGATGAGGATGATGATGAGATGATGCTGATGGTGATGATGATGTTGGTTATGGTGATGGCGATGGCGATGATTTTGATGATGGTGGTGCTGCTGCTGATGGTGATGGTGATGCCAATGCAAGACGAATGATGATGATAATAATACTGATGATGATGGTGGTGACGCTGATGGTGGTGATGGTGGTGATGATGATGATGCTGATGAACATGATGGTGATGATGATGAAGTCGGTGATGATGATGATGATGATGATGATGATGATGATGATGATGATGATGATGATGATGATGATGACGATGGTGATGCTGACGATGAAAAAGATGATGGTGATGCTGACGATGAGAATGACGATGCTGATGATGATGGTGGTTGTGGTGATGATGCTGATGATGATGACGACGATGACGATCGTCGTCGGCCTCCTCGTCGGGGCGCGAGGGGGCCCAGCCTCCTGCAGCCCCCTGTATCTCTCCACCTGCGCGCATGGGGGGCCGAGAGGCAGCCCCGAGGCGAGGCCCCGGGAAGGGCGGCGGGAGCAGGGCGCGCCCTCCGTGCGGGCTCCAAGAATCCGCCGATCCGGCGTGTGAGTTACAAGGAGTCTCAGCTACAGCCTCGAGGCTGAGCCTCAGCCTCCGGGGGTGTTGCCGGGGTGGCTCTGCCGGGGAAGGGGGGGTGGGGGGGGGGGGTGCGAGTTTCCAGCGGATGCGTTTTTTGACACCCCTCACAAGGATCGTGGCCTCCGAGGGGGGTCCGAACTCGAGTGCCACCCCTCCCGCACCAAGAGGCTCCGAAGAAGCCTCCAAGAGGCCCCAAGGGGCCCAGAAGAGGCCCCCAAGAAGCCCCAAGAGACTCCCAAGAGACCCCCAAGAGGCCCCCAAGTGGCCCCAAGAGGCCCACGAGGCCCCCAGAAGCCCCAAGAGGCCTCCAAGAGGCCCCCAGAGGTCCCGGCCAACCACGATATCCCTACCAGCGTCCATGAGGCCTCTGACCCACCACCCACGCACGGTGGTGGGATAGGCCGACGGCCACTGGATAAATGCGGAATGAAAGGGGGAAAGAAGGGAAAAGAGAGGAGGGACGAGGGCGAAGGAGGATTACATCAGTCGGAGCGCCCCGGATCGGCGGCACTGGCCGAAGGCCACTACAATATGCACCACCACCACCACCACCTCCTCCCCAGACCCCCTCGCGTTGCGAAAAAAAGCACGACGGGAAGTTGTTCGTTATTTTCGGCCCCCTGGGGCCCTTACTGGGCCTCGGGACCGTCAAAAAACGACGCAGGATGAAAAACCAGTCCCGGGGAAGGGGTCGAGACCTCTGGGGGTCGACGTTGTGAAAAAATCACGTCGTCGGGGATCTGGGTTCACTCCTCCTCTCTCCTCTACAGCGGAGGCCAGTCCACAAGAAACCTTCCACAACAAATCCAACCCTGCGACCCCAGGAGGTCCATGTTTTTTTGGTGTGGGAACGTCACGCCTTCCACACCAAAATCATCGAAACCCAAGAAACCCAGGGCACCCTGTAGGCAAGCAGGGTCTCTTGGCAGGGGTCTCCATTGTACACCACCACCACCACCACAACCACCTTCACAACCACCACCACCACCACCACCACCACCACCACCACCTCCATACCTCCTCTCTCCTCTACCTCCCCCTCATGCTCTCCTCATTCCTGGGAGAGGAAGGGGGCGAGGGTGGTGGTGGTGGTGGTGTATATTTCTAGGGCCTCGTACCCAGGAGGCAGCTTCGTGGGAGCGATTGGAGGCTATGAAATACGATTGTGTAGACAGTGAGCCGTTTTAGCCCAGGTTAAGCCTGGGATTCAGCCCAACTGAGCCAGATTCACCCCGACTAAGCGGGATTCTGCCTGATGAGGATGGTTTTCGACCACGGATATAGAAGCGCCGATACTGAATGTACTCGCACAGGGGCTAGGACGAGGATAAACTCGCTCCAGAGCGTTCTAGAATGCTTTTTCAGAGCGTTCGGGAACGCTCTGAGAAGGCCGCGGCGCCCAAGAGATCTTCCAGAGCCGGTGAATCTCAGAGAATCACGAGTTGTCCTCGGCGGATGTTGTCCTCGTCCTGGCTCCGTCTCATGTACCCTCCCAGGAGTTGTATGCCGAACGCTCTTGGGAGGTCCAACGCTGAGCCTGCGAGCCTACTCCCAGGAGGCCCTCCAGGGGGGCAGGACCCTGCGCGTGAACCCTGCGCGGAGTCGAGGCGCGAGACCTCACCGACGAGGTCAAGAGCAACCAACATCGAATCTCGCCATCGCTCGGACATCCGTTCCCCGTACAATTGTCGGTCTCGTGCGCGTATATTTTCCCAAGATGGCCCGAAAGGCTCATCGATGGCCTTCGCCGAGAAAAATGCACGCGTCCGATCGATGTCAAATGAATGGGGAAGTCCGATCGAAACGGAATGTGTGTCGGATCGGGCTACATCGGCACGGAATCGAGATCGAGTCGAATCGGCCGCGCCAAGATGCACAACGGCGCCATGCAGGCATCGGATCGTCGGAATATCTGAAGCGAGTCGGATCGAGCTGGCCGAAGGACCGATCAGATCGACAAGGGCCATGGCCCTGGCTGCAACGCAGCCGGTCTGCCTCCTAACTCCCAGGGGGGAGGAGGAGGGGGAGGAGGCAGGAGGAGCGGAGGAGGGAGGAGGGATGGAGAAGGGAGGGAAGGATCAGAGGGAGGAAGAGGAAGGGGAGGGGTTAAGAAGAGCGTCCTCCAAACGATCGCCTAGGACTGCACTGGGGCCGGAACGGAGGAGGAAGGACAAATGCGGACACCAGAGACTGCCAGCATTCACGCGGACGCTGGGAGGGCCCGAATCTTCCCAGAACTGGCATCTCCTCCAGGGCCCTATTTTGACGGCCCCAGAGCCCAGCGAGGGCCCCGGGCAGCCGAGAGCAACCCAAGACCTCCCGTCGTGCTTTTCGTTCCCACGGAGGGTATGGGAAGAACATGTACGGCAGAAACACTACGTTCTATGGTCGGCGGGGACTTCTTGGATCGGCGCTGGAAAAAACCCTCCCTGGCGCGCGGTGCGCGCCAGGGGCGGCGCCGGAGGCGCCGCTTGGGGGGGCCGCCGTCGGTCGTCGCCGTCGCCCGCCGCTCGCCGCTGGCCGCCGTTGCTCGCTCGCTGGCCGGTTGCCCTGGCGGCTCGTCGCTGCCCGCCGTGGCCGTCGCCGTCGCTCTCGTCGCTCGTCGGGTGATTAGGTTGGCGGAGGCGGAGGCGGAGGAGGAGGAGGAGGAGGAGGAGGAGGCGGAGGCGGAGGAGGAGGAGGAGGGGGCGGAGGCCGACAATTGACGTTTATTAAACGGCCCTGGGAGTTAAATGAATGGCCCCGCCCTGTTCGATTCCTTCCCTCAGCGCGTTTGCTAAACGGCGTCTGCGCCGACATTCGCGCGGTGTAGATGTTTTAGCGTTGTTCTCCGAGCAAGCCTTGCTCCGATACAACGCGCGCAGTCGCAGAGGCAAGGGCACAAGGGCACCCCAGGCGAAGGCGCGCGTCCTTACTGGGAGCGTTGGCTGTGCCCTCCCAGGTGGTGAGCGCTGTCGTCTTCGGCGTTTCGGCATTGGGCGGAGGGGGGGGGAAGGGGGGAGGCTCTGGCTCCAGACCTCTGCTGAATGCGACTGCTTGCAGCAGTGAGTCCTATGGGGGGGGCGAAACCACCTCTTCGAGACAGGCGCAAAGAAACAACAACAAAATCTACTCCACGGGGGAGGGGGGGGAGGGGGGGGGGAGCGAGGGCCCGCGCAAAACAATGAATAAGAAAACGACGACGTGGGGAGATGTGCTGATTCCGTCGGGCCTCGCGGCGCCTATCCTCACACCCCCTCCTCTGCGCGCGGCTATCCCTCCCCCATCCCCGCGCGGGGGGTGCGGCCGGAGAGGCAGGAGAGGGCCCCTTGCCACCGCGCCGCGCTCAGGCCGCGCTGCGCGGGCACGCGGGGGCCCCGAGATCCACCTGGCCCAGAGTTTCTTCGGTCGCAAGCGGTCCGGCGACCGATCGGCACTCCAATAGGGGGCCACGTGCGAACCCTACCCCTACCCCCCACGATTTCTCAGTGGAAGGGTGGGGTTCACTTCGCTCGGGAGCTCCCGAGCGAAGCGAACCCCACCCTCCCCCTCAGAAATCGTGGGGGGTAGGGGTAGTGTTCGCATGTGGCACCCTATCCGAATCGATCGCTACGACGAAGCCAGAGATCCAGCGTATTGAAAGAATCAAGACGGAGGTCTTTTTCGCCCTCGTCGGACTCTAGAGGCCCTCGCTGGGCCCCGGGACTCTCAAGGACGACTCCAGATGAAAAACCGGCCCTGGGAGAAGGGTCGAGACTGCCCTGGCCATCGCTCGGACGTCCATTCCTGTGCTTTTTTCGGTTTCGTGCGTGGTTTCTTCGAAGGGTGATCCAGGATGCTCCTTGATAATCCCCGCCGAGAAAAAAGTGCACACGTCCGAGCGATACCAAGCTGCCCAGCACCCCGTATTGAAAAGATCACGATATCGGATCTCTCAACGCCGTGCGGTGGCCCCAAAACCCAACTGACTCACCAGATAGCATGTTTTTGTTACTGTTCGTGATACACGGGCGTGATCGGGGAAGGGGGGGGAGCTCGACCCCCCCGATCACATCACGGCGGGGGGGCCGCCAGAAACCTCAGGAGATCCTCCAATAATCCGTAGGGAACTCTTTGCGAATGTGGCCAAAATGTCGCGACGTGATCCCGAAGGGGGGAGAAGTAGAAGACAAATATCAAACGGCGTAAACAGAAACTTTTGGCGCTGCGCGCAAATTTCTTGGATCTGCGCTGGGCCCCCCCTCCCCGCACCAGGGGCGGCGCCAGAGGCGCCGTCGGCGGGGCCCAGCGCGGATCCAAGAAATTCGCGCGGAACGCCAAAAAAGTGAAGGTTTATGGCGTCTTGTTTTCTTCTTCGAGGGAGGGAGACGGCCGATCATGGCTGTTATCACCCAGACCTAAAACAACAGGCTCATGCGGTGTGGCCACCGCACCGTTTCTGGGCCCCCCGAGGCGATGTGTGCATCAACGACGAGAGCGCCCCACCCCGAGGTCTGGCCGCCGCCAGCGGCAACAATGCAACACGAACCCCTGAGTCGATGATCCTCAGAACGTGCGTTAACGCTAACGTGTGTTTGTCCACCGCGTGTGTAAAAACACATTTGCGCGCTGTGTAAAAGCACATCTGCGCGCGTCACAGAGCGTCTCGACACGCTGGTGGATCGCAGGTGCCGCGCGCGAAGTTAACTGCGGAAAATGCGGCTGACTCAGATTAGCTGGGCTGGAGGAACACGTTTCCCTCGTGCGTCGCGGGAGCCCAGGTTGCTACAGGCCGCGCAAATAACTGAAGGAACCGACGGAACGCTTACGTTACTAACGGGGGAATTCCGCTACTAACGGAAACGTTACGTCGCTAACGAAAAATACGTCGGCTTCCCTGAACGACCGAAGACACGATGCCATTTCTACGTCAGCAACCACCCTCACTGACGGAAAGGGCTACGTCAGTAGCGGGAAATTGCGTCGGCAATGTGCACCAGCTGTCGGCGGAGAGGGGCGAGGGGCAGGAGCGGGGAAGAGGAAGGAGGGGATTAAAGAGGCGGAGGGAATAAGAGGATAAGGACGGGAGGAGGAGCTGAGGGTCAATTCTTGAGTAAGGGCACGAGGCGAGCAGCATCGAAAACACGATTCCTGCAGGGCCCCGACGAGGCCCCGCAGCACTTGCTTCTGCGCGCTGATGACTGTCAGGAGCTGCGAGCTATCGGCGGAGCTCAGGGAGGATAACACACATTGGGCTAATTAACACACGTTCGGAGGATCATCGATTGATGACTGCCTCCCAAACCAGCGCAAGCCAACCCAAGACCCAAATTTCGGGTGGGGGGGTACGGGTTCCACATTCCCCAATCAGTGCTTGCATTGAAGGGGTGTTAGCGGTTGTTGAAAGAGTTGGCGAAAGTCCCTGGTCGATTTCGGTAGCTGGCTGAGTTCCTGGGTTCCTGGTTCTAGGTTCCTGGGCTTCCGGTTGTTGGTGCTGGGCCGATTTAAGTCCCACGATCAAGCTCACGACCGATCTCATGACCGATCTCACTATCCATTCAAACCATCCACTGATTGGGTTTATGTATTTTTTACATTATCCCCGACGCCCCCCCACTGGGACTGGAGGGCAAATTGGGGCCTTCGGGTTGGGTTGGGGTCGTTCGGTGGGTGGTGACAGACCTCATCACTCTGCGGCACCTCTCGAGTTCGACCGACCTCTGAGGTGCAACGCTGGGGGGGGACTGGCTCAGGGAGGGCAAGCATCGAGCTGGCGATAAAGCACGGACAGATCGGCGATACGCCCCCGATGGCGAAACAGCACAGTGCTGGGCGGGGTGGGCTATCGGGCCCCTGTCGGCGATGCGTGGCCGACTCGGGGTCGATGCATCCCCCCCCCTGAGCTTGGCCCCCCCTTTATGTTGTCCCTGAACCTGCCAGGCCGGGCGTGGCTCAATGCGGGGGCGGCACATGGAGGGGGGCGAAAGGTGCACTTTTCAGGCCCCAACGGTCTTCTTTTGGGCCCCAGCGGAGGAGGAGGAGGAGGAGGAGGAGGAGGAGGAGGAGGAGGAGGAGGAGGAGGAGGAGGAAGGAGGAGGAGGAGGAGGAGGGGGGGCCTAAGCGGCCCCTTCTCTGCAACCCTCGCTGCACCCCCAGGCGTCGCCCCCCCCCTCCCCCCTCCTTGCGCGACGCCCCACGAGGGGCCCCCGGGGCCCGAAACAGGGCGACGGCGCCCCGTGTGAACAGCAGCGCCCTGGTCGCAAAGAGCGCCCCCCCCCGCCCACGCCTGGGCGAGAAGGCACCGCCCAACACTGTAGGGGCTCGACCAAGAAACCTCCAACAAGAAACCCAACCCTGAGACCCCAGGACGTCCATTGATTTTTGGCGTGGGGGGGGCGTCACGCTTCCCGTGGCAAAACCACCCTGGAGGCAAGCAGGGTGCTTCTTGGCATCCGCGCCTGGCACGTTTGTGGTTCGATCCGCGCCACCAGGAAGCCCCAACCGCTTCCTGAGAATTTTCTTAGGGTGGAGGGCTCAGGGTGAAATCCATATGGACTTTTGCACCTCGAAAATTAAAATCCGTCTTGTGATTCACCTTCTGCAGATCCAAGCCTCGAGAGAACCAATCGAAACGGCATCTCGGATCTCACCCTTTGCCCTCCACCCAAAGAAAATGCCCGGGCTTCCCCGGGGGGGGCGGTCCACCCCGGATCCATTTCTGAGGGCCCCGCGGGGCGCCGGGCATCACGCGGTTGCGCCCGAGGACGGCCGTGGTTCGATCCGCGCCACCAGGAAGCCCCAACCGCTTCCCTGGGGGGGGCGGTCCGTCCCGGATCCATTTCCGAGGGCCCCGTGGGGGCGCCGGGCACCACGCGGTTGCGCCCGAGGACGGGCCTCCCCGCGGAGGCCGGCAGCAGGGAGGGGCCGCTGGCGGAAAGGGCACTCTAAATTTCGTAATAAAGGGAGGGGGGTCTCATTTCGGGGGGGGTCTCTTCCAGGCTATCTTGGGAGGCCTGGGGGGGGTCTGGGGACGATGTTTTGGAGGGTTCTCCCACGGGGGAGGTCTGAAATGGCTTGTCTTGGAGGGTCCAGACCCCCTCCCTTTTACTACGAAATCTGGAGTAGCGTGCCGGCGGACATCTGGCAAGCGCAGATCATCGGGCACCTGGCTGTCAAGGGGCCCAGGGACACACAAAGAAGCAGGCACGAACCCCAGGATTCCCCACAGCTTCCCAGATTTTCGGCGTCTTCGTCTTCCCCCCACTCCCCATATTTTCCTGGGAGTCGACGGTTCATTCTGTCTGTGTGTTTTGTCCCCTCCTGAGGATGGCACGCCCGCAATGAGTACTCCAAAAATGGGACCGCCGCCTGCCTGTCTCGAACAGACAACGTCCGCGGCGACGCCGACAGCCAGTCCTGTTCAGAATGAGCAGGAACTGTTGTTCGTTTTCGTGCCCATTCTTTTCGGGGGCATCCAAGAGGGGGCGTCCAACAGGGGGGAGCGCCAATCATGGCCCGCGGCACGAGCGCGACACAGCGGGGGGGGGCTGGAGACGCATTAACATCAGAAGAGGTGCCATGAGATCATGGGAGATATCAGGGCTCCCGCCATGAGATCCCCCTCCCTAGTCATCACCCCCCTCTTGGCCGCCGATCCTTCCGTCCCCACTTCGGTCCTCCTCCTCCTCCTCCTCCTCCTCCTCCTCCTCCTCCTCCTCCTCCTCCTCCTCCTCCCCCCCCCCTCCCCTCCTCCTCCTGCTCCTCCTCCTCTCCTCCATCTCCTCCTCATCCTCCCTCCCTCCCATCCTCCCTCC
>CAUYUJ010007716.1:0-27500 GCA_963575745.1 Prorocentrum cordatum
CGCAGTCGCTGACGTCACCACCGCCACTACCGCCGCCATCGCGGAAGTCACAGCCGCCGTATCGCGAGCCTCGTCGGTCACACCAAGATCGACCAGCCCGACGCCACGAGACGGCTCCAAGAACGGCACGACATTCGGCAACCTACCAACCAACGAGGATGCCACAGCACACGGAAGCGACACCGAGCCAAGGGAAACGAGAGAACGCACCCATGGCAGCCCGTGTCCATCTTCCGACATGCTGACGCTCGTGGTTCCTCCTCCGACGCGGACACCCAACCACCACGACGGCGAGCACGCTATGCATCACCTGACAGGCCCCAGGCGCCTTCAGGCCCTGGTACGCCTTACACTGCCCTCAAGCCACCGACACGCAACCCACGCAACACCATCCAGCGTGACCCAGCGGTCCCCGAGCCGCCGAAGAGCATACTTAACGCACTGTACCAAAACGGCTTCGCGCTAGGGAACAGTGGCGTGTCCACTGAGGACATCAAAGACGCTCTACGACTCCACGACCACCCTCGATTCACTCACGACCCAACACTCCAAGTGCTGGGGCCGTGGACGGACATCATGCAGAGGCCACCGAACCGCCTCGCTTGGGTGCTGGAAGACTCGGGCGGCAACTCGGGCGAGACAATTTTCCCATACCTCACGTGGGACCTCCGTCAACCCACCACCGACGCGCCCACTGTTTTCTGGCATGGGGCCCGCGGCGACCTTGCGGCCCGTCTTGCTGCCTGTGGAGGGCACCTTTTGCCAGGCCCCCGCCGTGAAACGAAGGGTCGCACTGGCACCAGCGTTGGCCGCACGTACGTGAGCGTGCACCCTTCGCTGGCCGCGTGGTACGCGATACCGCCCCACCCGCCCTACAGCCTCGAAGACGACACCCTCGCGTGGGGACCCATCGCACTCTGGATGTGCGAAGCCACCCAACCCCCGCGCGGGGAAAACAGGCACAACTACGTGAAAGGGGAGGCCCACGGAGCGCGCCTCATTTACCCTCGGGTCCTGAGCCTCCTCATCCGCATGGACTGGTGTGCCCCCACAGAAGCTGCTTCCAGGTGCCGTGCCCTCCCACGCGCCTATGGCATGGGTGACTGCGCGCACGCCCTCCACATTGCTGGCTACGATCATCCAGATCTCCGTGAGGCGGCTGAAGCTCACGACCAGGAAGCTAGCACCAGGCGCAGATCAACCATCGCGGCAGCATGCCACCACCGCAGGCGCTATACTCGCCAGAAGCGGCGCGAGCATGGGCCAAACAGCACTACGACACGGAAGCAGCCACCAGGGACGACCCTAATCAGCCTCGACCACGCGTTTCGCTCCACATACTCCAGCTGGACCCGAAACCACTCATCGACCTGGTGTACACGGGCTTGCAAGCTGTCCCCGTGCGGGGGCATCCTGACGCACACGGGTCGCGCCCCAGCGGCTCCAGCCCTGGGGCCGCGTCGGACCCACCACGCACGCACAAGGCAGGCTCAGCCTTAGCCCGCAGTCCAGACCCCTCATCGACGTCATCTGGAGTCGACGAACGCCGAACGCCATCCCTCATCAGCGCGGCCGCCGCCCTCGCCCGAGGCCGCGCCCGTGCGCGACGATCTGCCTCTCGCTCGTCACGACAGAGCGACGGGAACTCCACCTCCGACAACAGCGGCATCGAGACTTGGGAGCACATTGTGACGGAGGAGGACAAAAAAAAAAAAAATAAAGAAAAAAGAAAAGCCACAAAAAAGAAAAAAGTGTGAAAAAGACATGAAGTGAAACAAGTAAAGAAATATATAAGAAAAAAAAGGAATAATGAAAAAGGAAAAGGAACCTATAACAAATAGGAAAACAAAAATATATAGAAAAAAAAAAAAAAAGTAAAAAGGATACAGGCAAATAAAAAAAAAAAAATAAAAAAAAAAAAAAAATAAAAGTAAAAAAAAGAAGGAAAAAAAAGAAAAGAAAATAAAGAAAAATATAAACACTGAAAGCCAAAATAAAAAATAAGAAAAAAAAAAATTAGAAGAAACAAAGCATTGTGCCTACCACGTCCTCGCCTACCACGTGCGTGATGTGCGGTCCCGTGTCAACGCCCCTGGCATCGAGGTCTGGCTCGACCCTGGTGATCAACACGATGGCGCCTACTTACCGTGGGGGACGACAGTCATGGGCTACCGCGTCATTGACCCTACGGTGGACGGGCGTGACGGCTGGGTCATCCTCCATCATGACCACGGCGACACCACTACTAAGCTCTGGGCACCGACCCAAGTCCACGTTAAGGGGGACGACCCCTGGCGCACCGTCATGGTTCCAGCGGGTATGGGGCCCCAGTGGATCAGGTGCCATGCCGAGGACGCACGCCTCCCCGCCGAGGTAGTCCGCACTACAGGCCAATCCTGGTTTGCCGACGTCTGGCCCTTGTGGGATCGCCCGAGACCCCACCCAGACGACCCAGGCACAAACGAGCATGCGCTACCGCCCTTACCAGGACGCTGGTCTTGCCCACAGTGTCGATTCCAATGCTGCCAATATTGCGCGGCTCGCCGCAACACACAGCTTGGCACCTCGGGCCAACCAACGTGCCCAGACTGCGGCCGCAGCGGACTGCGTACACTTATGGACTGGTCCACGGACTACTCGTGCAACAGTTGGACGTGTGCATACAGCACCAATAAGAGGGACTCTGACACATGCTGCCTGTCCAGCAGGTGTCCCCACCCTCCTAGGCCACACAACCAGCTCGACGTCCGGGCCACAGGGATGCCGCCGCACATCCTTGCCCGCCAATTCGGCAACGCGCCAGCCCTCCACGACCTCAAGGAACCCCCCCGGGCGCCTTCAGGCCCCGGGGGAGAACCTCCACAACCAGGGCAAGTAGGCTACCAGGGCCAATGGTACCTCCCACCACAGCCGCGGCGTGTCCCCAGGCAGGGATTGCCTGACGGCACAACGCGGCCACCTGGATTCACAGGAACGGTGATGCCCGAAGAACCTTCCCCCGACCAACCGCTTTGGAGGGAAGGCTATGTGCTCTTCAGCCCCCATCAGGCCCTCAAGGAGGAACTCACCTTCAACAAGACGGTCCGCCGACCCTTCTCCCTAGCCCTTACCAACATGTACAGGGATCGTGTCACGGTCAGGACCGTCTGCGAGTTGATCGCCGAGCGCACCCACATGACCCGCACCCGCTGGCGAGATGTGGTACTGTACTGGGACGCCGAGGGTGGTCCTGGGCCTCAGGCTCTCGACTACGATATGCGACTCTGTGACGCCATGGGGAGCCGTGCCACGACCGAAGCTGAGCTAAACCACGACCGCAGCAACCGTGGTAGTTTCTGCCTCTACGGACCAGCGCACCAGCGGGCCATCAACATTACGGCGATCTCAGAGCCGCAGAACCTCGACTACACGGAGTATGTGCGACGATACTCACCCGTAGGGGAGACCTACCCTGACCACGCCTTCGAGCACGTCTATCGGGGCTGGCAGCGGCCCGACGTGCCCACCATCCTCCCCGACACCCGTCCCCTCTCGAGAGCCGACTGGCAGCGCCACCACCAGCACCAGCAGCGCATCCAGCAGCGGGACCAACGTGACGCAGGACAGCAGGGCACACCACGCTACCGTTCCCCTGCGCGAGTCCCGACAGGCGGTAACACGGCCTACGACGGGGCTGCCGCCTACCACCGTGGTCCCATAGGTGCCATGCCTGCGGCTGCTGGAGCAGCCGCCTCCAGCTACGGCCATGCCCCCAACGCCAGGGTTCACCCAGCGGCCATCGGCTACTCGCGTGCACCCCTACATGCCCTAAGGGCCACCTCGCCAGTGCCAGGGTCCACGCGCGCCTGGGCCTCTACTCAGGCCGACATGAGGGCCCCTCCAGCAACCAGCCTGCAGTGATAACCCCTGCGGCTTCAGCCCAGGGGGCTGCAACAAACCGTGGCAGGGCTGGGCGCCCCGAAGGATGGCGCGATGCGAACGTGCGCGCTTGGCAACCGCGCCAACACACGCCCCCGCCAAACGTGGCCGCATCGCTGCGCCCTGCCCAGGCAAAACCTGCCCCACCTGTGCGAGAGAGGCAGCCGCTCGTCCCGCTCGTCCTCACGTACACCCAGGCGCACCACAGCGCCCCCCCGCGGCACAGCGACGGAAGTGCCCACCACATCAGCCCCCGCCCCGACGCTGTTGACCCTGACCAGGCCACAGCCACGGCGGAGGGCGGCGCAGGCGGCCCCCGCCAGCCCAGCCCATCACCCTGCGCGGCGCCGATCCGATCCCCGAGCAGGGCGGATTCTGAGCGCGCAAATGCCCAGGCGACTTCGCCACGCGACCGTCACACGGGCGGGCGCGTCCCGCGCAGCAGGACCTGCAGCCGCCACAGTTCACGCAAGGCCCCAGGGAGCTCCACGAGCTCGCCGCCTCGCGAGACTCAGGCCGATGGCCGACCCCCCGAAGTGGTGCCACGCTTCGGAGCCAGCGTCAACGACCCTAGCCAGGTCGACCTCGAGCCGACGCCGTCCACGGACCACGAGCCGCAGCTGCCCACCCGCGTGATCGTCCCCATCGACGAGGCGCCAACCTTCGACCCGTACAAGAACAAGTACCGTGTCAAGAACCTTGTGGCGGGTTTTGGCGGGGGCTCACCGCTCTCACCTCAGAGTCGGGGCGGTGCCCCCGCCACCTCGGCTGCTGCCGCGGCAGCTGCGGCCCCGCGGGGAATCAGCCCTGTACGCAACGTGGGCCTCGCGGCAGCGGGCATGGACGAGGCCCAGCGTCAGGCCTCCGATCGTGCTGCTGGAGCCGTTCCACCAGATGCTGCTCATCAAGACACTGACGGGGCGGGCGTGTCACCGCAGGAGGGACCAGCGGTGGCGCGTGCGCAGTACATGCGCGTGCGTTGTGCCGCCGCCGCGCCTGGCCGCCGCCGCTGTCTCGTTTATGTCTTTGTGTTCGGCAGGATGGATCGAGGAGTCGCCTCCCTCTCCCACTGCTGCCGTCTCACTTCTCCTCCCCTCGTCCCCTATAGTACAGGAGTGAGGAGGAATTTTCGTGACATTTGTACTAATATTTATGAACCCCCCCTGGCGCAGTGCCGACCGTGTCCCTCCTATATGGTTGGCCTGACGGCGGCTTCAGCCCCGATCAAGCTAGCCCATAGTAACGCCATGAGCTCCTACTGTGGCCAAGCATCCTACTGGGGCGAGGGTCAAGCTGACCTTCACCGTGCGGGGCGCGCAAACCCCAGTTCCACCGATGGAGACGGGCCAGGTCGCTCCATAAACCTCGTCAGCCTTAACATCACCAGTCTCTCAGCGAACTGGCCAACCATCACCGCCCTTGGTGTCGACCACAACGCCGCTGTCATAGCACTGCAGGAGACCCGACATGCCAAGCCGACCAGGCAAGCCATCGCTACCAGCGCCGCCAATCCTCTTCACGGTGGATACCACGCCAGTCTTGGGCCTGACCTTGATCTGGCGCGAGCCCAGCGCAGAGCTGCCCACGGCGGCACTGATCACACCGTTGTGGGCAACACTGGCGCCTCGGGAGGGGTCGCCATTCTCTCTAAGGATGCCATCGTCGACTCCACTGTCGACGACACTGCGCCCTGTATCGCCGCCCTCAAGGCCAAGAAAAGATGGCATGAGGTCTTTCTCCCACTCTGCACTCAACACCGCCGTAGGCGGCGACGAAATAATCATGGGCCCGCGGGGATCTACATAGCGAGCCTTTACGGGAGTGCTGGAGGAGACAGCACAGCTCTCTTTCGGCTCGCTGACTGTGCCGCCGCTAGGGTCGGCTCAGCACCCTACTTCATCTGCATGGACGCCAACACGACCATTGACGACAATCCACACCTTCTGCACATGTTGCAGCACGGATGGTCCAACGTCGCTGAGGGCACACCAGACCACACCATGCACACCTATGGCAATATCCCTGATTGGGACCGCGTCACCAAGTGCCCCCGCACTTCGCGCATCGATTATATCATGGCCAACCAGGCGGCGCGATCCCTTGTCACCGACTTCTGCTACCTTCGCGACTTGCCTGCGAAGTCTCACGTTGGCCTGCAGGTCACGCTTGACCTCAGACGCCTCGACCATACGGCCCGACGTCTTCTTGCCCCTACGCCCTACCCGCCCGACGATGGAGTTCATGAGGGGCACGAGCTGCAAGCACTTGGGACCCTCATCGCTGGGCGGTACAGGACCGCATGGAGCAGGCCGACGCACGAGACGACGTGGAGCGCATGTTCACCCTGGCTAACGAGGCCAGTCATGAGTACCATCTCACCCGTCTACGCGATCTGCCACCTCCACCGCCCCACCAACCAAAAAAGAAGCCCCCCACCATGCACGGGCTCACGCCTACGTTCTAGGATCGACCAGTTGTCCCCCGCGCGTTCCCCACCTACGGAGCTTCCACGATTCACATGAACCGACTGCGCAAGCTCCATCGGCAACTCTGCGAGCTCCGTTTCATCGGACAGCACCACCATCTTGATTGCCGTGCTATTCCGCCGTACCTCGCGCAGCGCATCGACTGCACGTGGGCCGCGGCCCGCCTCTTATGCCACAAGCTGCGCCCCACGGTTCTCCTGGAATTCCCCGAGGCCTGGGCCCTAGACGAGCCAGTGCCGCACGGGGAGCACCTTGACGTTTTGATCCAACATCTCGACTTAGAGCTGGCGCGACGCGCGAACCGTGCCAAGGCGGAACGCATCAGGATATGGGCCGAGGGCGTCCGTGAGCCAAGCGGGCGAAAGGCGGCCATATACGCACGAGCTGCTGATAGCTCGCCCACGGCGTATCTCCGCACGCCTACCACACCTGACGATACGCAACTCCACTGCGACACCAACGCCTTCAAACCTGACGAAGCTTGCACGGACGACAGCGACGCTGACACCGAAGCTGGCGGCTTCAGCCCCGGCGACGGTAGTTCGCCCGACACGGACAGCGACGAAGACCACACCCGTGAACCACCACCTGCGCAAGTCCCCTACATCCTCCCTGCCAACGCCATTGTTGCTAACATCAAGGACATGCTGAAGCTCATGGTCGACACCTGGGAGCCCATCTTGGGCAGGTACCGCGCACGTGCGGGACATGATGCCGAAGCCATGCCGACGTGGGCCGACTTCTACGACGAGTACCGACAGGAGCTGCCTACGCCATCACCAGCTACCCCCTTTCCACCTCACCGACGACCCACTCATCCACTTCATTCGCACCCGTTCACCGAGACGCGCGGGGGGTCTGGACGGTTGGACTACTAAAGAGGCAAAGGAGCTTCCCGACGACATTCTTCGCCTCTTCGCCAGCGTTCTACGAGCTATGCAACGCACTGGCACCATCCCAGAACCCCTCCTCCACGTCCAAAACCCGTGCCTCCGAAAAGGCCGAGGCGAACTCCCAACGGACCAACGACTTCTCTCGGTGCTTTCCGTTTGGATGTACGCGTGGGAAGCACCAGCTTACCGCAGCCTCACGGAATGGCGGAAAGGATGGACCCACGCCACGAGTTTTTGCGCTGTCCCCAAAGCTACCATTGGGGACGTCAGCACTTCTCTCGCCCTTCGCATCGAACACGCCAGAGCCCTTCTCCTTCCCTTGGCTGGAGCTGCCCTTGACCGTCAGAAGTGTTTCGACTATCTCATCACGGACATATGCCTTAACCTCGCGCTTCACGCGGGGTGTCCCCAAGACATCGTTACTGTCCGCAGAAACTTCTACAGTCGCCACAAACGCTACATCCGCATGAACGGTGCGTACTCTAATGAACTGGCCAGGACAAACGGTCACCTCCAGGGAAGCTCTTGGTCCCTGGACGACATTAAGCTGCTCATGTGTGTATGGACCAAGAGACAGCATCGATACGTTCCGCGATCCCTCAGCACTACCTTTGTTGACGACAGCAACTCCACTACCCACACCGCGCCCGAGTTGCAGAAATCTCTTGATGAAACCGCCAAGTTTGATCGATTTTCTGGTCAACGCATTCATCCTGGAAAAGTGGCGGGGTGGGCGCTTACTGACGAGCTTCACACCGGCGTTTCCCAGCTCACCTTGGCGGAACGGCCCTTACGCGTGGTCGACTCCTTTAAGCTCGTCGGAAGTTACATCAACGCCGAGGCAGCGCCGGTTCCAGCCGCGCTCAACCTCACGGCCACCGCTGACGCCCGTGTTCGCAGGGCGACTAGTCGCCTGCCGCGTATTGGCAAGCTCCCATCTCCGATGCGTATTAAGGCGCGGCACGCCCGCTCACTTGCTGCCAGCGTCTGTACCACGGGCACTGACATCCAAGCCCCATCAGGCCCCGTCAAAACTGCCTACAACCATGCCCTTAAGGCGGCTATCCGCCCCAAGGGAAACAGGTGGGTCGAGTTTTGGACTCTCATGGCCGTGTGCGTCCCATGGCACGCCCTGGAGATTGACGCCATTATGCAGCGTGAAGTCTTCCTGTGCCTGCGGCGACAGGTCAACCGCGACGCCACTCTTTGCGGCCTCGTCAAGGATCTCCAACACCATGTCCAGACCCTTTTTGGCGGAGGACCTGTTGGACGACTTGTTCAGACGCTTCAGCAGCTCCGTTGGACTTGGCCCACATTTGGCACCATGTACGACGACTGGGCTGTCAGATCAGTTGGCTGAACCTTCCCCAAAACGCCTTCCTTCACATGCTGCGCGCCTCGCAACGCAGAGCCTTTCTGAGAAAAATCAAGCCACGGCGTCATGACCATGGACACCTGGCTTCGGTCAGACAGGGCCTCGACCTTTTCGCCAGCACGTGGCTCGCCCGCACCAAAGGAGCTGCCAAATGCAACGCATGGCAGCTGGCGCTCCTCTTAAACTACCTGTCGGGCGGGGACCACACCCAACAGCGACGTTCTCGATCAAATACGTCCGCTGATCCCAGCCCTATTTGCCGCTACTGTGACGAGGAAGAGGAAACTCAGGAGCACACTGTGCGTGACTGCAAGTGCTGGGCCCGTGAAAGAGTCCCTCTCACCACCCTCATCAGTGACGAACAGTGGGCACGTCTTCCTCCGCACACAAGACATTGCGGGCTCTTCGATGAGGACCCAGCCCTCCTCGATCTGCAAGCCGACCTCGCGAGGGACCCGCTACCTCAACCCATACCGCGGCCCCGCCTGAGGGAGATCCTGCGGCTTCAGCCCAGGACTCCTACACCACTTACCTTGACCACGACACTGGTTGGACATGGGTCTACGCTGCCACGGACGGTGCATGCACCAACCAAGCCATCCCTTTGCTTGCAAGAGCGGGCTACGGCGTCTACTACGGCATCGACCACCGCATGAACTACAGTGCGCGCGCTCACGGCATCACGCAGAACGCACAGCTTGCGGAGACCCTCGCCATTGTCCACCTCACGGCATGTGCTGAACGGCCCGTACACGTCTTCGTGGACAACCAGGCGGTGGTCGACGGCTTCCAAAGGATCATCGACGGACACTCACCTCCGCAGGGCACGCACGTGGAGTTCTGGGAAAAGGTCCACCGATGTGTCATGGCCAAGCCAAACATGTTCCGCGTAGAGAAAGTCGCTAGCCACCAGGGCGACACAGGCATCGACCTCGGGCTCATCGGGCCCATCGCGGAGGAGTTCAATCGTCAGGCTGACGCCCTCGCCACAGCGGCGGCACGTACTCATAACCTCCCAGACGACATCGTTGAAGCTGCCAAAGCACGACACCGCCAAGCGACCGTGCTCCATGGAGTCGCCGTTGCCATCTACGAGCGGAGACATCGTACTCTTCCTCTCCCACACCGCAGAGCTGGGTTCACTGCTGCAGAACTAAACAAAATGGAACCAAATCCCCTGCTGTCTGACCAGGCTCCACCCGCGGCTGGACCAGACATCCCACAAAACCCCGACGAGCTCTGGGCCGAGGCCCAACGGGGGTTATTCGACGAACAGGAGGACGACCCGTTCGGCTTTGGTGGAGGTTTGGACTTCCTGGGCGACGAGTCAGCCAGCGCCAACCCTGCCCCGGCGGGCACCCGCATGGCGCCCCCGACTCCGCCATTGAGTGCGTCAGCCCACCCACATGACAACGCCGTTCCTTTTCAAGACGCTGATGAACAGGACGATGACCTTTTCAGCCTCGGTGGGGGATCGGACGCTTTGGACGACGGACCAGCAAACGAAAACCCCGCCCCGTCGGGAAACCTCGCAAACCCTACTGCGACGCCGTCCCCAAGAGCGTTAACGCCCACATACGATGATATCGGTCACCGCCAGGACGCCGACCACGACCCGAGTGCCCCCCGAGGATTGGGTGGCATTGAGGACGCACCGCCGACACCACACGCTGCCGACCATGCCGCCCCACCGAGTCACCAACCCTCTACGCGACCGACCTCGGCGGCCTTGCACGGCATCACGACTGGCCCCACCGTGCATACCACTTCACCTTCCCATCGTCAGCGACCCGCGGGGGCGGCTTCAGCCCCCCCGCAGGGTACTAAACCAGACAGGCCCTCGTGCCCCACCCACGCTTCCTCCGTTGCTGAGCGCGAGGAAGCGGCTCCCCTGACCTCTCGGGGCGCGGCCCTAGCGGCTCCAGCCCTGGGGTCGCGCCGGCCCCTCCAGTCACCTTTTAAGGGTGACGGACGTCAGCGTTCAGGGTCCCGCACGCCGCTCGCCCACCTGGACAGGCGTACCGAGGACCTCGCCTCTGTCTCGAGATCCTCGGCGGATGTCATTGAGCAGCCACCTCTCACCGACCGTGAAACCGAGCTGTCACAGGCTATGGCTGCCCTTCAGCAGAGGTGCTTAGCTCTCGCCGCGGACCTCGCCGCTGCCCAAGCTCGTCAAGGTCCTCTACTCCAGCGCCTCCACAGCGCTGGGCGAGCCTTCGCCGAGCTGCTCACGGCCTCGCCCGATGGTGCCGTGCCGTCACTCAACATCCAAGCTATGTTGTCATCGTTCCGCGGCTCTCCACCTGGTGCCCCGCGCTAATCTCCTCCTTTCTGCCTGCCCGTGTGTACGTGTGGCTCCGCGTCCACGGTGTCAGGGCGTGGGGGCGGGGGGTGCCCCGTCACTGCGCGCCGCTTTGCGGCCAAGCGCCCAACTGGCGGTCCGCCAAGCCGCCTAGCCACGTGCCAGCACGTCGCCTTTCTTGTTGGGGCCTTTTACCTCACGCGGTCTGTCAGGTGAGATCTTCAACGTCTGTCCGCCGTCTGTAGCGTCAGTCGCACTGCGCCGGGGGAGGGGGTTTTGTAGCCCGCCCTCGTATCTTAAGGCTGCACCGCCGCTAATAGTGCTTGCGAGTTGTCGCACCGCAACAAGAAAATAGAAGTGGCGTCTTTGGGGGGTCGTGCCGTATTGTCGTCCTTGTCCGAATTCTCTCTCTCACAATATCCTCTCTCTCTCTCTCTCTCTCTCTTTTTCTCCCTTTCTCTCTCTCTCTCTCTCTCTCTCTCTCTCTCTCTCTCCCTCTCTCTCTCTCTCTCTCAACCTCTCTCTCCCTCTCTCTCTCTCTATCTCTCTTTCTCCTTTCCCTCTCTCTCTCTCTCGATCCCTCCTTCTCTCTCTCTCTCTCTCTCTCTCTCTCCCTCTCCCTCTCTCTCTCTATCTGTATGCCATTAGTTCTGTAGTTCTTTATTTCGCGTTGTGTCCCCCCCCCCCTCTCTCTCTATCTCTGTTCTCTCTTCTCTCTGTCTCTCTTTCTTTCGTTCTTTATATTTATCTCTCTCCCTTTCTCTTTTTTTTTGTTCTCTCTCTCTCTCTCTCTCTCTCCCTCTCTCTCGCCCCCTCCAGTCTCGGCTCGAGAGTGCCCAGCACTCAGACCGCAGCCGCGACGCGAAGCGCCCCGCCTCGGAGCCAGACTCCCAGGCCTCGCGAGACCGGAGGGGTCCCAGCAGGACCCTACTGATTCGCGTCACCTCTCCCCACCAGAGCGCCCGCAGCAATGGCCCCCAGTAAGCCGGAGCGCCGTCGCTCTTCCAAGCAGCCTCCGAGCTCACGTCCTGCTGCTAAAGGGTCTCTCCTCCAACGCAAGCCGGACTGCATCGCAGCTTTCAAACAAGCGGGGTCTGACCGCCCCACGGCCGCATACAACGGGCTTGCCGAGCTGAACGCGGATGAGCTTCAGGCCACGTACGACATGCACAAGACCAACACGAAGAAGCTCGGCAGTGCCTTGATCCGCATGTGCGCCGCCAACCAGATCAGCTACACGCTGGACCACCACCAGCGCAGCAAGCCTAAGCGCATTGGCGGTGACACATCACACCCACCAGCTGGGTCCGCACGTCTTCAGGCTGCGGACACCCAATTCATTGCCTTGGACCCGGCCTTTTTGAAGGTCCCAGTCCTCGCCGAACCCACATCACTTGACGACGGCAAGACGTACAAGCCCAGTATCAGCCTCCACGACTACGAGAGCGGTGAACGGCTGCTGCAACATCACCTCGAGCAGGGTAAGCGTACCACGGGTCAGCTTGCGATTGCTGTCATGGGCCCAAAAAACGATAACTACGTCGGTGCCGAGCTCGCCGTCCCCGTGCTGAAGCGCCACCCCAAGGCGCCCAAAGTGGTCCACGCGCACGTCCCCGTGACCGTGTACCAGCTGGGCACCAAGGAAGTCGCCTGCACGGAAAAAGTAGCCGTCGCCACCATCGACCCTGCCGACCACGTATGCTGGATTCGGGCGACCATCCATGAAACCGAGGCCATCGCCGCAGTCCCCTCCATGCATCAGGCCTTCGAGGACCAGTTCTCGGGAGGTGCCCCCGTGAACGGTGGTCCACGCGCCAAGGGTCCTTTCCGAGGGGGCTCCGCTCCACAGGACAAGGCGCGCCAAAACCAAAAGCACAGGGAGTCCAAGAAAGACGCTCGCCGCCAGGAGCTCGATAGTCAGCTCCAGGACACCTTCAAGGCCCTCTTCCCCGGCAACTTTAAAGCCGTCACCATCCTTGAACCCTGCAAAAAGAAAAAAAAAGACAAAAAAAAAAAAAAAAAAAAAAAAAAAAAAAAAGAACAAAAAAAACAAAAAAAAAAGAAAAAAGAAAAAAAAAAAAAAAAAAAAGAAAAAAAAAAAAAAAGCCTAGGCAGGTTTGGATCGGGCGTCGGAAAGAGGTCCCTGGCTTCCACCTTCGGCGTCAGTCTTCAAGCGGTCGACAAGGTCTTGGCGGGTTCAGGGCAACTCGGCGCCACCTACGACCTCAGCAACGTAGGTGCAGACGAGCCCACTGCAGACCAGTACCAGACCGTGTGGTTCCCTGAGGACCAGCCCATCACGATGGCAGATGCGTTCCAGAAGTCGGTGGATTTCAAGGCCCTGGGAGTCGTCAGGCACGGCAAGTCAGGCTTATTGGGGATCCGTGTTTCACGAGGGTCAGACGCCGCCAAGGCTACTGCCGTCAGCATCCGCGGCTGCGAAGCCACCCTCGCCAAGACGCGCTACCGCATCACTGGCATTGCGGCACGCCACGCCACGCTGACCCAGCTCGCCAAGACTCTCACGGGCCCGTCCGTTAAATGGGACTGTGAGGTCTACCACACCGCCTGTGACCCAGCCACTTCGGCTCAGTTTGCCTTAGTGCGCGCCCATCGTCCCCCACTCACATATACGGTACAGGTCGCAGGGTGCCCCATCCCGTGGAGCACCACCGAGGCCCCGCTGGCTGAGGTGGTGCCGAAGAGGGACAACGTTACCATCGTCACGCCTACCACCATCACAGAGCCTGTGACGCCGCCAGCCCGTGGTGGCGGCTTCAGCCCCGCCACTGGCACACTCCTCCCCAAAGCGGCCCAGAGCCCTTACCTCCACGACCTCATGACTGCCACGCCCAAAGGCAAGGGCGTCGCACCGCTCCTGATCCCCAAGGAGGAGCCTTTAGCCAAGCGCCACCGATCCTCCAGTGGGAAACGCGACGCCACGCCGCACGCAAGATCACACGGCGCCCCAGGCCGCAGCCCCTCTGCACCCCCGCGCGGCACGGACGGAGCTGCCGAGCAGGCGGCCGTCCAAGGATCAGGTGGTCATGACCCGCAGCTTGGCACGGTGGCGGCTGAAGATGGGGGCCACACCGAAGGGGACGCTGCCACAGCCGCCGAAGTACCAGGCGACGCTGACGACGTCGAGATCCTCTCATCAGGTGATGAATACAGCGTGGCTTCCCACGAAGTCAACACCTTCGGCGAACGCTTCGCATCGGCCCCTAAACTGCCAGATGCCGCCACGACCCGCATCCAACACATGGAACAACAGCACGAGCTGCTTGCCAACACGGTGGATAACATGCAGGTTCAGCTTGCGGGCGTTCTCTCCTCCCAGGCCACACTCACGGAGCTCGTCTCAGGTCTGGAACGGGGGCTTGCCACCGTCGTCACCAGCAACAGACGGCAACCGCCGAAGCCGCTGCACTGCGTGGCGACATCCAGGCCCTCCTCGGGCACCTCACGGGGGGCACCATCCACCTGCCACAGGTGGCCACTCTGGAAACTAAGAAGGAGGAAGCTGCATCAGTTGCCGATCCCGTGGCTGTCTGCGGGTGATCGACCAGCCAGGCCAGGTCACCCCAGGGACGGGGCCCCCAGGGGCTGACAAAGGCAAAGACAAGGGTCGGGCCACTCAGGAACCCTATTGAAGGTGCCTCAGAGAGCCTGCCTCAGCCCTCCGAGGAAGCGCCTTCAGAGGCATCTCTCTCTCTTCGCGTCGTATCTCTTTCTTGCCATATCATGTCAGTTTTGGCAGCAGCACGAGCAAGCTATCTGGTGTAGGGACACCTGTCATCTTGCTGTGGGTGTGTTTGTTGCAATGTACATGAGCATGCAGGGGTATCTGAGGATGCGTGCTGACATGCAGCTTTTGGCTCATCGCTCGCGCCGCACGCCAGGCCTCGCCATCATGTGGCGCCTTGCCTGCAGCCTGGCCCTCCCCTCGCTCGCTGGAGCACACCCGTCTTCAGGCGGTGCGCCCCAGCATGGAGGTGAGGTTTTCCTGCGACATGCTGAACGTGGGTCTCTTTTCTACCTTTACGATGACAGCATCTACAAGTACGATCACTGCACCATTTTGGACCCGATCGTGAACAGCACCGCAGCCGCGGGTCCGTGCGGCAACGGACCGCTGGGCGCCATCGTGAGCGCATGCACGCCCTTGTCAACTACGACACATGCATCGAAATCCACCCCCAGCGTGGCCTCGACCGTGGTGCAGCAGATCCTTGACGGGGACGTTGATGTAGGCCAGGCACGCAGTGGCGGCTTCAGCCCCGCTGTCGTGCCCCGCTATAGCCCCACGGGTCTCACCACCCCCCTGTGCGCTAGGGGCGAACCCGAGGAGGACCCCGCTTTCTGGCACCTGATGATGATCCGCGCCCGGCTCATACCGTGCGCTGCGGCGTGGGCACCAGGTGAGGACCACCAGGACGTGGTCTGGGCATGGCTCGAGGACTGCGTCCCGTACATCCTGGCGACGCTTCATCTGCCACAGTACGATCACCTCTTCCAGGAGGACTCTGAGGACACAACCGACGCCCTGCGCCAGCGCACCGCGTTCGACATGTGCGAGGACATCTGGCACAGAGCAGGCCCCGACAGACATCGCACCAACCGCAACCTCACTCGTATCCAGGGCAGCCGCGAGTACCCCACTCGCTACTTTGGCCTCCTTCTGGAATGCCAGGGCGCTCGTGCCCAGCTCGTCGGCCCTGAGGCTTTCACGGCACCATTGCCGCCATACCTCTCACGGGCCCACGCCTTACTACCAAGAGGCCTTCCCCCACCCGACCAAGACGCCCTGGCGTACCTCGCTGATGCTATCCTGCACCACCCGACAGACATGCAGCCGCTTGTCGAGGCGGAGCTCGCCGCGGCACCGATGGAACCGCTTAACCCACCACCGCCAGCTGGCCTCGCCCAGCACGCCACGGGTGATCAGGCCGCAGACGACCCCGTATCATGGCTGCTCCAGCACATCGCGGCCAGCGACACCAGCGACACACCCCTGGACTCGTTCCACGCGTCGGACGATATCAGCAACATATCCCTGGGCTCGGTCCACGTGGACGATAGCCAGGACGACATGGAAACCCAGGATCGCGACGGCACGACACCACCAGGCGACACGGCTCAGCGTGACCGCGACAGTGAACCCCACCTAGGGCACACCTCGTCGCACAGCAGTCCGCCCAACAACTCGGCCCAGGCCGACCCCTGCGCACAGCTCAACGACGCTGAAGGCGCCACTGCCGCCGACGCGACAAGCCATGCCACTGCATCGCCAGCTCATGCCAGCCCGCGCAGTGGCGGCTTCAGCCCCGCTGCAGCACTGGCTGGACCTGGACATCCCCAGACCGCAGGTGGCAGCACCACGCCCCGCACCTCTGTATCCCGTGTTAACGTGACTGACTCCAACCCCAGTGTCATTGACCACTGGCAGGCCGACATCGACAACGACCCCATCGATGATGAGTACCCAGATGCCAGCGGTTCCCACGAGCCCCAGCACAGCGCAGCGGCATCACGACCTTGTGGCTGCCTCATCTGCCTCTTTGTGGCCACGTACGCCATCGTGATAGCAATGCCGTACAAGGACCAGATCGATGGGTACTTGCCGACACCGAGCCGAGACCCAGCTACCGACAACGACGACGACGTGAAGCGGCGGCACCAGGCCCATCTGTGCCCACCACATCCCGACGCACAACGACATACAACGTCACGTCCGCATTGTGGGCCACTCTCAAATGGACCAGCGTCAAACTCAGAGATAGCGTCTCGGGCGGAGCCAGCGCAGTCGGGGTCGACCTCGGGGGTGTCCTGAAATGGGCCAGCGGCAAACTCGGGGCTATTGCCACGGGTGGAGTCGTGTGCGGTCTTCTACTCGTCGGCGCCAAACTTCTTGCTCAAGGAGCCGTCGGACACGTAGGAGCCCGCATCTGTGCGCGGGCCCTGGACTCATCCACAGCCAGTGGTGCCTCCGCTGTTGCCAACCGAGCAGGAGGCCGCGCGATGAGGCCACATACACAATGCCGTGCACGCTTGCCGACGAACACGACGACCATCACGTGCACTCACTCCGACATCCGCTGCTGCAGGAACACTACGCCGCAGCAGTTGCCGCCGCAGTCGCCGATGTCACCACCGCCACCACCGCCGCCATCGTCGAAGTCACTGCCGCCGTATCGCGAGCCTCGTCTGTCACACCAAGATCGACCAGCCCGTCCCCGCGAGACGGCTCCAAAAGCGGCGCGGCATACGGTAACCTACCAACTAACGAGGATGCCACAGCACACGGCAGCGACACCGAGGCAAGGGAAACACGTGAGTGCACCCACGATAGCCCGTGGTCCATCTTCCGACATGCTGATGCTCGTGGCTCCTCTCCCGACGCGGACACCCAACCACCACGACGGCGAGCACGCTATGCATCACCCGCCAGGCCCCAGGCGCCTTCAGGCCCTGGTATGCCTTACACAGCCCTCCAGCCACCGACACGCAACTTACGCAACACTATCCAGCGCGACCCAGCGGTCCCCGTGCCGCCGAAGAGCATCCTCAACGCCCTGTACCAAAACGGCTTTGCGCTTGGTAACAGTGGCGTGTCTACAGAGGACATCAAAGACGCTCTGCGACTCCACGACCATCCTCGATTTACCCATGATCCAACACTCCAAGCGCTGGGGCCGTGGACGGACATCATGCAGAGGCCACCGAACCGCCTCACTTGGGTGCTGGAAGACTCGGGCGGGAACTCAGGCGAGACAATCTTCCCATACCTCACGTGGGACCTCCGCCAACCCACCACCGACGCGCCCACTGTCTTCTGGCATGGGACCCGCGGCGACCTTGCGGCCCGTCTTGCTGCCAGCGGAGGGCACCTCTTGCCAGGTCCCCGCCGTGAAGCGAAGGGCCGAACTGGCACCAACGTTGGCCGCACGTACGTGAGCGTGCACCCTTCGCTGGCCGCGTGGTACGCAATGCCGCCCCACCCGCCCTACAGTCTTGAAGACGACACCCTCGCGTGGGGACCCATCGCACTCTGGATGTGCGAGGCCACCCAACCACCGCGCGGGGAAAACAGGCACAACTACGTGAAAGGGGAGGCCCACGGAGCGCGCCTCATTTACCCTCGGGTCCTGAGCCTCCTCATCCGCATGGACTGGTGCGCCCCCACAGAAGCTGCTTCCAGGTGCCGTGCCCTACCACACGCCTATGGCATGGGCGACTGTGCGCACGCCCTTCACATCGCTGGCTACGATCATCCAGATCTCCGTGAGGCGGCTGAAGCTCACGACCAGGAAGCTAGCACCAGGCGCAGACCAGTCATCGCGGCAGCGTGGCCACCGCCGCAGGCACTATACTCGCCAGAGGCAGCGCGAGTATGGGCCAAACAGCACTACGACACTGAAGCAGCCACCAGGGACGACCCTAACCAGCCCCGCCCACGCGTCTCGCTTCGCAAGCTCCAGCTGGACCCGAAACCACTCATCGACCTGGTGTACACTGGCTTGCAAGCCGTCCCCGTGCGGGGGCATCCTGACGCACGCGAGTCGCGCCCCAGCGGCTCCAGCCCTGGGGCCGCGTCTGGCCCACCGCGCACTCACAAGTCAGGCACAGCCCTGGCGCACAGTCCAGACCGCTCATCGACGTCATCAGGAGCCGACGAACGCCGTACGCCTTCCCTCATCAGCGCGGCCGCCGCCCTCGCCCGAGGCCACGCCCGCCCACGGCGATCCGCCTCTCGTTCGTCACGACAGAGTGGCGGAAACTCCACCTCAGACAACAGTGGCATCGAGACGTGGGAGCACATTGAGACGGAAGAGGAGCCGACTGCCTACCACGTCCTCGCCTACCACGTCCGTGATGTGCGGGCCCGTGTCAATGCCCTTGGCATCGAGGTCTGGCTTGACCCTGGTGATCACCACGACGGCGCCTACTTACCGTGGGGGACGACCGTCATGGGCCATCGCGTCATTAACCCTGCGGTGGCGGGGCGGGACGGCTGGGTCATCCTCCACCACGACCACGGCGACACCACTACTAAGCTCTGGGCACCGACCCAAGTCCACGTCAAAGCGGACGACACCTGGCGCACGGTCATGGTACCAGCGGACATGGGGCCCCAGTGGATCGAGTGCCATGCCGAGGACGCTCGCCTCCCCGCCGAGGTTGTCCGCACTACAGGCCAATCCTGGTTTGCTGACGTCTGGCCTTGTGGGATCGCCCTCGACCCCACCCAGACGACCCAGGCACAAACGAGCATGCGCTCCCGCCTCTACCAGGACGCTGGTCTTGCCTACAGTGTCGATTCCAATGCTGTCAGTACTGTGCGGCTCGCCGCAACACGCAGCTCGGCACCTCGGGCCAACCAACGTGCCCAGACTGTGCCCGCAGCGGACTGCGTACACTTATGGACTGGTCCACGGACTACTCTTGCAACAGTTGGACGTGTGCATACAGCACCGACAACAGGGACTCCGACACATGCTGCCTGTCCAGCAGGTGCCCCCATCCCCCCAGTCCACACAGCCTGCTCGACGTCCGTGCCACAGGGATGCCGCCGCACATCCTTGCCCGCCAATTCGGCAACGCGCCAGCCCACCGCGACCTCAAGGAAACCCCCCGAGCGCCTTCAGGCCCCGGGGGGGAACCTCCACAACCAGGCCAAGCAGGTTACCAGGGTCAATGGTACTTCCCACCGAGGCCGCGGCGCGTCCCCAGGCAGGGACTGCCTGACGGCACGAGGCGGCCACCTGGGTTCACAGGAACGGGGATGCCCGAAGAACCGTCCCCCGACCAACCTCTCTGGAGGGAAGGCTACGTGCTCTTCGGCCCCCACCAGGCCCTCAAGGAGGAATTCACCTTCAACAAGACGGTCCGCCGACCCTACTCCCTAGCCATCACCAACATGTACAGGGACCGTGTCACGGTCAGGACCGTCTGCGAGTCGATCGCCGAGCGCATCCACACTACACGCACCCGCTGGCGAGATGTGGTACTGTACTGGGACGCCGAGGGTGGTCCTGGGCCTCAAGCTCTCGACTGCGACATGCGACTCTGCGACGCCATGGTGAGCCGTGCCACGACCGAAGCCGAGCTAAATCACGACCGCAGCAACCGTGGTAGTTTCTGCCTCTATGGACCAGCGCACCAGCGAGCTGTAAACATCACGGCGATCTCCGAGCCGCAGAACATCGACTACATGGAGCATGTGCGGCGATACTCACCCGTAGGGGAGACCTACCCAGACCACGCCTTCGAGCACGTCTATCGGGGCTGGCAGCGGCCCGACGTGCCCACCATCCTCCCCGACACCCGCCCCCTCTCGAGAGCCGACCAGCAGCGATACCAACAGCACCAGCAGCGCATTCAGCAGCGCGACCAACGCGACGCAGGACAGCCGAGCACGCCACGCTACCGCTCTCCAGCGCGAGTCCCGACAGGCGGCAGCACGGCCTACGGCGGGGCTGCCGCCCATTACCGTGGCCCCATTGGCGCCAGGCCCACGGCGGCTGGGGCAGCCGCCTCCAGCTACGGCCACGCCCCTCACGCCAGGGTGCACCCAGCGGTCATCGGCTACCCGCGTGCACTCGTGCAGGCACCCCCACGGGCCACCTCGCCCGTGCCAGGGTCCACGCGCGCCTGGGGCCATTACTCAGGCCGACATGATGGCACCCCCAGCAACCAGCCCGCAGTGATAACCCCTGCGGCTTCAGCCCAGGGGGCTGCAACAAACCGTGGCAGGACAGGGCGCCCTGAAGGATGGCGTGATGCGAACGTGCGTGCTTGGCAACCGCGCCAGCACACGCCCCCGCCAAACGTGGCCGCAGCGCTGCGCCCTGCCCAGGCAAAACCTGCCCCACCTGAGCGGGAGAGGCAGCCGCTTGTCCCGCTCGTCCTCACGTACACCCAGGCGCATCACAGCGCCTCCCCGCGGCACAGCGAGGGAAGCGCCCACCACGTCAGCCCCCGCCCCGACGCTGTCGACCCTGACCAGGCCACAGCCACGGCGGAGGGCGGCACAAGCGCCTCCCGCCAGCCCAGCCCATCACCCTGCGCGGCGCCGATCCGATCCCCGAGCAGGGCGGATTCCGAGCGCGCTAATGCCCAGGCGACCTCGCCACGCGACCGCCACACGGGCGGGCGCGTCCCGCGCAGCAGGTCCTGCAGCCGCCACAGCTCACGCAAGGCCCCAGGGAGCTCCACGAGCTCGCCGCCTCGCGAGACTCAGGCTGATGGCCGAGCCCCCGAAGTGGTGCCACGCTTCGGTGCCAGCGTCATCGAACCTGGCCAGGTCGACCTCGAGCCGACGCCGTCCACGGACCACGAGCCGCCGCTGCCCACCCGCGTGATCGTCCCCATCGACGAGGCGCCGACCTTCGACCCGTTCAAGAACAAGTACCGTGTCAAGGACCTTGCGGCGGGTTTCGGCGGTGGCTCACCGCTCTCACCTCAGAGTCGGGGCGGAGCCCCCGCCACCTCAGCCGCTGCCGCGGCAGCGGCGGCCCCGCGGGGAATCAGCCCTGTCCGCAACGCGGGCCTCACGGCAGCGGGCATGGACGAGGCCCAGCGCCAGGCCACCGACCGCGCTGCTCGAGCTGTTCCACCAGATGCTGCTCATCAAGATACTGACGGGGCGGGCGCGCCACCGCAGCACGGACCAGCGGTGTCGCGTGCGCAGTATATGCGCGTGCGTTGTGCCGCTGCCGCGCCTAGCCGCCGCCGCCGGTTCGCTTTCGCTTTTGTGTTCGGCAGGACGGATCGAGGAGTCGCCTCCCTCTCTCTCTGCTGCCGTCTCACCTCTCCTCCCCTCGTCCCCTATGGTACAGGAGTGAGGAGGATTTTTCGAGACATCTTTACTGACGTTTATGAACCCCCCCTGGCGCAGTGCCGACCATGTCTCGCCTATACTTCTGGCCTGACGGCGGCTTCAGCCCCGGTCAAGCTAATCCATAGGAACGCCATGAGCTCCTACTGTGGCCAAGCCTTCTACCTGGGCGAGGGTCAGGCTGACCTACACCGTGCGGGGCGTGCAAACCCCAGCTCCACCGATGGAGACGGGCCAGGTCGCTCCATACACCTCGTCAGCCTAAACATCACCAGTCTCTCAGCGAACTGGCCAACCATCACCGCTCTTGGTGTCGACCACAACGCCGCAGTCATAGCACTGCAGGAGACCCGACATGCCAAGCCGACCAGACAAGCCATCGCTACCAGCGCCGCCAATCCACACCACGGGGGATACCACGCCAGTCTTGGACCTGACCTGGATCTGGCGCGAGCCCAGCGCAGAGCTGCCCACGGCGGCACAGACCACACCGTCGTGGGCAACACTGGCGCCTCGGGAGGGGTCGCCATCCTCTCTAAGGATGCCATTGTCGACTCCACTGTCGACGACACTGCGCCCTGTATCGTCGCCCTCAAGGCCAAGAAAAGATGGCACGAGGCCTTTCTCCCGCTCTGCACTCAGCACCGCCGCAGGCGGCGACGAAACAACCACGGGCCCGCTGGGATCTACATAGCGAGCCTCTACGGGATTGCTGGAGGAGACAGCGCAGATCTTTTTCGGCTCGCTGACTGCGCCGCCGCTAGGGTCGGCTCAGCCCCGTATTTCATCTGCATGGACGCCAACACGAACATCGACGACAACCCACACCTGCTGCACATGATGCAGCACGGATGGTTTAACGTCGCTGAGGGCACACCAGACCACACCATGCACACATACGGCAATATCCCTGACTGGGACCGCGTCACCAAGTGCCCCCGCACTTCGCGCATCGATTATATCATTGCCAACCAAGCGGCGCGATCCCTGGTCACCGACTTCTGCTATCTTCGCGACTTGCCAGCGAAGTCCCATGTTGGCCTGCAGGTCACGCTTGACCTCAGTCGCCTCGACCATACGGCCCGACGCCTTCTCGCCCCCACGCCCTACCCTCCCAACGATGGAGCTCACGAGGGTCACGAACTGCAGGCATTAGGGACCCTCATCGCTGGGCGATATCAGGACCGCATGGAGCAGGCCGACACACGCGACGACGTGGAACGCATGTTCGCCCTGGCTAACGAGGCCAGTCATGAGTACCATCTCACCCGTCTGCGCGACCTGCCACCTCCACCGCCCGACCACCCAAAAAAGAAGCCCCCCACCATGCACGGGCTCACGCCCATGTTCGAGGAGCGACCAGTTGTCCCCCGCGCCTTCCCCACCTACGGAGCTTCCACGATACACATGAACCGACTGCGCAAGCTCCATCGGCAACTCTGTGAGCTTCGCTTCATCGGACAGCACCATCATTTAGATTGCCGTGCCATCCCGCCGTACCTAGCGCAGCGCATCGACTGCACGTGGACCGCGGCCCGCCTCCTATGTCACAAGCTGCGCCCCACGGTTCTCCTTGACTTCCCCGAGGCCTGGACCCCCGACGAGCCAGCACCTCACGGAGAGCACCTTGACGGTTTGATCCAAAACCTCGACTTAGAGCTGGCGCGACGTGCGAACCGTGCCAAAGCTGAACGCATCAAGATATGGGCTGAGGGCGTCCGCGAGCCAAGCGGGCGAAAGGCGGCCATATACGCACGGGCTGCTGACAGCTCGCCCACGGCGTATCTCCGCACGCCTACCACACCTGACGATACGCAACTCCACTGCGACACCAACGCCTTCAAACCTGACAAAGCTAGCACGGACGATAGCGACGCTGACACCGAAGCTGGCGGCTTCAGCCCCAGCGACGGTAGTTCGCCCGACACGGACAACGACGAAGACCACACTTGTGAACCACCACCTGCACAGGTCCCCGACATTCTCCCTGCCAACGCCATTGTTGCTAATACCAAAGACATGCTTAAGCTCATGGTCGACACCTGGGAGCCCATCTTGGGCAGGTACCGCGCCCGTGCAGGACATGACGCCGAAGCCATGCCGACGTGGGCTGACTTCTACGACGAGTACCGACAAGAGCTGCCTACGCCATCACCAGCTACCCCTTTCCACCTCACCGACGACCAACTCATCCACTTTATTCGCACCCGTTCACCGCGCCGTGCGGGGGGACTGGACGGCTGGACTACTAAGGAGGCTAAGGAGTTACCCGACGACATCCTTCGCCTCTTCGCCAGCGTCTTACGCGCTATGCAACGCACTGGCACCATCCCAGAACCCCTCCTTCATGTGCCAAACCCGTGCCTCCGAAAAGGCCGAGGCGAACTCCCAACGGACCAACGACTTCTCTCGGTGCTTTCCGTTTGGATGTATGCGTGGGAAGCGCCAGCTTACCGCAGCCTCACGGACTGGCGGAAAGGATGGACCCACGCCACGAGCTTTGGCGCTGTCCCCAAAGCTACCATTGGGGACGTCAGCACCTCTCTTGCCCTGCGCATCGAACACGCCAGGGCCTTACTCCTTCCCTTAGCTGGGGCTGCCCTTGACCGACAGAAGTGTTTCGACTACCTCATCACGGACATCTGCCTTAACCTGCGCTTCACGCGGGGTGCCCCCAAGACATCGTTACTGTCCGCAGAAACTTCTACAGTCGCCACAAACGCTACATCCGCATGAACGGAGCGTACTCTAAGGAATTGGCCAGGACCAACGGTCACCTCCAGGGAAGCTCTTGGTCCCTGGACGACATTAAGCTGCTCATGTGGTGTGGACCAAGAGACAGCATCGATACGTTCCGCGATCACTCAGCACTACCTTTGTTGACGACAGCAACTCCACTACTCACACCGCGCCTGAGTTGCAGAAATCTCTTGATGAAACCGCCAAGTTTGATCGATTTTCAGGTCAACGCATTCACCCTGGCAAAGTGGCGGGGTGGGCGCTCACCGACGAGCTTCACGCCGCCGTTACCCAGCTCACTCTGGCGGAACGGCCCTTACGCGTGGTCGACTCCTTCAAGCTCGTCGGGAGTTACATCAACGCCGAGGCAGCGCCGGCTCCAGCCGCGCTTAACCTCACGGCCACCGCTGACGCCCGTGTTCGGAGGGCGACTAGTCGCCTGCCGCGCATTGGCAAGCTCCCATCGCCGATGCTTATTAAGGCGCGGCACGCCCGTTCCCTTGCTGCCAGCGTCTGTACCACGGGCACCGACATTCAAGCCCCATCAGGCCCCGTCAAAACTGCCTACAACCATGCCCTTAAGGCGGCTATCCGCCCCAAGGGAAACAAGTGGGTCGAGTTTTGGACTCTCATGGCCGTGTGCGTCCCAGGACACGCCCTGGAGATTGACGCCATCACGCAGCGTGAAGTTTTCCTGTGTCTGCGGCGACAGGTTAATCGCGACGCTACACTCTGCGGTCTCGTCAGGGATCTCCAACACCACGTTCAGACCCTGTTTGGTGGAGGACCTGTCGGACGACTTGTCCAGTCGCTCCAGCAGCTCCGTTGGACCTGGCCCACATTTGGCATCATGTACGACGACTGGGGCTGCCAGATCAGTTGGCTGAACTTACCCCAAAACGCCTTCCTTCACATGCTGCGGGCCTCACAACGCAGAGCCTTTCTGAGGAGGATCAAGCCACGGCGTCACGACCTTGGATACCTTGCCTCTGTCAGACAGGGCCTCGACCTCTTCGCCAGCACGTGGCTCGCCCGAACGAAAGGAGCAGCCAAATGCAATGCCTGGCAGCTGGCGCTCCTCCTGAACTACCTGTCGGGCGGGGACCATACCCAACAGCGACGATCCCGATCAAACACGTCTGCTGACCCCAGCCCCATCTGCCGATACTGCGACGAGGAAGAGGAAACTCAGGAGCACACTGTCCGCGACTGCAAGTGCTGGGCCCGAGAAAGACTCCCTCTCACCACCCTCATCAGTGACGAGCAGTGGGCCCGTCTTCCGCCGCACACAAGACACTGCGGGCTCTTCGATGAAGACCCAGCCCTCCTCGACCTGCAGGCCGACCTCGCGAGGGACCCGCTACCTCAGCCCATACCGCGGCCCCCACCTGAGGGAGATCCTGCGGCTTCAGCCCAGGACTCCTACACCACCTACCTTGACCACGACACTGGTTGGACATGGGTCTACGCTGCCACGGACGGTGCATGCACCAACCAAGCCATCCCATTGCTAGCACGAGCGGGCTACGGCGTCTACTACGGCATCGACCACCGCATGAACTACAGTGCACGCGTTCACGGCATTACGCAGAACGCACAGCTTGCGGAGACCCTCGCCATTGTCCACCTCACGGCATGTGCTGAACGGCCCGTACACGTTTTCGTGGACAACCAGGCGGTGGTCGATGGGTTCCAAAGTATCATCGACGGACACTCACCACCGCAGGGCACGCACGTGGAGCTCTGGGAAAAGATCCACCGATGCGTCATGGCCAAGCCCAACATGTTCCGCGTCGAGAAAATCGCAAGCCACCTGGGCGACATGGGCATCGACCTCGGGCTCATCGGGCCCATCGCGGAGGAGTTCAATCGTCAGGCTGACGCCCTCGCCACAACGGCGGCACGTACTCATAACCTTCCAGACGACATTGTCGAAGCTGCCAAAACACGACATCGCCAAGCGACCGTGCTTCATGGAGTCGCTGTCGCCATCTACGAGCGTAGACACCGCACACTCCCCCTCCCACACCGCAGGGCTGGGTTTACAGCTGCGGAACTCAACAAAATGGAACCAAACCCCCTGCTGTCTGACCAGGCACCACCCGCGGCTGGACCAGACATCCCACAGAACCCGGACGAGCTCTGGGCCGAGGCCCAACGGGCGATATTCGACGAACAGGAGGACGACCCGTTCGGCTTTGGCGGGGGCCTTGACTTCCTAGGCGACGGGCCAGCCAGCGCCAACCTTGCCCCGTCGGGCACCCGCACGTCGCCCTCGACTCCGCCACTGAGAGCGGCATCGCACCCACATGACAACGCCGCTCACCTTCAAGACGCTGACGAACAGGAGGACGACCTGTTCAGCTTCGGTGGGGGATCGGACGCTTTGGACGACGGACCAGTCAGCGAAAACCCTGCCCCGTCGGGCAACCTCTCGATGCCTACCGCGACTCCGTCCCCGAGAGCGACATCGCCCCCATACGATGATATCGGCCACCGCCAAGACGCCGACGACGACCTGGGTGACCCCCGCGGACTGAGTGGCATAGACGACGCACCGCCGACACCCCACGCTGCCGACCATGCCGCCCTACCGAGACGCCACCCTTCTACGCGACCGACCTCAGAGCCCTTGCACGGCATCATGATTGGTCCCACCGCGCAAACCACTCCGCCCCCCCACCAGGCGGCAGCCCGCGGGGGCGGCTTCAGCCCCCCCGCAGGGCACTGAACCAGACAGGCCCTCGCGCCCCGTCCACGCTTCCATCGTTGCTGAGCGAGAGGATGCGGCTCTCCCGACCTCTCGGGGCGTGGCCCTAGCGGCTCCAGCCCTGGGGTCGCGTGTTCCCCTCCAGTCACCTTTCAAGGGTGACGGACGACAGCGTACAGGGTGCCGCACTACGCTAGTCCACCATCTGGACAGGCGTACCGAGGACCTCGCCTCTGT
>CAUYUJ010007716.1:37500-44866 GCA_963575745.1 Prorocentrum cordatum
GGTCCGCGGGACTCCTCCCATCACTCTTTCCCTTCGTCTTCCTCCCTCCCGCTGTCGGCCGAGACATCCTCGCAACTCCGACCCCCGAGAAGCCCTGCCCCGACGTTTGTCGGGCCACTGCCGCCTTGAGACCTCCTCGCCACTCTGGGTTCCGGGGGTTCCCTGAGCCGAGGTGCTCCGGCCACTTTCGCTAGAAGCATCCTCGCAACTCTGGATTCCGAGATGCCCTGCCGCTGAGTAGTCCGCCACTCACCCGAGACACCCTCGCAACTCTGGATTCAGGGATGCCCTGAACCGAGGTCTTCAGGCCATTTTCGTTCGAGACATCCTCGCAATTCCGGGTTCGGGTATGTCCTCAGCTGAGGTGGTCAGTTCACTTCTTGAAACATCCTCGCAACGCTGACATCGGAGATGCACTGCCCCGTAGTAGTCTGGCTACTTTCGCCTGAGACCCTCGCACCTCTGAGATGCGAGATGCCCTGAGCAGGCGGTCAGGCCATTAACGCCTGAGATACGCATGTGTATGCGCACCCATAATTACATGTAGGCACGCGCACCAACAAACACATGCGATTGACATATATGATCCAGGGTCGAGGGTTCACGGGCCCCCCCCCCCGAATGGTATGGTCCCAGGATTCCTCGGGCCCCCCCCCCCAGATGGTATGGTCCCAGAGACGACGACGACGACGACGACGACGACGGCGACGACGACGACGACGGCGACGACTACGACGACGGCGACGACGACGACGACGACGACCACGACGACGACGACGGCTGCGGCGGCGACGACGCCGGCGGCGGCGGCGACGACGACGATGACGACGATGACGGCGACGACGACGATGACGACGACGACGACGATGACGACGACGACGACGAGGACGACGAGGACGACGAGGACGACGAGGACGACGAGGACGACGACGATGACGACGACGACGACGACAACAACCTCTGAACCACCACAGCACCACACCACATCCACAGGGGGGGAGGGGGGCACCGCAGCGCAGCACCACGCCACGCCCACCTCTGAACCACCACAGGACCACACCACATCCACAGGGGGGGGGGGAGGGGGGCACCGCAGCGCAGCACCACGCCACGCCCACTTCTGAACCACCACAGCACCACACCACATCCACAGGGGCGGGGAGGGGGCACCGCAGCGCAGCACCACGCCACGCCCACAGGGGGGGGCGGGGGGGACCATCGCGCGGGGGGGGGGGGCCCAATGGCATCAGCTTGTGGGGGGGGCCCCGCGCCTGGACCATATACATATATCATTTTCACAATGTTTATATGTGTAGGTGTACCCTCTACATCAACTGTACACTGTGGTATACACATAGATGGTATGTGCAGATCGTGCAATGCAAAGTCCCGTGTATCATGCATGCGCGCATGTACGCACGTACGCACCCCGCTTGCGTGCGAAATTCAGAGGACCAAGGTGCATGGCGCGCAGCGCCAATGCAGCCTTGTATATATATATATATATATATATATATATATATATATGCGTCTGGGCCCGAATCGTCCGCCACGATGAGACCATAATCTACCCTGTACCACGTCACATTTTCAAGTTGGAACTCGGTTCCTCACTGGCGCTTGGCACGTGCAACTGCACCACGAAAGCAGGGTACAAGACACGTGTCGGCGTGATGTCCTCAATCTGACACGTCGGACCAAAAGTGATGTTAGAAGCCCCGCCATTCTGCCCAACTAGCGCCTCATGTAAAACGTGAAGTGATTGATAGAGCTGTGGCAGCCATTGCTACTGCCTAGCAAACCCCGGGTTATGAGGCGACTGTTTAGGGCCGCGCTGCACCATGTCTTTGCCAGCATTCACGCATGCAACTGCTGCAGCACATTCCAAAAGCAATGACCACGTATAACCGTAAGCATTCACCGGCTGCGTGATCGGTCAAGCCCTTTTTGGTCTTTAAGCCAACGTCTGTTGGCAACTGCTGTCTCGCCACCAAGAAATGCAGATCTGCAACAACGAGGTTATTCAACGGACAAACCTCACGAACTGACGTCGTGTTGACGCAACAACAACAACAGCGCAATGACTGCACACCTGGGAGGGCACTATGCCCTCAAGCAACACGAAAGCAGAAAAGTAGCTATGGATATGCTGCCAGTAATGCAAATGTTCCTTGTTGCGGGTCTGGTTGGTATGTGCATGTTGCACACATAGTGTTTGCGAATGAGTACATACACGTAATTTTGTACTTAAAATGTATGCATTTCATATAAATATATAGGCAAACAGATACGTATGGCCCTGCCCCTCTGTTCTGCGTCAGCAGTGCTGCGAGACTCATTTGTGTTTAACGAAGGCGCAGCCTGCAGGTTTAACTGCCTGTGCAAGGTTGTTGCTGCAATTGTGTTTCTGCAGCCCGTCGCTGCGCTGCGCAGGACGCTTGGTGCGCATGTGCTACAGCATAACCAAGCATGTGTTGTATGTGTGTTGTACATGGTCGAAGCACCCCTTGACCGAACAAATCACATACATACCTGTGTTGCATTGCACACGTACATGTAGTCAATACATACATACATTGTATACACATGTTGGGGTATAGCAGATACATGCATACCTGAATATCTACATACATGCATATATACATACACACATACATCCATACATGCTTGCAAGTCATACAGATGTTGCGTACATGTATCTATGATAACAAACATTGTGCAATCGTACTTGATTCGCATACATG
The DNA here is from genome assembly GCA_963575745.1 of Prorocentrum cordatum. Lineage (NCBI taxonomy): Eukaryota > Dinophyceae > Prorocentrales > Prorocentraceae > Prorocentrum > Prorocentrum cordatum. The sequence continues at coordinate 40,245 of CAUYUJ010007716.1, forward strand.
CATCACAAACACGCACGTCTTACATCCATACTTGTGTCATGGACGAGTAAATTACATACATAACCTAAATTGCAAGCATGTGCAGACATGGCCTTACAAACCATTGCATAAACGTATCACAACGGCACATCCACTGCATACGTACATGTTGAGGGACCGCTGTCTGTAGGCAGACTGCCACCTAGCTCCGTGGATCCACAACAAGCCACCCCATGTAATACGTAGCACCCCGCAGATGCGGATAAGAGTGAGGGGGCGGTGGGGACGTCGGCAGTTTGCCAAACTCTGGAGAAGCCCTGATGAGATAATATGCCGATGGACAACAATATCTCCTTTTCATCTTGAGCCAAAATAGGCGCACAGAGGAGGGTGTCAGAATCACTCCTCCTCGGGCCTGGCCGCAAACCGGCCAGGCACGACTTAAGTCGTACGCGGGCGCGCCCGAGCCGACGCGCCCAGCTCATCTGCTAGGCTGCGGCCATGCCGCGAGCCCCTCACTCCGCCCGGCGCGATCATACCGCCGCCGGCGGAACCTCATCCAGCCCCACAGGTAGCGGAGCATGGATTCGATCCACTCCATCACTTGATGTCCTTCTGATTCGAACTCGGTGCCCGATCCCAGATGTTCAGCGTAGCCATGTGTCTCCTCAAAAGGGAGCCACCCACGCTCTTGGTCAGCACGTCCGCGACATTGTTCTTGCCAGGAACTGCGGCGATCGAGAGGTCGCCCTTGCCAACACGCTCCTGGATCCACAAGTATCGTGATTGAACATGTCGCATCTTCCCGAGACCTCGCCGTTGGACGTGGCCCCGGGCCGCCGATGAATCCGAGGCAAGCTCCACCTTCAGGTCCAGCCCCCAATCCGCGAAGAGGCTGTGAAGGCCTAGGCCCACGCTCCCGCCCTTCACCAGGGCGTAGTACTCGCTCTCCCCGCTGCTCAATGAAACCGTCGACTGCAGGTTGCTGCCGTGCTTGACTACATGATGCCCCAGCATCGCCACGAAGCCTCCGGTGCTCTTCCGCGTGACTGCACAGCCTGCATGATCGGAGTCCACGTACACCCGGATCTTGTCGAACGTCTTCTGCTCCGTGAAAACCGTCACCGTGCTAGGATGCCGCTTGAGGTAGCGGCCAACCCTCTTGAGCATGAGCCAGCTCGCATCCGTTGGCGTCTGCATGGACCTGGCGAGCGTCTTTGATGCCTCAGCCAAGTCCAGCCTGTCCTGAGACAGGTAGGCCACCCTCATGGTGAGGGATCGGAAGCGCGAAGCTTCCGCTGCTCCCAACGCCGCCGACTTCGCATCCATCATCTGCTTGTCGGCGCTGCGCTTCTCCGTCGGCGCGTCCACGCCGTTGGCCTTGCTGAGACCCAACTCGTCGATCACGATCTCCGCGTGCCGCTTGTCCAGCTCGATCATCGCATGCCGGCAGGGCCGGCCACCGCCAGGCGGAACTCCCGCACTGACCTCGATGACCCGATTCAGGAAGACCGCCTGCTTGTCATCGCCCTCGTCGAAGCCTAGGTTCGCAGTCTTCTTGAACTCGTACTTCTTGCCCAGCGTGGCCTCGAAGCTGTCGATGTCCTGCTGCTGAGCCAGCACCGCGAAATCGTCGCCGTGCCCCAGCAGCCTCGTCTCGTCCACCTCCTTGTAGAAGACCGCTGGGCACGACACGCCCGCCTTGTATCCATTTTCCTCCAGCAGCTCCGTGTAGTCGCCCTGCCAGATCTTGCTGGCGTCCTGCGTGCCGTACCAGGACTTGAGGAGTAGGCCGCACTTGTCCTCGCCGTACTCCTTGCGACTCTCCTCCTCCAGCTCCACGAAGATCCCCCGCTGCGCCTTCCCGTAGAAGTGCGCCCTGCTGATGTCGAAGAAGCCGATCTTGAAGTTGCCCGGCTTCCTGCCCTTCTTGCGAAGCGACTCCTGAATGTGGAGCGGTGCTTCCCGCGTCCACGCGACCATCAGCGAGACCAGCGACCGCATGGCCTCCAGAGGAGGCATGGCCGAGAAGACCTCGGACGCCTCCAGCTGCTCGTCGGGGCGCTTCTTCGCCTTGATCTCCTTCACGACGAGCCTGCTCCTGTAGTTGGGCCTCTCCGCGTCACCCTTGTTCGTGTCGACCCACTTGAGTGGGATGGCGGACGCCCAGTCTCGGCGAAAGCCTGAGACCTCGGGACGATCTCGATCAGCTCCTGCTTCTTGACCCACTCGCGCTCGACCGCGCGAGCCTGGGCCACAAGGCCCGCCTCCAGGTAGCCGACATTGACGTCGTCCCAGTAGCTCGTCCAGTCCCCGGGCGGCACCGCCGCGTCCACTGGGACTGGGCCCGACTGCTGCACCTGGGCGGTGCTGAGCTCCCCCACGTCATTCAGCGTGTCCTTGAGCTCCTCCAGCACCGCCTCCACCAACTTCGGTGGATAGACCTTCGCGAACCGCGCGATGCCGCCCACGAGCGTGATGTGGCGATGCCATTCCGCGCGGCCGTCCACATTGCTGCAAGTGCCCTGCAGCCTCCGGGCTAGGCCTGGATGGTTGGTGACCCATCCGGTCTCCTTGCGCACGAACTCCTCCTGGCCATTGCGGGGGTTCGTGAGCTTCATGCCCCACCGACACCTGGGGCCTTTGACCGTGAAGACTCCTGGATGCGCGACCAGCTCCTTGACGATGTCCTCATTCCACGATCGCGCGCTCCAGGGATGCTCATGCAGGAAGTACCTGCCTGTCTTCCTGAGCTGACGCCAGTAGGCGTCGACTGCCACCTTCAGGTGGTGTCTGGCCTCCTCCATCTCAGCCGCCTCCTGCTCATCGGTCCTGAACTTGGCGCTCAGGCCCCTCAGCAAGCTGAACTTCTCGCATGGAGGGGACCCCGTGATCAGGATGGGATCCATCCGCTCCTGCTGCTTCTCGAGCTCCTTGACATCTTCGGGGCGCCGCAAGTCCCACGGCGCCCCGTCCTCCTTGAGTTCCTCCAGGTCCGCCGCGAAGCCCGGGCGCAGCTGAAATTCCGCTGCCCGAGCCGAGAACCGATGTGGCGAGTACACCTCGGCCACGTCCACGGCGCCCAGCTGCAACGCCGATAGGGCGATGCTGTCCACCTCCTCGTCGGCGATGTCCACGCCGGCGCTGGCCCAATGGCCACTGACCTGTTCGCGAACGAGCGGGAGCAACTCCGCCTTCGCTCTCGTCAGCACTCCGAGCTCAACCAGCTCGATCGACGCCACATCGAGGGCGAGCACCCGCATGTGCCTCCCCTCACTGGCGTTCCACACGACTGCCACTCCAGCTGGCAGCTGAGGTCCTTCCGCCGGCGCCGGCTGCGCCGCGAGATCCTCCATGTCCACCGGTACCGGCACGTCTGCCGGCTGTGGATCACCGCGCTCGAGGGCCTCCGGCACATCATCCGGGGCCACCTCTGCCGAGCGCTTCAGCCGCGACCTAGCCGCGGTCATGTCGACATCCGCGGCGGCCTCTGCCGCTCGCGCCGCTCCCGAACTGGAGCTCGCTCCTCCTGAAGGAGCCGCCACGCCGAAGCCCGGTGCTACCGGCTGGCTCCCTCGCAGGCGCGCCGCCGTGGCTGCCACGGCTGGCGCTGCTGCCGAGCGGGTCGCGGCCGGCGCGGCTGATGCCGCTGCCGCCGCTGCCGCCGGCTCGGTGATCCTCCGAGCCGTCTTCGGCGGAGGGGTCCCTGCCGCGGCCGATGCCGCCGGTCGGACTCTGGCCTCTTGGCCCTGCCTCCGCTCTCGATACTGGCCGGTCCTCTCTCGGCCTGCCTCCTCCGCGTCCAGCGCTTCGAAGATCCTCTTGCTGCACACCGCGTTGTGCGCGTGGCCAGCCAGCACCCGGCCGTGCTTAGCGATCGAGACGCACCCTGGGCATCCCGGCGTTGCGCCCAGCCGCTCGACGTCCGCCTTGAGGACGTACATCTTCCTCGGCGCCTGCGGCTGCGGCGACACCACCACAATTGGTGACGGACCGACCTCTCCAGGTCCGACGATGGCCCGCGGCGCGCTTGCCGCGCGCGGAGCCACGTCCCACGGCAGGCCCTTCAGGCCATCCCAGCCCGCCGTGATCCACTTCTCGCTCTGCGGCAGGCTGCGGAAGCCGACCGCCTTCTTCACGCCGTCGCTCGTGATGACCATCATCGAGCCGTCGCGCGGGTGGTGGCCGATGTAGCGAGCCTCCACCATCTGCTCCTCCAGCGCGTTCTTCCTCACGCGTTCCCCGGCGAACCGCGCCATCAATCGTTCGCCGAAGAGCGGGACCGGCTTCCTCCACTGCCGTCCCGTGAGCCGCTGAAGAGCGGTCTTGCCGTCCTGGCCGAGCCGGTATCGGTTGATTACCGATGCGGCGTGCTCCGGCAGGTGCGCTAGCACCGGGTGCTTGTCCTCCACCTTGACGCCCAGCTTGGACTCCAGGTCCATCTTGAGCGCTCGCACCTGCTTCTTGATCTCGCGCACCGTGACCTCGATCTCCCCATTGGCCTGATGATCGGCCGGTGCCGACTCCTGGGGAATGGCCTCGAGGCCAGGAACCTCCTCCACCGCGCGCCTCTTGACCAGCAGGATCGCCGGCTCGCCGTCGGACTTGTTGACGATCTTCCTGTAGCCCAGGATCCGTAAGAA
>CAUYUJ010007717.1:0-37500 GCA_963575745.1 Prorocentrum cordatum
AGGAGGAGAAGCAGCGGCATCAGCAGGAGTAGGAGGAGCAGGGGCAGAGGAGAAAGAGCGCAGGGGGCGCGGACGGGCGGAAGACGCGTCCTCGGAGGACTAGGAGGTTGCGGAATTCATGGGCTGGGCCATGGGATCTGATCTCACGGCCATTTTTTACTTGGCATCGCTCGGATGTTTGCGTTGTTCTCGGCGAGGACCAGTGAGGAGCATCTTGCATCCTCTTGCGAAAACATGAACGCACGACACCGACAAACGCACGGGGAATGGACGTCCGAGCGATGGCAGGTAATCCCCATCTTCCTGGCCCCCCGTTTCGCTGCACCCGATTCCCAAGCGCCCGTAATTGTTGGCCTCGCAGGGGCTGTTTTCCAAGCGGTGGGGCCGTCAGAACGCGACCTTGGACGAAAAGATGGCCCCTGGGAAGGGGTTCAGAGCTCGCATCTCAGGGAGTCCCTGTGCTGAGCAGATCCTCCTTTTCCCCATGGCGGACTGGCGGAATGGCAGCCGGCAAGTGCAGGCGGAGGTCATCATCAGAGGGAGGCGGAGGCTGAGGCGGCAGCGAAGAGGCAGGTGCGGGCGGAGTCATGTGGCTCCGACGCCTCGGAGGGGGTTGGGGCAACGGACGCATCCGCGGATGCGTTGCGCACTTCGTGACGAGGAGGAAGGAGGAATGAGAGGTAGCAGGAGCAGGAGGAGCCGAGGGATGAGGAAGAGGTGGAGGACCTTTCAGAAGGGAGGGTGTTGATCTCTGTCGCGACCGCCTGAGGGCGCAGGCAGGGGGGGGCAGGATGAGAAGGAGGAAATCAAGGATAGAGCCGAAGGGGGAGGGTGATCGCGAGCAGCATCTCTGGCGGCCGTTCCCGACCCGTCGCCTCCGAGACGCGGCCGCGGCGGCGCGCCGCTGGCCGTTCTCGTGGCCGGCAGGAGCTATGCGACGGTGGTCCTGGAGAAGCCCATGGGCATCGAGTTTGTTGAGAACCCCCTGGGGGAGGGCGGCGGCGCTATGGTCATGGCGGTGCGCCCGCTGCAGCGTGTCGTCGTCGTCGTCGTCGTGGGTTGTTGTTGTTGTTGTTGTTGTTGTTGTTGTTGAACATTATTTCTTCTTAAGAATAATTATTGTTGGGACCCCTGATCCGGTTGTTTTGTTCCCCCCCGCTTTCCCTTGCAAAAAACACTATAAAATGAAAATTCTTGTTCTTATTTGATCAAATTGCAAGAATCCCTTGCAAAAAATAAGGTAAAGTGGACATTCGCGCGCGCAAGACGAAATCCTTCCAAAACCTTAGGTTTCGTAACGATTTTAACATAAAAACATCAAAAACCCAATGGTTTTTTAAGAAAAAATTGTCAAAATGTCCTTCCGCGCGCGCTGTCCGAATCCCACAAAACCAATGGTTTTTCAACATTTATGTTACATGAGCTCGCGCGCGCTACTTTTTCTTGTTCTAACATAATCAAATTTCAATAATCCCTTGCAAAAAATAAGGTAAAGTGGACATTCGCGCGCGCAAGACGAAATCCTTCCAGAACCTTAGTTTTCGTAACGATTTCAACATAAAAACATCAAAAACCCAATGGTTTTTCAAAAAAAAATGTCCAAATTTCATCCCGCGCGCGCTGTCCGACTCCCACAAAACCAATGGTTTTTCAACATTTATGTTTCATGAGCTCGCGCGAGCTACTTTTTCTTGTTCTAACATAATCAAATTTCAATACTCCCTTGCAAAAAAAAGTAAAGTGGACATTCGCGCGCGCAAGACCAACAAAAAACACGACGATCTCAGGAACTTGCCCCAAAACTGTGACCCACTCCGCTCTCTCTGTCTCTCTCTCTGTCTGCTCTCTGTCTCTCTCTCTGTCTGTCTGTGTCATGTATTGTATGTCACAATTGCAGGATGCTGGGCACACGCGCGCCCCGAATAGTGACCAAGTTCTGTGGGTGTGTACCCCACGCCAGTGTAGTAGCCACGGTCGTCCGCACGCCACGAAGTGAAGTGTCCATACGTCATAGGGCGGGAAGCTGGGTGTGGGTGGTGGCGATAGTCGGTTTGGAAATAGGGTTTGGGTGGTCGCGAAGAGTCGTTGATTTGTAGAGCTTGAACTGCCCCCCCACGAAGTGGGGGTATTGTCTCGCGTCGCATGAAAACCCTGGCACTGGTGAGAACACTGAGCGTTCGGGTAAAATGATTGTTGTTGTTGTTGTTGTTGTTGTCGTCTTCGTCGTCGTCGTCTTCGTCGCTTCAGGAGCAGATGATGGTCGCGAATTTGACTCAGACTGCGAGTGAGCGTCCAAGGAATCAGAAGAACCAGAAAGGAGGACGAGGGAGTAGAAGGCGTGTGGCTCAAATCTCATTGTCTAGAGCATCCCGGCTCGTGATAGTCGACCAGCATGTGCATCACGGATAATAAGGCCGGAAATAAGGCAGAGTCGAGCACAGGTTCGATATGCCGAGTGGCAGGAGGCGGAACGCAGAGGATGAGTGGACGGAACGCGTACATGACGAGGAAGCGGAGCAATCACAGTCGGGGCGCCGAGGGAACTCGAAGTTTAGCTTGTGGAAAATTTGGGCCTCGTTCCTTACTTGGGGTTCCTTAGGTCAACGCCCAGACTGTATCGTTTCTCCGATGCCTGTCCCCGATGGGCCGCGGCATCCCGACCCCGCCAGCGTACCACCCCGGCTGGGGATGGCCCCCTCGAAGCCCGAAGGGAACAGCCTGTGTACACAGGCTGTTCCCTTCGGGCTTATACTAAACTATGTGTTCGTCGCCCCCCCAGAGGCGACGCGCGAACCGAGAAATCTTATAGTATATGCGTCGTGGCGGGCGCTTTCTGGCCACACCGCTCGAGAAACGATATACTACAAGATGGGTATACTATATGTTCGGGTCGGACGCGCGCCTCCAAGGCGGACACATAGTATTAGTATGTCTCTGTGCATCCCATGTGTCCCCATCCAGGGGGATGCAGTCGGGGCGCTGAGGAAGGAACCCTTTTCGTTGGGGAGGGGCTCGGTGTTCCGTAAGTGTTTCACAGTTTGCCTCGGGTTTTCCCGAGGTTTTCCTTGGGAGGTCAAAGTTTAACTTATGGAATATAGGGGCCTCGTTCCTTATTCTTTAGGGTTCCTTAGGTCAATGCCCCGACTGTACGAACGTGAAGGACATGGTGAATAAACATACGTGCGTGTGCACGATGAAAGACATGAGGAAGGACACGACATCGATGCGAGCAATCAGGTGGAGCAGGCAGCAAAGGCCATCGCACAGAAGGCAAAGCTGGCCGCTCGTGCGGCCGAGCAGGCAGTGAAGCCGGTCAAGGATGATAGAGGCATCATCTGGGGCAGCGCCGTCCAAAAAACTGACTTGATGGTGGAAGTTCAGGAGTTCGAGTCTTCGCTTAATCAGTTGGTTCCTTATTTAGGCTTGTCCCGTATGGGCCGGAAATATCGCCTGTTGGAACCCTTTTGTGGCGCTCTCGGGGCGCTTTTCAGGCGCTCTTAGGCGATCTTGGGGGTCATTTCGAGGCCTCAGAGACCCATTGGAAGCGAACAGGCGAGAAGCTCAAAACCATTCGGAGCATTTGTTTTTGAGAAGGTCTTGCCTTTTACGACGACGCTGATGAGACGGGAGATGGGTAAGGCGGCGGAGGAGGAGAAGATAGGGATGGCGGGGTCAGCTGGTCGCTGCCGCTGTCCTTGGCCAGGTGAAGCCTGGATCTCCCGCCGCCAACAGCGGCCAGATCGCGCCCGGCGCGCACCTGGTCGCTGCGAACGACAAGCGCGCCTCCGCCCCCCCGCCGAGACGAGGAGGATTAGGAAACGCAGGAGGTGTAGACGCAGTGCATACTCCAAATCTCATAATACAGGGGGGGGGGTCAAAAAAGTGTTTGACGGCCGGTCTAGGACCCCCCCCAAGTAGACCCCCCCAGTCAGGCAACAAAGGATCCAAAATCGAGAACCCCCCACAATTGTGTTTGACGAAGCCCGTCAGACCCCCCCCAAAAGCAGACCCCCCCCCATTGTTATGAGATCCGGAGTACTTGTTGTTCTAGTTGGGAGTAGAACTAGACGCATGCAAAGCCCTGGCCTCCCGCCTGCGCGCTCGTCGCCGTCTGCCTGCTTCTCCCCTCCTCTTCCCCCTGCGCTTGGCAGCACGACCCTGCCCGGGACCAGCGCGGCGGCGCGCAGGGACGCGCGCGCACCACTTATTTGTGTGTGGGGGCGGGGCGTTTTCGTCAGGTTTCGGATCCCGGGGTCCTCACAGATCGGTCGATATCAAAAGATGCCGCAGAAAGATGGGGTCCAGGGCTCCGGTCGTGATTTTTCAGTGGTGTTCGATTGTTTCGCGCCGTCGGATCGCAGGGGGTCGTCTCCGCAGGGCCCAAGATGCGCAGACGGCGGCCCGAGGGAACCTAAAGGCAGCCCCGCAAAGCACGAATGATGCTCCAGAGGCACCCGAGACGCTCCGAAGGCGGTCGACGAGAGCTCCCAGAGGCTGGCATTGCGGGTTTCATCAAGGTTCAATGATTTTAATTTCGTCGCCTTTTCAGGCTTACGAGCGACCACGACGGCTCAAGACGCCCGGAGATCGGTTCCAGACGGCCTCAAATGGTCCGGTGAGGCTCCCGAGCTAGCCCCAAGCCTGCCCAAGAGGGGCCCGAAGCGGGGCAAGCGGGCTACAGAAGGGCCCATGACGGCGCCAAAAGGGCGCCAAGAGGGCGCCAAGGGCTACACAAGGGCCCCATTAGGCTGCCAAGACGGCCTCGATGGGGCCCCAGACGGCCCAAGAGGGACCCAAGACAGGCCACAGCGTCTCAAGAAAGCCTCAGGAGGTCTTCCGAGAAGCCCAAGGGGGCCCCCCGAAGAGCCACGGGACAGCCCCAAGACGGCCTGAGCGGGCCCCCAGACTATTTTTGGCTTGTTTTTTTTTTTTTTTGTGGGGGGGTATTGTTTTCTCGAAAATCCCCCTGTAGGGACAGGCCCGACTTAACAGTAGAGTGAGTTTTCCATTGGCCACAGCCCACAAGCGAGCGACGCGCACAAATGGGGTCGTCTGCGCCGACCTTGGGGCGTGAGCTGCCCGCGCAAGGTCGCGCGCGGGTGCCCGCGCCTCTCCGATGGTGGCGCGCCGCGCGGGCGGCCCGTGCAAGCCGAAACGTAAGGTCGCTACAGTGCCGTTTTTGATGCATGCTCCGCGTGCGGATCATGTATTAAAAAATGCAGGGATTTAGTATTAAAAGCAACGATGAGTTCATGCATACATTCATTCATACATTAGTCATGCATTAAAAGTGCGATGTTTAAAACAATCCCATGCATTAAAAACTGCCCTGTACGTCTCTTCTTCCGTCTCCACTTCCTCCTCGTCCTCCTTCCCGCTAAAGACCCGACTCTTTTCGTCGCTCAAGTGTAATTGTGTTCCGCAACGTTGGCCACACAAGCTCTTCCGAAAGGCCGGGGGGCTGCGGCGACTCGCCGCAGTTGTCTTCGAGTCTCTCATTGCTGTTCATCGTGCTCATTATCCATGCGCGCGTCCTCTCCATTTTCTCTTACCGTGTTTCCGTTCGCATTGTCAGCACTCGTATTTCTGCATGCTCTTCCTCCTCATTATCCCCCCGCCAGCTTTTCCATCTTGCCCTCGCCTCCTTCCCTTCCAAGGTGTCACAAGAGTGTGCCAAGAGGGCTTTCAGATAGGTTAGAGTAGTCCACGCGTGTAGGCATTGTTCACTCCATTGTTTTATGACTCGTGGGATTCCCAACTTCAGAGCTACAGTAGCTCCGCGGCGTTCCTGAGATATTGTCTTAGCTCTTCCGTCCTCGTACCTCCTCCTCCGTATCCTTTTTCTGCGTTCTCACCGCTCCTATTCCTGCACCTTTCTTCTTGCTATGCGCCCTTGTACATATCGAGCCAGCTACAAGCTGAGCGCGCGCGAAGCGCGCTAGATGGTTCTGACACGCATACAACGAAGACGTGAGTGTATACGTACACGTAAATCTAAACGCACCCGAGCAGTTAGCATACACGTAGAGGCATGCTTGAGCGTATCATAGGGTTGACTGGGGTAAGACGAGTTTTGGTTCCTGTCGTAGACGAGGCTCACTCTTTTTGCCAGGGGATGCTGGTGATGATGATGATGATGATGGAGGTAATGCTGATGCCAACACTGATTCCGATGACGAGGCTGGGCAGGAGCACGAATGGGACTACTAGACTACACGCATGGGCGCAAACGTTCAGACTCGAGCACACATGACTGTATAAGTACACTCACTTCTATACAGATATACAGAACGTATCTGCCCAGTAGATTTAAGTACATTATAGAGACTTTAGGTACTTTACTGTATAAGTGCACGCATCTCTGGTTATACCATATCTAGATCTGTACACCTCAGAACCGCGAGCGCCCTTCGCGCGCGCGCTGAAGGTTCTGGCCGTGCCCAGAGAACACTCGCACCGCAGGGGTGGCAGTGGGGAAGGCAGGGGCACCTCTGGAGCTCCTTTTGGGGGTGGCAGCGGGACCCGTGGCATGGATGGGGCGGAGGAGGAGGGGAAGGAGGAGGAGGAGGAGGATGGAGGAGGAGGAGGAGGAGGAGAGAGGAGGAGTAGGAGAGGATAAAAAAGGACAGCCCGAGGAATGGAGGAGGAGGAGGAGGAAGGAGGTGAGGAGGAGGAGGCGGATGAGGAGGAAGGGAGGAGGAGGAGGAGGAGAAGGAGGAGGAGGATGAGGAGGAGGACAGGAGGAGGATAGAAAAAGGAAATCCGAGACTGGAGGAGGAAGGAGGAAGAGGAGAGGAGAGAGGAGGACTGGAGGAGGAGGAGGAGGAGGAGGAGGAGGAGGTGGAGGTGGAGGTGCAGGAGGGAGCTCCTTCGGGGGAGGCCGCGGCCTTCGGTGCTGGCCCGGTGGCGTGCACTGCCGAAGATGGGCTGACGGCGACGCAGGCGACGGCGATGGAGGCTTCGGTATCTTGGGAGCGCGTGCTGTGGTCGCTCGATCTGTTCGCATATGGGGAATGTCGGATTCCGACGAGCGATTCTTCCATGAGCGGGCGAGCGCAGCATTCGAAGCAAGACGCAACTCAAGAAAGGCATCATACTGGGCAGAGTGTCCTGGAGTGCGTCCGAGCGTCGGCCAGGGCCCCCTGGGCTGGTTTTGGGGCGGTCGTTTCGATTATTCTTTGGACAGTCTTCCCCAGGCCATAAGTCGCGGCCTCTACATGTCGGAAAGCGTGGTTTGTGATTTCCTACATGTTGGCTCCCAACATCACCGTCAAGCAACGTCGCCGTTAGCCTGGCCTTGGTCCGGCGGAGTCAGACTCGGGCAGCCCTCAGCTCCCCTTCCTCGTGTCCTCGGGCGCATCCATAGAAGCGCAAGAAGAGCTGAAGAAACCTCCAGGGCTCCTCTGCACGTCCCCGCGATCCCGAAGCGCGGCAGAGCTTAGAATTCGACAATTCTGGCTTCTCGGGGGGGGGGGGCGTTTTAGGGCCGCCTTGGAGCCTCTCGGATGCATGCTTGCGATGCGGTCTTGGGGTGACGGCCACTTCGGAACCGTCTTGGGAGTATCCTGGGCCCTCTTGGAAATGTCCTGGGACCGTTTTGGGCCAGTTTGTGAGCCTCTTGGGTTGTCTTGAAGCCCTCTTGGGGGCTCTTGATGCCGTACTGTGGCCGTCTTGAGCACATCTTGGGCCGTCTTGGGGTCCTCCCTCTTTGGGGCCCTTTTGGGGCCCTCTTGAGCTGTCTTGGGCCTGTCTTTGGTCCTTCTTGGGGCCCTCTGCGGGTTCTTACGGGCCGTCTAGGGGCGAGCTTGGGAGCCTCTTCGCCCGTCGTGGGCGCCCTGCGGAGCTGAACGTCAAGTACGCGAACATCATACAACAACCAGTGGACATCAACGATTCTTGTCTCCTGGGGGGGCTCAGAGGGCTGCTCTTCGGGCCCCCTGGGCCCGTCAGGAGGGTCTGTTTGGGCCGCCTTGGGGCGTCTTGGAGGTGTCCGAGCTGACCTTGGGCCCTCTTGGTCCGCTCCCGAGGTGGCCGCTTTGCTTCGTTCCCCCCCAGGGCTGTGTCAAGCAGCTGTGGGGAGACCCGGGAGGCCACGGAAGGGGGGTGTTCAAAAGAGGAAAGCTGACCTTGGGCCCTCTTGGTCTGCTCTGGCCGCTTTGCTTCTTTCCCCCCCAGGGTGGGGAGACCCGGGAGGCCACAGGGGGGGTGCTCAAAAGAGGACAGCTGACCTTGGGCCCTCTTGGTCTGCTCTGGCCGCTGTGCCTCGTGCCCCCTGGGGCTGTGTTGGGGGGGGGGAGACCCGGGAGGCCACGGAGGATGTGTGTGCTCAAAGGAGGAAAGTTGACCTTGGGCTCTCTTGGTCCGCTCTGGCCGCTGTGCTTCGCGCCCCCCAGAGCTGTGTCGAGCAGCTGGGGGGGGAGACCCGGGAGGCCGCGGAGGATGTGTGTGCTCAAATAAGGAGGAAAGTTGACCTTGGGCCCTCTTGGTCCGCTCTGGCCGCTGTGCTTCGTGCCCCCCAGGCAGCTGGGGGGGGAGACCTGGGAGGCCGCGGAGGGTCAGTATCGTTTCTCCGATGCCTATCCCCAATGGGCCACGGCATCTCAAACCCGCCATCGTACCGCCCCAGCTGGGGATAGCCCCCGCGAAGCCCGAAGGGAACATCCTGTGTCCCCATCCAGGGGGATACAGTCGGGGCGCTGAAGAAGGAACCCTTATCGTTTGGGAGGGGCTCGATGTTCCTTGGTTGTTTCAAAAGTTGCCTCGGGTTTCCCTGAGGTTTTCCATGGGGAGTCGAGGATGAACTTATGGGAAATAGGGGCCTCGTTCCTTAATTCGGTTCCTTGGGTCAACGCCTCGACTGTACCTTCGGATGCAACTCCCGGGAAGTTGAATTTTGATTTTGCCCTGGTCCGAAGTCCGGCTTAAGCCGGCTTGGTCCCACTCAATCCCGCTCAATCCGGCGCCTAATCCCGCTCAATCCGGCTTGATCCCGCTGGATCCGAGGCCCTTTCTGGCGCAACAACCCCGCAATGGGGCTTCATCCTCCTTGATCTCTCCGACGAAGACCTCCCAGCAGCTGCTTCCTAAGATGCCTCGGCCAGTGGGGCATAAGGCCACGCCAGTGGGGACATGGCTGGACCTAAACGGTGTTTTGGCGATCTTGTGGGCCGTTTTCGTTTCAACTTCGTTTTGCGGTAGAGGCGGATTGAAGACAAAACGAGGGAAAACGAAAATAAAACGAAAACGAAAAACACGGCTTAGGTTCAGCCCTGAGTGGGGATAGGGATCGGTGAAACGATGCTCAGAGGGGGGGGCGGGGGGTGCTCCAAACGGGGGGGGGGGGAGCCTCCCGGAGGGCGTGTCGGCCGCTGGCCCGGGCTTCCAGGTGCCCTAACACACCGTGTGCTGCTGCACGGTGGGTTGGTACGAGAAGGAGGCGTCCCCCCAACATGCCCATCGGTCGTTCAAATTGTTGTCGCTTCGCGAATCCCCACCAGCCCATCCAGAAACGATGCCCAGAGGAATTGCCTCGATCAGAGAAGTGGGCAGCACACAGAGGAAGCCATTATGAGACATCTTGGGATATCTTGAGCCATCTTGGAGGTCATTTTGGGCTCTCCCAGACGCTCTTGGAGTCATCTTAATCCGTGCCCCCCCCCAAGAGGCCTCCATGTGGCTAAAACCTGTGTAGAATCAATGATTAGGCATTCTCGCCGAGGCCTCTTGGAGCATCTTGGGTGCATCTGGGGGGGCTCTTGGGGCCTCTTGGGGGTCTCTTGGGGGCCTCCGGGGGGCCTCTTGGGGGCCTCTTGGGGCCATTTTGGGGCCATCTTGGGACCTCTTGGGGCTTCCTGGGCGCTTCTTGGGGCCATCTTGGAGGAGATCGATCAAACAAGAGGGGGGGTTTAATTAGCGTCCCCCCTCGGAAGCCCCTAAAATCGCCTCTTGGACCCCTCTTGGAACGCTCTTGGAGTGCTCTTGGGCGCTCTTGGGGCCGTCTTGGGGCTCTTTTGGGGCTCTCTTGGGGCCCTCTTGGGCCATCTTGGAACCATCTCCAGGCCTCGGATGGCCATCGGAAGCGAAAAGGCGAGAAAGCAAAAATCATTGATTTTCCTTAGGTTTTGGGACGATTTTGGCCTCTTCGGGGCCTCCTTGGGGAGCTGTTTGGCCACTTGGAGTTATCTTGGGGCCGTCTTTGGGCTTCTTGGAACCATCTTAGGAGCCATCTCGAGCGATCTTGCGCTATCTTGAGCCATCTTGGAGCTCATCTTGGGTTCTCTGAGGCGCTCTTGGAGCCGTCTTGGGCCATCTGGGACGCTCTAACTACCCGCGGCCCCCCCCGTCCAGGTCCAGGGGAGGGGGTAGGGGGAGGGGTAAACCCCTCCCCAAGGGGGAAGAGGGAGGGGTGGAAGAGGATCTGCTCTAGACCACCTACGCCCAGAGGGCTGGTGGGATTAGGTTTTTTGGGATTCCCAGATTCCAATCTACTTTAAGCGCCTTCCTACTTCAAGGATCGAGTGACTTCACCGGTTCCGTCATCCTTGGCGGTCGGACACCCAATCTACTTTCAACGCCTTCCCACTTCATGTTTTATACCTACTTCATCCGACCGATGGGCTTATGCTATCGCAAAGGTGCTCGGGCGGCGCGACGGACGGACGGCATTCGGACGGCGCGGGGGAAGGAGGAGAAGGGGGAAGGAGAGAAGGAGGAGGCGGGTTCCTCCCTACCGCCAGCCGCCAGGTGGCGTCGTTCGCGGCGGTCTGTGCTCACGTCGAGCGGTGCTTCGAGTGGAGCTCGAGCCAGCAATCCTAGTCGCAACGTGTATCTGGCGACGAGAGCGCTTGCGCCCGTTGGGGCAGCTGAAGGGAAGCGAAGACCAGCGAACTCTGCGCGCGTGCAGTGGCACAACGATCGCTCCTCTCTCCTTGCTCTTCTCCTGGTCAACTGCAACTGGAACATCTAGATTACCAGTGGCGGGCTGTTTTTCAATCCCAGGACTTTTTGAGGACGACGGCGGGGTGGTGTCGTGTATACTTTTCCTTCCTTTTCCAAGGGAACCGCCGAAAAATGTATCACCGGGATCCCGTGTGCACCAGAATCCGCGTTCCTGCGAATTTCAGCGCAGGGTCGGGAAAAGCGTCGGTGATTAGAGCTCGTTTCCCTATGCTATATGTACGTCGCCCCCCAGGGGCGACGCGCGCGCGGAGAAATCTTACAGGGTGCGCGTCGTGGCGGGCGCTTTCTGGCCGCGCCGCTCGGGGAACGACGTACTACAGGATGGGTGTACTATGTGTTCGGGGCGGACGCGCGCTTCCGAGGAGGACGTGTAGTATTTGTACGTCTCTGTGCGTCCCCTGAGAGGAGGCTGCGCGCACGCGCGCGCACATGCGTACGCGTCTATGTTTATGTATGTATGTATGTATGTATATATATATATATAAATATTTTATATATATGCATACATTGCAGTCGGAAGCGTTGTGGGCTAATTGGTGCCAGACGATAGCAGACGTTAGCAGACGATAGCAAGCGATAGCAGACGAAAGCATGCGATATCATATGCTAGCGGGCGATAGCAGACGATAGCAGACTGTTGCAAAGCAGACGAATGCAGACGATTGCGAACGATGACGCCCGTGGGTCTTGTTGCCTCCTGTCGTCCCCTTGCGGTTCCTGCCGGCCCCGTAGGCAGGTGTCCTGCTATCGTCTGCTATCGTCCGCTACCGTGTGCAGCAGATCCTGGCAGTCCTTATCTGGTCGTACCGTTTGCTATCGTCTGTTATCGTCTGCTGCAGACGATAGCAGACGACAGCCACCCCCGGCGGCCCCTATCAGATCCCATCGTCTGCTATCGTCTGCAATCGTCTGCGCCGGTTGTCCATCCTCTGCAGCGGGTCCTGGCAGCCCGTAGCTGGTCTTATTGTTTGTTATTGTTTGCTATCGTCTGCTGCGCCCGTTTTTGGCGGCCCCCAGATGGTCCCATCGTCTGCTGTCGTCTGCAATCGTCTGCAGCGGTTCCTGTTGGCCGCTAGTGGGTCCTATCGTCTGTTA
Organism: Prorocentrum cordatum; assembly: GCA_963575745.1. Lineage (NCBI taxonomy): Eukaryota > Dinophyceae > Prorocentrales > Prorocentraceae > Prorocentrum > Prorocentrum cordatum. The sequence continues at coordinate 12,055 of CAUYUJ010007717.1, forward strand.
TCGTCTGCTGCAGACGATGGCAGACGATTTCCACCAGTGGTCCTAATGCGTCTACTGGCCCGCCCCTCCAGTCGATGCCCCTCCAGAAACGATGTCGCGGAGAATCACCTTGATCAGGGCGAGGATGGGGAAGGGAACAAGGAGGGGGAAGGAAGATGAGGAGCAGGAGGAAAACGAGGGGGAGGAGGAGAGACAACGGACTTGGGTAACGGGAGGATGATGAGGAGCACGAGAAAGAGAGGGTGGAGGAGAAGTGGAGTGTGAGTTTACATGCGTTTGCGCCTGAGTGTGAATGTGTCTGAGCTTAAGTTTATAGGATTGTGAGTGGTCTGTGTGAATGGGTCAGTGTGTATTGAGTCTGCTTGTGATTGAGTCTGGGTGTGAGTGAGTCTGAGTGCATATCAGTCTGCGTACGAGGTATGCGTGAGTGCGAGTGTGGGGGATACTGAGTGTGAGTGAGTCTGAGTACGAGGTATAAGTGAGTCTAAACGCTGTGGGTTCTTCCGTGCCAGATCATGGCACACAATAGCAGACGAAAGCAGACGAAAGCAGGCGATAACACACGAAAGTAGACGATACCAGACGCTTGCCAACGCAAGCAGACGATTGCAGACGATTGCAGACGATGACGCCCATGGGTCTTGTTGCTTCCTGTCGGAACCTTGCGGTTCCTGCCGGCCCCATAGCAGGTGTCTTGATATCGTCTGCAGCGGATCTTGGCAGTCCCTAGCTGGTCCTATCGCATGCCATCGTCTGCTATCGCTATCGTCTACTGCAGACGATAGCAGACGACAACCACCCCCGGCGGCCCCTATCAGATCCCATCGTCTGCTATCGTCTGCAATCGTATGCGCCGGTTGTCTATCCTCTGCAGCGGGTCCTGGCAGCCCGTAGCTGGTCTTATTGTTTGTTATTGTTTGCTATCGTCTGCTGCACCCGTTCTAGGCGGCCCCCAGATGGTCCTATCGTCAGCTGTCGTCTGCAATCGTCTGCAGCGGTTCCTGTTGGCCGCTAGTTGGTTTTATCGTCTGCTATCGTTTGCTGTCGTCTGTTGCAGAAGATGGCAGACGATTGCCACCAGTGGCCCTAACGCGTCTATCGGCCCCTCCAGTCGATGCCCCTTCAGAAACGATGCCGCGGCGAATCACCTTGATCAGGGTGAGGATGGGGAAGGGAGCGAGGAGGGGGAGTGAGGATGAGGAGAAGGAGGCGAACGATGGGGAGGAGGAGAGACAATATAATTGGGTAGCGGAAGGATGAGTGTGAGTGTGTCTGAGCTTAAGTTTATAGGAGTATGAGTGGTCTGTGTGTGTGAATGGGTTTGTGTGTTATTGAGTCTGCTTGTGATTGAGTTTGGGTGTGAGTGAGTCTGAATGCGGTATGAGTAAGTGCGATTGTGAGTGAGTTCGAGTGTGTGTGTGTGTGTGTTTGTGTGTGTGTGTGTGAAACATTCGAAAATCTCTCCCAACTCCACTTCGTTCCCTTCGTCTTTCTCCCCCGCCATTGCCCTCTGCAACTGGTTTTCGCGGAACGCAGCCACATTCCCCCCCTCGTCCTTCCTTCCCAGCCTTGCTTTCATATGTGACAGAAATCGGTGTTCGGAACGTTCCACATGCCTCCCCTAGTCCGCCCCTCCAAGCTCTTCCTTCTCCTCCTCCGCAGTGTGTTCTTCAGAAGTGGCCTGCGGGCGATTTGGGCTTCCTCTTAACGTCGCTTCGCGATCCCCGAACGGCTCGTGTTTTTTGGCGCACATCTTCGTGTACTGGCTTTCTGCCTATCCCGCGATAAATCCCAGGTGGTGGGTTGGAGGCTCCTTGGAAGCTTCTTACAACATCTCGGGTGGCGTCTCCGGGGCCTGCTGGGGGCCGTTGGGGGGGGGGCAATTGTTGGTCGTCGTCCGTCGTTTTGGGATTATTCCATAAACCGTGTTGCGCCATGCGTTTGGCTTCTTGTTTGGGGGCCTTCTGGGGCCGCTATAAGTATGTTTTCTGGCCCACATTGCGCAGTATGGGCGGCCCCCGCAGCACTCTCTCACACCATGCTCGCATGCTTGCCCAAGCACGAACAAGCCAAGCACATCGCCACCGTGTCGACGTTGAGGTCGATTGAGAGATTTGTGAGATCGATTGTGAGAGTGTAATGCATCGTCGTGCTGTTGCCCCCCCTCCGTCCCAGAGTTCCCCGGAAGACGTCCGCGACGGAATGTATACAAGTTTTCATGTTGACGCGGTCAGTTTCGTATTGCGAATGCCAACGGTTCATGTTGTGCGTTTTTTTGGATTTCGCTTCCGGCCCAGAACGTTCGATGGTGAACATTTCTGAGGGGCCTTGGGGGAATCTGGCGGTGTGCTAAGTGACCTTTTGTGGTCGTCCCCGTGCTGTCCTCCCCCCTGCCTCTGCCTCTGGTCTCCGAGGGCCCCGGAAAAGGCCAGCGAAAACCGCTGCCGGAGCCGCGCCTCCGCAGAGAGCCTTCCTGTCTTCTGTCGGCTGCGGGTCGTGGCGGCCTCCAGCTTCGCCGAGCGCGTTCCGCGACTCGCGAAGTACCTGCTCGCAAACGTCCGAAAACACACATGTCTGTATAATTCATTGTAGATCCCCAGCGACGGATCCAGGCCATTTGCGAGTAGTGACAATGCGAGTAGTGGAGAGGTTCGTCGATAACTGGTCCTGTCGTCAGCTGTGGTCTGCTATCGTTTGCCATCGTCCGCGGCGGCTCCTGGCGGCCCGTAGGTGTATGCTATCGTCTACTGTCGTCTGCCATCGTCTGCCATCGTCACTTTTCGGCTGCTATCGCCAGCTATCGTCTGTTATCGTCTGAACCCAAGCACCCACAGCGTTTCTGACTACACTGTGTATATACATGCCTATACGACCACCTTTGGGGTGATAAGGAGGTTCGGGGGGGAGGAACCAACGTCTCACTCGATCGGTCTCAGTATCGATCTCACTATCGATCTCATCATCGGTCTCGCTCGATCGAATTCACTCGATCGATCTCACAATCGATCTCACTCGATCTATTTCATTCGATCGATCTCACCATCGATCTGACTATCGATCTCGCAATCGATCTCAATCGATCTCACAATCGATATCACATTTGGTATCACTATCGATCTTACCATCGATATCACAATCGATCCCGCAATCAACGTCATCATCGTCATCAACATCATCGTCATTGACGTCATCCGCATCATCATCATCATCATCATCGGGACACCATCACCATCACCTCATCCCCATCATCATCACCATCATCTTCATCACCATCATCATCATTTGGGCACCATCATCGTCACCATCATCATCATCAGCAACATCATCATCATCATCATCATCATCATCGGGACACCATCATCATCATCATCGGAACACCACCACCATCATCCTCATCATCCTCATCATCTCGTCATCATCATCATGAACAACATCATCAACATCATCATCATCGGAACACCATGGTCATCATCATCACCACCATTACCATCATCACCACCACCACCATCATCATCATCGTCATCATCATCGGGACACCATCATCATCGTCACCATCATCACCATCACCGTCATCATCATCATCATCACCGGGACACCATCATCAACATCAACATCAACATCAGCATCATCATCATCATCCCCATCATCGGGCCACCATCATCAAAATCGCCATCATCACCTCATCATCACCCCCATCATCATCATCATCATCATCATCATCGAAACACCATCATCGTCATCATCATAATCATCATCACCATCATCATCATCATCATCACCATCATCATCATCATCATCAGCATCATCATCATTATCGTGGCGCCATCATCATCACCATCATCACGGGCAACCAGGGTGAACAAGAGAGATCTGAGGGAGCAGAGGGGTGGCCTTGGAGGGCCTCTTCGGGCCATCCCAAGGGCCCAAAGCTCTTTTTGGGGCATCTTGGGGTCCCTTGGGGCATCTTGGGAGGTCTTGGGGTCCTCTTGGGGCTCTTTTGGAGCGCCTTGGGGCCCTCATGGGGCCCTCTTGGGGTCCTCTTGGGGCTCTCTTAGCCTCTTGGGGCGCTCTTGGGGCCATCTTGGTGCGATCTTGGGTGCTCTTGGGGCAATTTCGGGGGCCTCTTGGGCCCTTCTTGGAGCTCTCGTGGACCGACCACCTTAGTGCCACCTGGCGGCCCCCAAAGCGCATCGGAAGCGAAAGGGCGAGAAGGCAACATTCATGTGTTTCCTCTGGTTTTTGAATTGTGGCTTCTCGGGGAGGGTCGACAAAAGCACCCGGAACCGTCGTGTGGCCCTTTTGGGGCCTCTTGGAGGCATGTGTTTAGCTATCTTGAGCCATGTTGAGCTATCTTGAGCGGTCTTGGAGGCCATTTTGGGCTCCCGGAGGCCCTCTTGGAGCCATCTTGGGCCATCTTGGACGCGCTGACCGCTCGCGACCCTCCGTCCAGGTCCAGGGGAGGGGTAGGGGGAGGGGTGCCCCCCTCCCCGAGGGGGAAGAAGGGTTGCTCGAAGAGGAAAGAAAAACATCGTTAGACCACCTGCGCCCAGAGGGCTGGTGGGATTTCAGTACTCACCGCCGCTCTCTATTTATCCACCTCTTCGTGGTCTTCATCTTACTCCTCCTCCTCCTCCTCTTCCTGCCCATCCCCCCCTCCCCGTCCATTCCATTTCTCCTTTTCTCCCGCCGCCTCGACATCCTCCACCTCGTTCTCCATCTCCTCTCTCTCCTCCTCGTCTTGCTCCCGTCGTCATCGTTGTCGTCCTCCTCCTCCCTCCTCCCACTGCCTCCCTCCGCCTCCCCCCCTCTCCGCATCTTCCCGATCCTCCACCCCCCTCTTTCCGACCTCCTCCTCCTCATCGTTGTCCCCCCCCGGGCATTTCTCCGTTCCTCCTGTCCTCATCCTGTCCGCCTCCTGTCGTCCTCTTCTTCCCCTTCCTCCCTCTCTCCCTTCCTCCCCCCCTCGCTCCCCTCGCTGCTTCTCCGTCATCCGCCGCCCTCCTGCTCTTCCTCCTCATCTTCCCCCTCCTCCTCCTCCTCCTCCTCCTCCTTCTCTTCCTCTTCCTTTTCCTCGTCCTCTTTCCTCTCTCCCCCTCCTCCTCCTCCTCCTCCTCCTCGTCCTCCTCCTCCTTTTCCTCTTCCTCCTCCTCCAGCTCCTCCTCCTCCTCCTGCTCCTCTTCCCCCTTTTCCTCGTCCTCTTCAACCTTCTCCTCCTTCTCCTCCTGCTCCTCCTCCTCCCCCCGTCTCCTCCCCTCCCCTCCCCTCCTCTCCCCTCCCTCCCTTCCTACCTCCTCCTCCTCCGTTCCATTTCCTTATACATAACTTCTCCCTTTCGCACCCCGACGCCAGTTTTAAGGGCGAGCTGGTCGTTTCGCCTGAGACTTCCTCACCATGTATGACCCTGAAGCTTAAACATTGGCAGCAGTGTCACACATGGAGGGCGGGTCGTTGTCAAACTGTGGCTCTGACCTTAGCGACGCGCACATTCATTTTCAGTTCTTGACGCTTCGCGTATCCCCACCAGCCTTCCCTGGATGCCTTCAGCCCGTCTGCTTTCCCGCGCAGCCCCGCTGCTGCTTGGTGAGTGGGCCGGCCGGCTTGCGGCGCGTTTAGTAGCTCATTCGGCCTTTTCCGTGTCCCGGAACGCTTCTGGCTCCGCCTGCGCTCTCGCTGGTGGACGCGACCGAAAAAGTATCCCCACCAGCTGTCAGACTGCACGTTGCCCGAGCTTCCCTGGGTGCCCTCAGCCTGTCAGCCTCGCCGCGCGGCTCAGCAACTGCTTTGTGAGCTGGCCCGGCCGACCTGCTGCGCGCCTAGTAGCTAATTCGGCCTGTTTCCGCGCCCCGGACAGCTTCTGACTCCGCCTGCGCTTTCGCTCGCGGACGCGACCGAACAAAAGTATCCCCACCAGCCCATCCAGAATTGATTGCCAGCTTTCTTGAGGCCTCTTTGGAGGCTATCTTGAGCCATGCTCGGCTAGAGGCTGTCGGAGGCTAGAGGCTGTCGGAGGCTCTTTGGGGGGTCTGGGAGGCCCCTTGGGGCCGTCTTGGGCACCATGGCTCAAAAAGAGGGGGGGGGGGGGGGGGAGAAATCCCCCCCCCCCCACCCACCCCCCTCGGAGGCTCTCAAACGGCATCTTGGGGCCCTCTTGGAGCGATCTTGGGCGCCTCTTGGGCGATCTTGGGGTCGTCTTCGGCCTTCTTGGGCCCCTCTTGGGCCTCTTTTGGGTCATCTTGGGGCCATCTTGAGGCTTCCAAAGCCCATCGGAAACGAAAAGGCGATAATGCCAGAAACGTTGATCTTCCCAGGCTTTTGAACGGTTTTGGCATCTTGGAGGGCGCCGTGGAGGGCTCGAAGGGCACTTGGATCCGTTTTGGGGCTGTCTTGGGGCCTTTTGGGGGTATGTCGGAGGCTATCTTGACCCATCTTGAAGTAGCATGGGCCATCTTGGAGGCCATCTTGCGACTTCGAATCCCTCTTGGAGCAATCTTGGGCCATCTTGGACGCTCTAACGTCTCGGTGCCCCCCCTCCCTGGCCCAGTGGAGGGGGTATGGGGGAGGGGTTTCAGTGGAAGAGAGAAGAACAAACGCGTTATACCACCTAAGCCCAGAGGGCTGGTGGGATTTTACAAGAATTCCATTGCTTGGGGGCGAACTGTTTTCAACATGTGGCTCTTGCCTCGGTGCCGCGTACGTTCGCTGTAAACATTTGCAAGGGTTTCACGGAATGAGGGCGGTTCCTTGTCAAAAGGTGGCTCTCGCTTTGGTGCCGCGCATATTCGTTTTTAACATTTGCAAGAGTTTCACGGAATTCCATGGTCAGCGTACCATAGTTGGTGTTTTGGACGACTCAGGATTCTGAGGGTGCAGCAGTTACGCTGACTCGCGGTGTTGAAGTCCCAGGAATGACGCTCTGGCGCGATCCAGGATCGTCAAGACGCAGCAATCAGTTGAATCCGTGGCGTTGGAATCCCGAGACCAATGTTTTGGTATGCTTCGGGGTATTCAAACGGATATTTCTACCAACGCGGCAGTTTCCCCAGTGGAGATGAACCGTTGTAGGGGCCTCTGAGGAGGGAGCTTGGAGGGAGGATTCATTCCAATATTGCTGATGGCTCTTGGGTTTACACTGGTCCTCCTTCTCCTCCTCCTCCTCCTCCTCCTCCTTCTAGTCCTTCTCCTCCTCCCTCTGCCTCTCCATCCGACGCTTCCTCATCCCTCCCCCCCTCCTCCTGCTCCCTCCTTCCTGCTCCCTCCGCCCTCCGCCGTCTGCCCTCCTCCCTTCTTGCTCCCCTCCAGCCTGCATCCTGCTTCTGCTCCTCCGGCCCGCCTCCCTGCGCATGCCAGTCCTCCTCTGGTTGCTTGGCGGCTGCCGTCTTCTCCTCCAGGCTTGTCTACGGCCTCCCGTTCGAGGAAGCCCTGGAGCCGATTGTCGAGCAAGACGGTGCGGGTCTCCGAATCCTCGGGCGTCGTCATCGGTCGTCGTCGTCGTCGTCCTCGTCCTCGCCCTCGTCGTCGTCGTCGTCGTCCTCGTCGTCCTCGTCGTCCTCGTCCTCCTCGTCCTCATCGTCCTCATCGTCCTCGTCGTCGTCGTCGTCGTCGTCGTCGACGTCGTTGTCGATGTCCCTGCTCCTCCTCTTCCTCCTCCTCCCCCTCCTCCTCCTCCTCCTCCTCCTCCTCCTCTTCCTCCTCCTCCTCCTGCTCCTCCCACCCCTCCCTGTTCTTCCCTACTCATGCTGATCGTCCTCCCCATCAGATGCTCTTCCTCCGCAATTTTTCCTGTTCGTTCCTCACTCCTCCCTCTTTCGCCCTTCCAGATCACTCGTTCCCTCACCTCTTCCTTCGTTCCTCCTCCGTCGTCCCTCCTCCGTCGTCCCTCCTTCGCCCTCCTCCCTCTCCCCTGTTCATCACCCGCCCCTCCCTCCCTCCCTCCCTCCCTCCCTCCCTCCCTCCCTCCCTCCTCCTCCCTCCCTCCCTCCCTCCCCTCCTCCCCCCCCCTCCTCCTCCTCCTCTTCTTCTCCTCCTCCTCCTTCCTCCTCCTCCTCCTCCTCCTCCTCCTCCTCCTCCTCCTCCTCCTCTCTCCTTCTCCTCCCTCCTCCTCCTTCCCTGCTCCACTCGCCTCGTACTGCGACCTCCCTTCTCCCGATCTCTAGTCCCGCGAACTCTTGTCCCGAGCCCCTCCTAAGACATTTTCTCACCTCCCTTTACTCTGGATGGTACAGTTATCGCCCCCCCCCTTGAATCCGCTGGGGGGGTTGGGTTGGGCACGTGCTGTCGCCACGGGTGGAGGGGGGAGGTGAGGAAGAGGAGGAGGAGGAGGACGAGGGGAGGGGGAGGAGGATGGAGGGGGCGGGATCGGGCGAGCTCAGTCGGAAGGTCCATCACCCCCCCTCGATGCATACCCCATCCAGAGTGCCCCCTTGCGCGCGCCACCAAGCCTACTCCGAGCTTCTCAATCGGCGTCTGGAAGGTCGTCACCCCCGCCGACGGCCCCGCATCGACCCCCGTCGCGGGCCGCCGCCGCGCGTCGAGGGCGCTCCGATCCCCGCCGCGGCGCGACGGCGAGGCGAGGTTGACCTCCGTCGGGGGGTACCCGCCCTCCTCCTCCTCCTCCTCCTCCTCCTCCTCCTCCTCCTCCTCCTCCTCCTCCTCCTCCTTGTTCTAAGGTGCATGGGGCTCTTGCAGCGGGGCAGCGGTGCAGGGGCCCGCTCTGGGCAGCCTCCCGCATCGCCTCGCCCCTGCCAGCTCCTTGGGCCGACCATGTTCGGACTTGAGGGGTTGCTTCCGTGTGCATCCCAGGGGTCAGGAGTGCCCAGAGCCGCAGACGGCACGACCCCCGACGGCCTTATCCTTATCCTCCTCCTCCTCCTCCTCCTTCTCCTCCTCCTCCTCCTCGTCCTCCTCCACGCCTGTTGCGAGACCCAGAGCATCCTGGAGAGCGGGCCGCGAGCTCTTCTGTGGCCCACGCCCGGGGCGGCGCGCCACGGGGAGGAGGAGGACTGCCTCGGGGCCGGGGCCGGGCTGCCCCCACCCCTTCGGGAGCCTTGAGACGGGGGTCAGTGCAAACGGGGGTCAGCCAGGGCACCAGGTCCTGCAGGATCTTGCAAAGACCCCCTCTGGCTGACCCGGGTTAGCGAGCCGCTCGTGGCCGCAAGGCGGCTGCGCATATTGGCTGACCCGGTTCTGCGAAGATCTGCTTTGCAGTTTTTTTCCCTGCATTGCAGTTTTTGGTTTCTTGCTGACCTGGGTCTGGATTGGCCCGGGTCAGAAGATCCCCGACCCCTGCCAAGGTCGGGCGATCGCAGACATGGATCAAGGGGGCGTGGATTCGCGACGGGTCCCGTTGCCATCGGGCATCGCGGACTTCCGCCGCCGAGCGAGGCGGCGCCAGCAGCATTTTGGGGAGGTCACCTGCCCGATCCATGGTTTTGGCGACCGCGCGCCGAATCCACGGATCGCTATGTCTCTGGGGGCCTGCCGGCGGTCCCGCGCCAGGCCGGCGCGCTCCCCCCTTTCGGGGAAGCTCGGGAGGGGAGAGACGCACAGGCACAAGCAGTCGTCGACTCCCAGGGACAAGACATGCAGGCACGAAGAGTCGTCTCCCCTCTCGGGGAAGCTCAGGAGGGAACAAACGCACAGACACAAATGGTCGTCGACTCCCAGGGAAATGTGGAGACAGATGGGCAGTGGGGGGGGAAGATGGGACTCCAGAAAAGATGGACAAATATGGAGGATCTTTTTTTTGTGTGTATGTGTGTCCCTGGGCCCCTTGCGAAAGGTAAGACTCGAGTGCGCCGGAACTCTGGCTCGGCGACGCCTTCTGACGAGCGCGTCCTGGATTCTGGCGGCCCTGTTTCTGTGGGATGTTTGCGGCGGGAACTCGCGTCAAATTTCAGCGTGGTTCTCGTCATTTCCATGATGGCTTCGTCAGGCTGGGGCCATCTCGCTCTACAGGTGGAATATTCAAGACTGGTAGACAGGAGTCTTGGGACGCTTTTCGACCACTCGTCAAACATTTTCAGCACAGCTTTGGTTCGATGGTCGCATTGTTCTTGGCATCGCTCGGACGTGTGCGTTTTTCCTTCGGCGAGGACCATCGATGAGCATCCTCGACCGCCTGGCGAAAAAAACACGCACGAAACCGAACAAAAACACGGGGAATGGACGTCCGAGCGATGGCGAGTGTCAGGGTGTCCACTGTCATGTTTTGTAAAACACATGTCTCAAGCATGTGAAAACCTGTTCTTACGCGTTCTTCGAACACCTGTCAAGCATTTTCAGCACATCTTTGATTCAACGGTCGCATTGTTCTTGGCATCCCTCGGACGTGTGCATTTTTCCTCAGTCGAGGACCATCGAGGAGCGTCCTTGATCATTAGGCGAGAAAGCCGCGCACGAAACCGAACACAAAGCACGAGGAATGGACGTCCGAGCGATGGCGAGTGTTAGGGTGTCCACATGCTCTTACATGTGAACAAAAAACATGCTCTCACACACTCCTCGAACACTCGTCAAGTGTCCACTGCCAGGGCATCCACGAGCAGAGGGGCTCGTGCCCTTAACCTTAAGTCGGGCCTGTCCCTCTACAAGTGGGATTTTCGACGAAAAATAGGAAATAAAAAAGACCCAACATTTTCCAAAAATAGTCAATCAATAGCCTGGGGACTATGTTTAAAGTATTTTTTGACCTTTTTGTAGCATTTTTTGTTTGTTGTTTTTTTGTTTTAAAACATGTTTCGTTGAAGATCCCCCCTGTAGGGGGACACGCCCGACACAACCTTAACCCGCGCCCTCGTGGCCGCGCCTCGACCTGCGGCCGCTCGCGCCCCGACCTGCGCGCGCGCCCCGACCCCGCCCGCGCGCCCGCGCGCCGCCGCGCCGTCGCGCGTGCGGAGGGATGCGCTCCCGCGGGCTGCCCCGAGCGCACGCCTCGAGCACACGCCGCGCGCCTCGGCAGCCGGGGGCTCGAGGCGCAGGAGGATGGAGGAGGCGGAGGAGGCGGAGGAGGAGGAGGAGGAGGAGGGGGAGCAGAAGGAGGAGGAGGAGGAGGAGGGCGAGGAGAGCAGGAGGAGGCGAGGAGGAGGAGTATGAGGAGGAGGAGGAGGAGGAGGAGGAGGAGGAGGAGGAGGAGGAGGAGGAGGGGGGGGAGGAGGGATTCTCAATTGGACCCCCCCGAGCACTACGTCCATCGCTGCGCCCCACCGCTGCCCGCCCCCCGCAGGGCCGGCGAAGCTCACGTTCTTCCTGGGCGACGCTCCGTACCTTTACGGCGAGTTCAGGCCGCCCCGCCGCCCCGCGATCCTCGCCGTCCTCGCCGGGCGTCTTCGTGTGTCATCGTCCTCGTGCTCGTCCTGATCTCCAGCCCCATTCCCGCCCACGTCCTCGGTCGCACCCGCATCGCCATCCCCAGTCCCATCCTAATGCCCGCCCGCATGCCGAAGCTCATTCGCATCCTCGCCATCATCACCATTATAACCGCCATCATCACCGTCATATTCATCACCACCATGATCATCACCAATATCACAACCACCACCATCATCACCATGATCATCATCATCACCACCACTACCACCAACATCACCACCATCATCATCGTCGTCACCATCATTATCATCATCATCATCATCATCATCATCGTCATCATCATCATCATCATCATCATCTTTATCATCACCATCATCGTCGCCGTCATCATCATCAACATCATCATCACCATCAACATTATCACCACCACCATCACCATTGCCATCACCATCACCATCACCATCACCACCACCGCCATCACCATCACCATCACCATCACCATCACCATCACCATCACCGTCACCATCACCATCACCATCACCATCACCATCACCATCACCATCACCATCACCATCACCATCACCATCACCATCATCATCACCATCACCATCACCACCATCATCATCATCACCATCACCATCACCATCACCATCGCCATCACCATCACCATCACCATCACCATTACCATTACTATTACCATTACCATTACCATTAACATTACCATCACCATCACCATCGCAATCGCCATCGCCATCGCCACCACCATCACCATCACCATCACTATCATCAACATCATCAACATCAACATCATCACCATCATCACCATCATCCGCATCATTACCACCACCATCACCACCACCAGCATCATCATCACCACCATCACTATCATCAGCATCATCACCATCATCACCATTATCATCATCACCACTATCGTCATCACCACCACCGCCGTCATCATCATCGTCATCATCATCACCATCATCGCCACCATTATCATCACCACCACCATCACCATCACCATCAGCATCATCACCATCATCATCACCATCACCATAATCAGCATCGTCACCATCTTCATCACCGTCCTCATCCTTATCCTAATCCCCATCATCATCATCATCATCATCACCATTATCATCATCACCATCATCGTCACCATCGTCGTCATCACCATGAACCTTATCATGAACATCATCATCATCATCATCATCATCATCATCATCATCATCATCATCATCATCATCATCCTCTTCCTCATCATCATCCTCATCATCATCATCATCCTCATCCTCATCCCAATCCTCATTCTTATCCTCATCCACATCCTTATCCTCCTCCTCCTTCTCCTCCTCCTCCTCATCATCATCGTCGTCATCGTCATCATCATCAACAACAGTATCAGCAACACCACCACCACCGCCACCACCACCACCACCAACAACGACAGCATCACCAAGACCGCGCTCTTCCCTGCTCTCATCATCCGCGGCGATTTGGGCTCCAGCTCTCTCAGGTTCGCCGTCCCCATGCGCGGCGGCCCGTGCGGCGCGGGTCTGCTGGCGCGGGTGGCATGGCGCGGGTGGCCAGAACCCTTCTTTGCCCATTGCGCCCCGCCGTGCTGCGCGAGCCTCCCAGTGTGTGGGCGCGCTGGTGTGCGCGCCGAGCTGCGGCCGCGCGCGCCTGCGGAAGCGGGATCGGCACCAGCAGGCCACGGCAGAGTCGGCGCTCGACGAGCTCGTCGTCGACCTGGGTGCCTCGTGGCGCCGTCGGCATAACGTGGCAAGGACTTCTACTTCTTGCGGGCGCTACCTGGGAGGCTCGGCGAGCTGCGCGATTCGCAGGGCACTGATCGATTGACACAGGCTTGATGGAGGTGATGAGTTATTTTCTTAGCACGGAAGGAAAGGCCGAGGACGCTCACGCCAGTCGGCGCAGCGGCGCGGGCAGCCGCCGCTGCCCTCGCCGGCGAGGCCGCGGAGGTGCGCGGCGCTCCGTGCCGCGGGCACCAGCGTGGGCGGCGGCGGGCGCCGCCGCTCCTCGCCGAGGCCAGGAACTCGAGCAGGGGATCGGCCGCAGCTGCCTCGGCCGCCCTCGCGTCCTGGCGGGCGAGGCGGCGCAGCGGTCCGCGCGCGAGGAGCAGGAGGCTGGCCCGGTGTGCTCCCGAGGGTTCTGCGGGCTCTGCGATCGGCGTCGCCCCAACGTGCTGATGCTGTGTGTGCGTCGCCCCTGGTCCAAGGCCTTCAGAGAGTGCCCTCCCTCTTCCCCCTGGCTCTGCGGCCGCCCTCCGCCCCCTCGTTTTCTTTTGCCGCCGGGCGCTTGGGCCCCGCCAAGTCGAGCGCGCGCTTCAGGTTGCCGCTGCCGCGCTGCGACGGAAAAAGTGCGTTGCCTCCGGGGCGACCCGCGCGCCGAGAAATCTTGTAGTTCTACTACAAAACGGTTCTATACATGTTCGGGTCGGACGCGCGCTTCCAAGGATGAAGTGCTCGTCTGCTCTCGTGCGTCCCAGGTGGGTGCTGACGGCGCTGCTGGTTCCGGGGGTCCCCTCGGGGACCTCTGGTCCTGACGCGCGCCCGCAGCGCGCATGCGGAGCCGTGGCTGCTCCAAGTCTCGACATCAAACCGAGCATCCAACCGGCGCGCAGCACAGCAGCTTGGAGTGCGGAGCTAACTTCCCACCGGAAGCTGATGCCAGTGCTAGTACACCATCCGATTGACCTGGTCAGCAGAGGTGCTTCAGGGAGGGGCATGCTTTCAGGGAGGGGAAGCAACGACGCATCCGTGCGTGCCTGCGGAAGGTCGACCGTGGCGGGCTGACCCTATTGCGCTTCGAAGTTCGAAGAAGAAACAGTTGTATACTCGCAGGCCTAGAGGTTGACACCAACACCAATTTCGGCGGTGTGCCTCCACCGAGGGAAGAAGATCCCGATCTCGGTGATGGTGGTAATATTCTGGCTTCTAAGGTGGCCGAAATATTGCCACCAACACCAAAATCTAGGATCATCTTCCGCATGTGGAGGCACCCCCCTGTGCTGGTGTTGGTGCTCATTTCTGGGCCTCCTATATACATGAAATTTTGGATCGCCGCGCAGTTTTCTTGGATCGGCGTCGTCGGCTTTCCATGTGGCGCGGGAGGGGCGTCCAGCGCCGATTCAAGAAACCCGCGCGGAACTCCAACAGGTTCTGTTCATGCAGTTGTCTTTTCGCAAGAAGCGCACCTCAGCCGAGGTCGAGTGGGAACAGGAAAGGACCGGTCCTTCAACAGAGGCGGATCACAGAAGGCGGCACGCGTGCCGGCGGAACGCCGACCTGGGTGAGCTGGCCCGGCTGCTCCAGAGAGCTGTTTTTTTTTTGTTTTTGCATTACGGTGGCCGAGGGGGAGCAGAACAGGAGCAGGGGCCCTCTTCGGGAGCAAGTCCTGGGAGCCATTTGTTCTTTCGCAGTTGCGTCTCAGGGGTGCGTTCGCGCCGATTTTCATATGGTATCGTCGATGGGAAAATGCAGACTTTTTGCCGACTTCTCGCCGATGAGCGTCGATGAGCGCCGATGTAGTGTCGGTGAGCCTCGATGTCGCAATAACTACAAAAACTCGGTATGGGAGGTTCGCGTGAGCTGCCGCAGAAGGCCCACCGCCGAGGCGAGACCCGCGGCCTTCCTCCTCCATCTGTCATCCGCAAGGATGCAGTAGCCTTTCTTTGAAGGAACGCGTCCTGCGGGCGCTTGGAAGGGGGGGGGAGGGGCGGACCCAGCCCCCCCCCTGATTTTAGGGGGGGGTCGACTCCCCCGCCCCGGGCCTGCGCCGGCGCCGGCGGCGGCCCCCCCCTCCCCCTCCAAGGCCGGCGCCGGCGCCGGCGGCGGCTGACGGCGGCGGCGGGGAGCACCGACGAGGACGACGATTTTGAGGGGGGTGGGGAGGTTCGAACCCCCCCCCCATTCCTCCTGGCCAACGCTGGCGCCGGCGCCGGCTGGCGGGGGCGGCCGCTGCGCGGGCGACGACGACGAGAACGAGGACGACGACGGCGACGACGGCGACGACGGCGACGGCGGCGACGACGACGATGGCGACGAGACGGCGACGACGGCGACGACGATGACAAGCACGACGACCACGACGGCGACGACAACGACAAAAACGAAGACGGCGACGACGGCGACGACGGCATGACGACGACCACAGCGACGACAACGGCGACGGCTACGACGACGGTGACGACGGCGACGAAGACGGCGACGACGACGGCGACGACGACGACGGCGACGACGACGATGGCGGCGGTGACCACGACGACGACGACGACGACGACGGCGACGAGCACGACGATGACCTCGACGGCGACGACGACGGCGGCGACGACGGCGGCGACGACGACGGCGACGACGGCGACGATGGCGACGATGACGTCGACGAGGGTGACGACGGCGACGACGGCCACAACAATGACGACGACGATGACGACGACGACGGCAACGACGACGACGGTGGCGACGGACCGCGACAACGACCACGAGCACGGCGACGAAGGCGGCGACGACGGCGACGAAGGCAACGACGATAACGACGACGCTGCGGCGACGACGACGACAGCGACAGCGACGACGACGACGATAACGACAGCGACAGCGACGACGACAAGCATGACGACGGCAAGCACGACGAAAACGCCGACGTTGAGGACGACGATGACGACGGCCACGACACTGTGGCGACCAGCGCGACGACGGCGACGACGACGACAACGACGACGACGGCGACGACAACAGGCATGACGACAGCGACGACGAGCACGACGACGACGACGTCGACGGCGACGATCACGACGACGACGAGCACGACGACTTGGACGGCGACGACGACGACGAAAACGCGTCGGCGACCACGTCGACGCCGCCGACGACGCCCACCATCAAGACGACGACGACGGCGACAACGACGACGATGACAGCGATGACGACGGCGGCGGCGACGGCGACGGCCACGACGACGACGGCGACGACGGCAACGACGACGACAACGACGACGACGGCGGCGGCCGCGAGGATGAGGACGACGACGGCAGCGGCGGCCACCGACGGCGATGCTGACGACGACGACGATTACTAAGACGACGGTGACGACGACGACGGCGGCGACGGCGACAACGGCGAGGACGGTCACGACGACGACGACGGCGACGACGACGACGACGACGACGACGGCGGCGACGACGAATCCGACGACGGCGACGACAACGACGACGACGACGACGATGGCGGCGACGACGACGGCGATGACGACGATGACGGTGACCACGACGACGACGACCATGACGACGACGACGACGACGGCGACGACCATGACGGCGACGACGACAGCGACGACAACGACGGCGATGACGACGGTGACGACGACCACGACGACGACGACGACGACCATGACGACGACAACGACGACGGCGATGACGACGGCGACGACGACGACGACAGCGACGACGACGACGGCAACGAAGGCGACGACGAGCGACGACGACGACGACGACGACGGCGACGACGACGACGATGGCGACGACCACGACGACGACGGCTACCACGACGACGAGCAAGGCGACCACGACGACGGCGACGACAACGACGTCGGCTGCGACGACGACGACAGCGACGACGACGACGACGATGACGTCGACGACGACAACGACGACGGAGGACGACGACGACGAGGACGACAACGACGACGACGACTACAACGACGACGGCGAGGACGACGACGATGAGGACGACGACCGCGACCATGGTGCTGACGGCAACGACGACGACGACGGCGACGTCGGCGACGTCAGCTCGCGACGCGACGCGACGCGATAAATTCTTGTAGTGGAGGTCTGGGCCCGTTAATATCGCGACACCAAGTGCCAAGAACAGAGAATTTCAGGGATCTTGTCATCGTCGTCGTCTTCGTCCTGATCATCGTCGCCGCCAGCCGCCGCCAGCGCCAGCGCGCTGGCGTTAGCGCCGGGGTGTGGGCAGGGGGTTCGGTTAGGGGGGGAAGGGGGGAGGGGAGTCTCCGTGGTTCTAATTGGATCGGAGGTCAAGATCGGTGGTTCTCGAATGTTGAGTAACGTTCGCGCTGCTTGTCCCATTCATGTGCTGTCTTCTAGCCCTCTGCTTCTCTCCCTCTTTGCTCTGCCTGCGCGGCAGTTCCGCACCAGGCGGGAACGCCTGTGTGGGGCGATCAGATTCGTAAACTCTGCTTCCGTTGCTTCGGGGTCAACTCAGCAGCGGTCGCTGGGTGCGTCCGCGGGTACAGCGGTTCCCCGCGCCTGGCCTGCTGGGTGGGCGTCGTGCGTGAGCTACTGTGCCGATGCGACGGTCGGTGTTGGCTCGAATAGGTGCGCTCTGACTTCAACCTTCTGGGCGCAACGCCGCGGGATGAAGGAGAGAATGGCCTTGTCCAGCTCGGGGTTCAGGTAGGTCGCCGAAATCTCGCCCACCTGGGCCGTCGACTTATCCAGGTATCACATCTGCTAACAGGAGTAAAAGTTGCGCCCCGGCTCCTTTGCCGCCGCTGCTGTGGCAGCTGGTACTTTTGCCGGAGCCGCCTTCAGCTGCCGCTGCAGCCTCTTCTGCCGCTCCTGCGGGGCCGTTGCAGCCCTCCTCCTCATCCTCCTCCTTCTCCTCCTCGTCCTCCTCGTAGTCCTCTCCCTCCTTTGCCCTCCCTTGTTCCATGGCCAGGAGAATTCTGGGCTTCGGCAGAGCGGGCGACTGCTGGGGCTACGCTGATGTCATCACTGCCATCGTCGGTGTCGCGTTTGCAGTCGTCGCTCGCTTCTCCCTTGCGTCCCCCTTCCCCCGTGGGGGCAGGGAGCGTGTCCAGGGCCGCCCTCGTATTGGTTCGTGCTTGCCAGTGCGCTGGCCATCCCGCTGGCATGGGCTCGCGTTTCCATTGGTGCGCGCCGTTGCGCTACCCGCTGGGAGTCTGGCGCGCCCAGCTAGAGCCATCGGCCCATGTGGCGTTCCAGGCGCCGCCGCGCTGGCTTCTTTGCCGGTCGCCCATGGGCCGGGTGGGGTCGTTGGCGGCGCCGGGCGCAGCCCCGGTGAGCGCGCTGGCGCCTGTTCGCCAGGTAGCAGTGGCAGCGGCACGGCTGTCCGCGCATTGTCAGCACTCTTCGGTGCATGCCAGTTTTGGCGGCGCAGCGTGCGCGCGTGGCCCTGCTGAGATTTGGTTCGCGGGACGTGGTGGACTGTTCCCGCTGGGTTGTGGGCAAGGAAACTGCCAACATGACGCAAACGCTAAGCCCGGGCAGAGGATTTTCTGCAGTGCGTCCAGATGGTGCGTTTCCGCGCGACGTGCGGCTCGTGATGATGGAGGCCCGCGCTCTGGCTGCCGACCTGCTCCTGCTGGCGGGTACGGTGGTCGAAAGTCGGTGCCATCGACGTTCTCGACTTGCGCATCGCACTTGCGCGTGATTGCGTGGGCGTGTGGGCTTCGAGGTGGGCCTCGGTCGGGGTGTATGTAGTGTACAGTGCCGTTTTTAATAATGCTCCGCGTGCGGATCATGTATTAAAAATGCATGGATTTAGTATTTAAAACAACGATGACTTCATGCGTAAATTTGTGCAGAAATTAATCATGTATTAATTTCATGTATTAAAAACAAATCCCATGTATTCAAAACTGCCCTGCAGTGTACAGCACATTCGTAGGGTCCCACCGCGTGTACGCATGCCGCCACGCTGCGCGGGTGGCTGAGCGCGTGGGCCACGGCACCCCATGTGGCGACCGCGACGTCCATTTGCGCGACGTCTGGCTGGGCACCGTCTGCCCAGGCAGCGTGTGGACAACGCGTTGCTGAAGGCCTGGTTGCGGCACGCCTTCCCGCAAGGCCGGATGTGGTGGTGCCTGATAGCTGTGATTACATGCGATTTCCTGTTGTGTGTACCGTCGGAGCTGTTTCGGCAGAGTCGGCGGGGCCTGCTACAGGTTGCAGGCAATACTTCCCGTTTGCGGTCCCATTCGGCGCGAGCAGCGCACGGACTTTTATACCGCATTTGCTTTTTGCTTGTGCAACACGGACGAGGCGCTCTGTCTGAACGCGTCGCTGCCGGCGTTCGACGAGAAGACCAAGTTAAGCGCTAATGTGCCGTTAGGCGCTGGGTGGTTTCACGCTGATGTCGTGGACTCGCGGATTTCGCGAACACCTGGCCGCGTAGGCGCGACGCGGCCAGAGGAATTACACGTCCATGACGTTCGGCGAGGCACTGTCGCTGGGCCCACCCCTGGCGGTGCTTCGGGCGTCGCCCCCAGCGCGCTCCGCGCGCAGGGAGGGGGTCCAGCGCAGACCCCCAGGAATCCACGAGGACCTCTGAAGGAAGAGAAGGCGGAGGAGGAGGAGGGGGAGGAGGAGAAGGGGAGGAGGAGGGGAGGAGGAGGAGGAGGAGGAGGAGGAGGAGGAGGAGGAGGAGGAGAAGGAGGAAGACGAGGAAGAAGAGGGCCAAGATGAAGAAAAGGAAGAAGAGGAGGAAGAGGATTACGAATCAGACGATGAATACGACTAATAATAATGATACTACTTGGCATATCCATACTAAAACTAGTAAGAGGAATGTCACTAATGCGAGTATTCATAAAAATAATAATCAGAAGGAGACAGCGAAGACAAATAAGAAACAACCACGAAGACCAATAATGATAATCATGTGAAAACTAACAAGAATACGAACAATACATACGACTACTAAAAATAGTAATACTCATAATAAGAATACTGTTCATAATGAAAGCAATCATATTTCTACGGAGGAGACTGGTAATACAGTGAACCATCATCGTAATAATCAAAAGAAGAGGAGGAGGAGGAGGAGGAGGAGGAGGAGGAGGAGGAGGAGAGGAGGAGGAGGAGAGGAGGAGGAGGAGAGGAGGAGGAGGAGGAGGAGGTAGGAGGAGGAGGAGGAAGGGAGAGGAGGAGCAGAGGGGGAGGAGGAGGAGGATGGAGGAGGAGGAGGAGGAGGGAGGAGGAGGAGGAGGGGAGGAGAGAGGATGAGGAGGAGATGAGGGACGCGCGGAGCTGAAGGACCTTTCGTCTTCCAGTGGCACCACCCAGAACTCCGCGTCGCCCGGGCGCGGGTGGGCAGGGGTGACTCCCGCTGCGTTGCGTGCCTCTTGCGCGCCCCCCCGGGCCGGAGCTGTCCTGCGTTAGAGCTGCGCACGACTAGGCCTCCTCCCCTCCTCCTCCCCCTCCTCCTCCTCTCCTCCTCCTCCTCCTCCTCCTCCTCCTCCCCTCCTCCTCCTACCTCCTCCTCCCTCCTCCTCCTCCCTCCTCCTCCTCCTCTCCTCCTCCTCCTCCCCCCTCCTTCCCCTCCCCCTCCTCCTCCTCCTCCTCCTCCTCCTCCTCCTCCTCCTCCTCCTCCTCCTCCTCCTCCCCTCCTCCTCCTACCCTCCCCTCCTCCTCCCCCTCCTCCTCCTCCCCCCCTTTTCCTCCTCCTCCTCCTCCTCCGCCCAGATGGGGTCGGAGTAGATGGTGTCGGAGGATCGCGCCGCATCTCCGAGGCATCGCCGATGCGGCTCGATGTGGGGCCCGATTCTTTCCACGTCGACGTCGCCGAGGCACCGCCGACGTCGCCAATGCATCGCCGATGCATCGCCGATGCATCGCCGATGTATCGGCGATGCGGCGAGATCCTCCGACCCCATCTATTCGGACCCCATCTAGGAGGCCTCTAGTATCCCAGATAGTTCGGGCGCCCAACCACTCCCGAGTCATTGGGGCTGGGGGTGATCAGGGATGACTCTTCGTTCGTGCGTCGGGGGCTCGAGCCAGAATTACCTTAGGCCCGAGTTACCTGATGGCCTTCGGCCCATCCCGCCACCAGGCTTGGGGCGTGTGGGTGTGAAGCCTGTTGGATCTTGCGGGGGGCCTCTTGGAGGCAGTTTGAAAACGTCTTCGGGGCCGTTTCGGCGCCTCTTTGGGGCCGTTTCGGTGCCCCTTGGGGCTTCTTTGGGGCCTCTTGGGGGCCTTTTGGGGGCCTCTTGGGGGCCTTTTGGGGGGCCTCTTGGGGCCTCCTGGGTGCCTCCTGGGGGCCTTGTGGGGCGAAACGCTCGGATTTTCGGTTCGTGCACTCTCTTGGGCTCCTTTTGGGGTCGTCTCGGGTATCCCGTGAGTGTAGGACTTCGGCAGTGGGGGGAACGAATGGAGGTCAACGACAAGAGGATGATAGGGATGACACGAAGTGTTGGAGGAGGACAGGAAGAGGAAGAGGAAGAGGGTGACGCGGATGACCACATCATGAGGACGATGAAGAGGAGGTCGGGATGATGATGATGTCGATGATGATGATGCTGATGATGCTGATGCTGATGCTGATGATGATGATGATGATGATGATGATGATGATGGTGATGATGATGATGATGATGTTGATGCTGATGCGGATGCTGATGCTGATGCTGATGCTGCAGATGATACTGATGCTGCTGATGATGGTGATTGTGATACTGATGATGATGCTGATGATGCTGATTATGATGATTGTAGTGGTACTCTGATGACGATGCTGATGATGATTCTGATTTTGATGATGAGGATGATAATGATGTGATGATGATGATGATGATGATGATGATGATGATGATGATGATGATGATGATGGTGATGGTGATCGTGATGGTGATGCTCATGATGATTCTGGTGGTGGTGATGCTGATGCTGTTGTTGATGATGGTGTTCAGGATGATGCTGATGATGATGACGATGATGATGACGATTATGATGATGCTGATGATGCTGATGATGATGTTGTGGTTGATGCTGATGTTGATTATGATGCTGCCCTGATGCTGATGAAGGTGAAGATGCTGCTGATGATGATGGTGCTGCTGACACTGATGATGCTGCTGCTGATGATGATGCGGATGCTGATGGTGATTGTGGTACTCATGATGATGCTGATGCTAATGACAATGCTGATGACGATGCTGATGATGGTGATGAGGAGGAGGACGCGGACGATGAGGAGGATGAGGATGAGGAGGCGGAGGAGGAGGAGGAGGTGGTGGTGGTGGTGGTGGTGATGCTGATTATGTTGATGCTGATGCTGCTGACGATGATGCTGCTGACGATGATGATGACGATGCTGATGCCGATTCTGTTGATGATGATGATGAGGCTGATGATGATGCTGATGATGCCGATGATGATGCTGATGCTGATGATGCTGATGATGATGCTGATGATGATGCTGATGATGATGGTGATGATTATGCTGATGCTGACGATGATGATGAGGAGGATGATGATGATGCTGATTACGACGATGATGATGATGATGATGATGATGATGATGATGATGATGATGATGATGATGATGATGATGATGATGATGATGATGCTGATGCTGATGCTGATGCTGATGCTGCTGCTGCTGATGATGATGATGATGATGATGCTGCTGCTGCTGCTGCTGATGATGATGATGATGATGATGATGATGATGCTGGTGATGATGCTGCTGATGCTGCTGATGCTGCTGATGCTGCTGATGCTGCTGATGAGGAGGAGGAGGAGGAGCAGCAGGATGAGGAGGAGGATGAGGAGGTGGAGGAGGAGGAGTAGGAGGAGGAGGAGGAGGAGGAGGAGGAGGAGGAGGAGGAGGAGGAGGAGGAGTAGCAGGACGCTGAATACCAGTATGGTAAGAAGGCGCACACCATATGTGTGAGGATGACGGCAGGAGGTAGATGAGGAGGAGGAGGATGAGGAGGAGCTTGTACCTTGCCATCTTCCTGCCACCGTTCCGTTACCATGGACGGGCCAGGCCACCTGTCACCTGGTTGTTGGATTTTATAGAGCGGCTCAGTCGGGAGGTGCCTGCCTCCGCGTTTCGTGCCTTTCTCGCCATCCGTTGTCGCACATGTATTCCCTGGAAGAAGAGGTTGTATTCTAGAGCAGTGTGCAGTACAGTGCAGCGCAGCATGTCCTTACATTGTATTGCATAAGAAGCGTCGGTGTTGCGTCGGCCATCATACCGTGACGTACGCACGTGCATTGCCCAGCACGAGCATGGGCATGTCATGGTGTGGCATGGCGTATGATTGTACGTCCTCGCGTAGCATTGCATGGTGCGTGCAGCACATCGTCGCATCACACATGCTGGCTTAGCGCATCAACTTACATTGTGCAGCCTCTCACTATGACACTGTACATCCTTTCATGGCATAGCATATCATGCGACATCACGTTCTGCCCGTGCATAGCGTCACATGGCATATCACTGTTTTGCATAGCACCATTTAGCTGTGCAAGTTTAGGACGGCAAGCAAAGGCAGAGCAAGCAACGCACCGCATAGCAGCACAACACACCTGACTGCGAAACAACGGAACCCAGATGAACCCTGGGGAACTCCAGAAGAACCCACGGGGAACCCCCAAGGAATGCCTGGCCCCCCCCGAGGAATCCAGAAGAACCCTCGAGGAACTCCCCTGGTACCCCCGAGCAGCTCCTCATGAACCCCCCGAGGACCCTGGCGGGGAGGGTATCAATCACCGCCAGCCCCCGCCACATGAAAGGAGCAGGCGCCCCTGGGCAAAGCCTGACTGGGAACAGACCTCGCGGCGGCCACGTTCCCTTTCATTTTCGGCGTCCAGATGCCGCTTCTCGGTCCTGGGGACCTCGAGAACATGTGTTCAGGATGGGACTGCGAGCTCGGGAAGCCCAAATCACGGAAGATAACAGGACGTCGGAGGTGTTGGGATTGTGATGGTAAAGGGGGAGGACGAGGACAAGGAGAGGGAATCTTCTCCCCCCTTTCCTGTTGTCGCAGTTTGTCTCTTTGCCTTCGTCACGTGCTTCGTCTCTGTCTGTCTGCGGTTTGGTTCCCTGACGCGACCTTCGTCCCTTCTTGCGCGTCCGTATCTGATCTGCCTCCGTCATCTATCTGATTCATCGCCTGTCCTGCTTTGTTGTCTGTCGGAGTCTCCTCCTTGTCCAGAACTGTGTGCATTTATTTGCGTGTCCCAGGGCCCCTTCACCAAGGGCTCCCTCGAGGGCGCGAAGTTATTCGCGCTTCGCGCTTCGCGGTCCTCGATCCTTCTCCCCCTCCTCCTCGTCCTCCTATTCTCCCTTTGGGAGGGCGGCGCGAGAGCGCGAAGTTATTCGCGCTTCGCGCTTCGCGCAGCGCGAAGCGCGAACTTAGGAGCCCTTGTTCACCCTCCCCACGCACTCCGCGTGGCGTCTGCGTGGCGGCTGCAGCTGGCGTCCTCTCCTGCGCCGACCCCGGCGCGAGGCAGTGGACCGGCGCCGCGCGCCGACCCGAGCGCAGTGCATCGCGTTCCAAGAGTGGGCCTACGGTAGGTTCGTGTCGTGTCGACCAGCGGCGACCCCGCCAGCGGCGTTCAACGTTGAACGCCGCGGGGGACCCAGAATCGTTCGATGTGGAGCGATTGGGACGTTCCGGAAACGGCCGATCGTTCAAGGTTGAACGATCCCCGCGGTGTCAGGAACCAACGCCGGGGTCGACACGACACGAACCTGCCGTACGCATGCGACGCGCGAGTCTCCCCTTGCGTGCGCGATGGCTATCCAGGCAAGCATGGAGGCTGCCTGGCGCCGCGCGCTGGCCCCGGCGCGAACAGCGCGGCTGCAGCTGACGGCTTCTCTCCTGCAGCCCCCCCCCCCCCGCGTGGTGGTGGCGGAGCGATGGCTTGCAGTCGCGACGGCACTGCGGCGCAACCGCAGGGGCGCCCGCGCGCCCTCGCACGTAACCAGCTGCGCAGCGAGGCGCCATCCCGCTTGGCGCTAAGCGCCGACCGCCGCGCGATGGTTCCAGCTCGCGATCTACGGGTGATTTCTGTATCCTCTATCATGGTCGTCTGGGTGTCTTCCAGGGAGGTCGGTGGCCTCCCGGGGGGGGGGGGGACCAGCCCGCAGCTCGGAAGAAGGGTCGATGCGGTTTGGACGCGCGGCCGTTTGCATTCGTCTGCCACGGACTGACGTGAGTCGCGCCACCAGGGGTGTCCCGGATCTCAGTGACGAGTCTGTCGACAAGGCGGTTGCCGTGGAATCGTCTACCGTGGTTCCACCCCTGCATCGTCCTCTCTCTCTCTCTCTGCCTGTCTTCCCTCTACCGTGTACCCTCTCTATCTCTTTCTCGCTGTCTCCTTCTCTGCCTCTCCCTCTC
>CAUYUJ010007717.1:40000-44865 GCA_963575745.1 Prorocentrum cordatum
ATTCTCTGCTGATCGCCGCCTTTTTTTCGATCTAGGAGGCCCAGAAGCTGGCATCGACACAGGTCTCAACTGGTGAAGCGTTTTCGTCAGGTCTCGTCGGTTTTACAGCGTCTGGATGCTCTTCAGCAGCCGCGCCTCGCCGAGAGCGTTCCTGGGGTGCCAAGATAGTCCCGAAAGGCCGCAGGAAAGCCGAATTGTGGCCCGAAGCCCATGCGGATCAGGGGCGCCGACGAATGGGGGGGATGGGCTCAGGGGGGACGCGTTGAACTTCGATCGCCCATGCGCCGCCGATGGGGCTCCCGAAGGCGGAGGGGCTTCTCAGAAGCCCTCGCGCTTTCCGAGGCAGGCCTGCCCCGTCTCGCTCCTCCCCGGGGCTCGCCGCCGAGACGCGTCGCCGATTCCGGGTCGATGGCCCCCCCCGAGCAGGAGCCAGTCTCCTCCACGTCCTCCCCCTCCTCCTCCTCCTCCTCCTCCTCCTCCTCCTCCTCCTCCTCCTCCGCCTCCGCCTCCGCCTCCGCCTCCGCCTCCGCCTCCGCCTCCGCCTCCGCCTCCGCCTCCTCCTCCTCCTCCTCGTCGTCCTCCTCCTCCTCCTCCTCCTCACTCCTCCTCCTCCTCCTCCTCCAGTCCTCCTCTCCCCTCCTCCTCCTCCTCCTCCTCCTCCTCCTCCTCCCTCCTCCTCCTCCTCCTCCTCCTCCTCCTCCTCCTCCTCCTCCTCCTCCTCTCCTCTCCTCCTCCTCCTCCGCCTCCTCCTCCTCCTCCTCCTCTTCCTCCTCCACCTCCTCCTCTCCTCCTCCTCTTCCTCTCCTCCACCTCCTCCTCCTCCTCCTCCTCCACCTCCTCCTCCTCCTCCTCCTCCTCCACCTCCCCCTCCTCCTCCTCCTCCTCCTCCTCCTCCTCCTCCTCTCCTCCTCCTCCTCCTCCTCCTCCTCCTTGGAGGAGGGGCGCTCCGGAGGCCGTGGAGGCCTCCCCGGAAGTCCTGGGGGCACCCCGGGCCAGGGGCACTCCGGGCAGCGTCCCGCAGGAGCGGCCCCCCCCCCAGCCGAGGGGCACGGCCGTCTTTCCCCCCCGCGGGGGCGGGGCGAGCCCCAAGGCTCCGCCGCTCGTCTCGGGGGCCTCCCGGGGGCCCACCCGACGGATCCGTGCGTGTCCAGTTCGGCTCCCAGCTCGGGGCTCCGTCTCGACTCCAGCCCGACTCGGGGTCGACGTCGGCTCGAGGTCGACGCGAGTGCGGCTCTCAAGTCGGCGGCTGCTCCGAGCAGCAGCGGCGCGCGAGTGGACCGAGTGGCTTCAGGCAGGTCCCCCGAGCGCGCGTCCGACGATGCTGGTGTCGGTGCCACCCTCTGGGCCGCCGAGGTCCATCGCTAGCCCATTTCTCCTCGTTGGACATCCTCGTGCCAGTCGCTGGGGATGCGTGAGCTAACGAAAAGGGCCCTCTCGCGGGGGCGGGGGGGGCAGACCGCAGAGGCATGGCGGGGTCGGGCGGGGGCCGCCGCGCGCTTCGGGCGGGCCCCTAATTTGCCTGCGGTGCCCCCGGCTCGTCGGTGCCCATGCTGCTGGAGCCCCACAGGGGCCTCGCGAGGGGGTGCTCCACGGGCCACCGGAGCACTCTCTCGGGCTCCCCCGGGGGGCACAGGGCTTGGCATCGCTCGGACGTGTGCATTTTTTCTTCGGCGAGGACCATCGAGGAGCATCCTTGATCATTTGGCGAAAAAACTACGCACGAAACCGAACAAAAACACAGGGAATGGACGTCCGAACGATGGCCAGAGGAGCACCTGGCAGCACCGTGCGTGGGTGGCCATGGCCAGGGAAGGCGGCGCGATGGGTGGCATGGCAGGCTCGCGTCGTGCCGACGCGGCGGCGACCCCGCTGCGGGCGTCCGAGCTCGAGCGCCGTTCGTGGCCCGGAATCGGCCAAGATAGAACGACCTGGCGATCGAAATCCTGGGCCGAGCTGCGCAACCACCGCAAAATGATCGACCTGACCCACAAAAATGCGACTCTTTCGTACAACCGGCGTCTTTTGGACTGAAGGGTGGAGGGAAAGGGAAATCCAAAGGAGGCAATCGGAAATTGGAAGCACGGCGAGCATCTGCCACCCTGCCAGGAGCCTATGCCACAACGCGGCCAGACATACAGCACAAATTAACGTATGACGCACTTGCGAGGAGGACTCACTGGCGCCGTACCCGGAGGATCTCCGATGATGTGGTTGATTCAGCCCCGGCGTTTTTCCTTCCTTTCGGCCTCCCGGGCCTGTTACTGTGCCCGACGACAGCCAGCAGTGGATGCGGGACGCAAAGGTACCCCCTTGGGAAGGGGCCGAGGTCAGATCAGAGGATGTCTGAGTATACAGTCAGGCCGCATAGGAAGGATGAGCAACTTTTCAAGGTTACCCTTGCATCCTTGCATCCTTGCCCCTTCGGCCCATCCTTGGCATCTTTCTTTTGGCAGTCCTGTTCGAACATCGTCAACATGGCCTTCAAGGCCCTTGGCATCCCTACGGCGCATCCTGATCCTGCGACCTGACTGTACACTTACACCGATCCTGGCCAGGCCGTTCCTGGGCCCAGGATCCGGTGTGCATGCCTTCCCGTCCGGG
Source organism: Prorocentrum cordatum (assembly GCA_963575745.1). Lineage (NCBI taxonomy): Eukaryota > Dinophyceae > Prorocentrales > Prorocentraceae > Prorocentrum > Prorocentrum cordatum. The sequence goes on from CAUYUJ010007717.1 coordinate 42,602, forward strand.
CCAGGAGGGCGTACATGCGCTGGCCCCGGGCCCAGGAGAAGCCTGGCCAGGATCGGTGTCGGTGCAGATACCGTGGATGTAAACAATAAACGCGAAATTTATTCATAACATTGGATTTCGCCATTCAAAGGCCGCGAGTTCCAGGTAGGGCAAGATCGGCAGCTGCCCGCGAAAATGTAAACAATAAACGCGAAACACGGAAACACTTTTTTCAACCTGGGGCCGTTCATGCCTAGCTTGCGTTCCATATCTTTGAATGGCGGAATTCAATGTTACGGATGGGTTTCGCGTTAATTTTTTACATCCACGGCTGCCATTTTGTTACGGGCCCCAAGACTACGCTGTTACGGGCCCCAAGACTACGCTAAGCTCGCACATTTCCCGACACACTTCGCTTCTGCCACCCTCAAATGCTTGCCGCATTCACGCGTTGCTTCGGCTGGCTCTCAGGCGTCCCACAGGGTTCCACGGACCACAGACGACCCCCAGGTCCCACGGGTGTCGCAGGTCCGACAAGCCCCAGTGGTTCCGCAGGTCCCACATGTGTTGCGGGTCCCACCGGTCCCACAGGTTTTGCAGGTCCCACGGGTCCCACAGGCCACAGGGGTCCCCCAGGTCCCACAGGTGTTGCAAGCTCCTCGGGTGTCGTAGGTCCCACAGGTCCCACCAGTTTCGCAGGTCTCGCAGGTCCCACAGGACCGACAGGTGTCGCAGGTCTCAGGGGTCTCAGCAATGCAAAGCAAAGCAAAGCAAAGCACAAAATGGCCTAGAGTTGGCTCCGGGCACCCAAGATGTGGCCTGGGAGTGGTGTTCTGGGAACGCGAAGAGCACAAAGTGGCCTACTGTTGGCTCCGGGCACTCACGATGTGGCCTGGGAGTGGTGTTCTGGCAAGATGCATCGTGATTCCGGGCAAGAGTTTCACACTTTCCAACGTTATGATTTGTTGTGTCCTAGCCTGGCTAGGACGAAACGAACATGAAAGCCACGAAGTGCGATAGGGTTGCAACTTTCCAACGTTACGAATGCCTTTTTGGAGCTCTGGTGCAGGACTTCCCCACAAAAACGACGCCGTTCGTAACGTTGGAAACGCTTAAATCAGAATATTCAAATATTCTTTATTCAAGAAACTTCGAACGTTACGAACGGCGTCGCTTTTGTGGGGAAGTCTTGCACCTGAGCTCCAAAAAGGCATTCATAACGTTGGAAAGTTGCAACCCTATCGCACTTCGTGGCTTTCATGTTCGTTTCGTCCTAGCCAGGCTAGGACGCAAGAAATCATAACGTTGGAAAGTGTGAAACTCTTGTCTGGAATCACGATGCATCTTGCCAGAACACCATTCCCAGGCCACATCGTGAGTGCCCGGAGCCAACAGTAGGCCACTTTGTGCTCTTCGTGTTCCCAGAACACAATGCCCAGGCCACATTTTGGGTGCCCGGAGACAGCTCTAGGCCATTTTGTGCTTTGGTTTGGTTGTTTTGCATTGCTTGGCGTTGCTTGGCGTCGCTGTGCGTTGCATGAACTGCACCGCGTGGCTCGCGCTACCTAGGTTGCATAGCATACGTTGCACCGCCTAGATTGCACCGCGCGGGTTGCAAGACATCGACGTTCGGGGGCCACGCTGGCTACTATTCGCATATTCAATATCACGTAGGTAGCGCATTAGGGATACTAAGTTAGTTTTGCTGGAAGGGGCTGCCATTTTGTTACGGGCCCCAAGACTACGCTGTTACGGGCCCCAAGACTACGCTAAGCTCGCACATTTTCCGACACACTTCGCTTCTGCCACCCTCAGATGCCTGTCGCATTCACGCGTTGCTTCGGCTGGCTCCCAGGCGTCCCGCAGGGTTCCACGGACAAGGGCGATCCCCAGGTCCCACGGGTGTCGCAGGTCCGACAAGTCCCACTGGTCCCGCAGGTCCCACATGTGTTGCGGGTCCCACCAGTCCCACAGGTCTTGCAGGTCCCACGGGTCCCACAGGCCACAGGGGTCCCCCAGGTCCCACAGGTGTTGCAAGCTCCTCGGGTGTCGTAGGTCTCACAGGTCCCACAAGTTTCGCAGGTCTCGCAGGTCCCACAGGACCGACAGGTGTCGCAGGTCTCAGGGGTCTCAGCAATGCGAAGCAACGCAACAAAGCAAAACACAAAATGGCTTACAGTTGGCTCCGGTCACCCAAGATGTGGCCTGGGAATGGTGTTCTGGGAACACGAAGAGCACAAAGTGGCCTACAGTTGGCTCCGGGCACTCACGATGTGGTCTGGGAG
>CAUYUJ010007718.1:0-44855 GCA_963575745.1 Prorocentrum cordatum
TAGTAGTAGTAGTATTATTAGTAGTAGTTGTAGTAGTCGTCGTAGTAGTCGCATGCGTAGTACTAGTAGTAGTTGTAGTAGCAGTAGTAGTATTATTTGTAGTAGCAGTAGAAGTAGTAGTCGTAGTAGTAGTATTTGTAGCAGTAGTAGTAGTAGTCGTAGTAGTAGTAGTAGTAGTAGTAGTAGTCGTAGCAGTAGTAGTAGTGGTAGTATTAGTGGTATTAGTAGTAGTAGTAGTAGTAGTAGTAGTAGTCGTCGTAGTAGTGGTAGCAGTAGTAGTGGTAGTAGTAGCAGTAGTAGTAGTAGTATTAGTAGTAGTAGTAGTAGTAGTAGTAAGTATCATAGTAAGTAGTAGTAGTAGTAGTAGTAAGGTAGTGTCGTGGTCGTGATAGTCGTGAGTATAGTAGTAGTAGTATTGTCGAAGTAGTAGTAGCAGCAGTAGTCAGTAGTGAGTATTTTAGTCGTGTTATTAGTAGTATAGTAAGTATTAGAGTGTAGTAGTAGCGCTAGAGTAGCTGTAGTGAGTAGTAGTAGTAGTGGTAGTGGTATTAAGTCCTAGTATAGTAGTATTGTAGTATATTAGTAGTAGTAGTAGTATAGTAGTAGTGGTAAGATATAGTAGTAGTAGTAGTAGTAGTAGTACTAGTACTAGTAGTAGTAGTAGTAGTAGTAGTAGTAGTAGTAGTAGTCGTAATCGTAATCGTAATCGTAGTCGTAGTAGTAGTATGACTGGTAGTAGTAGTAGTAGTAGTAGTAGTAGTAGTAGTAGTAGTAGTAGTAGTAGTAGTCGTCGTAGTAGTAGTAGTAGTAGTAATAGTAGTAGTAGTAGCAGCAGTGGTAGTCGTAGCAGTCGCAGTACGTGGAGGAGGCGGCGGGAGAGGAGGAAGAGAAGGAGGGGGCATAGGAGGAGGTCGAGGAGGAAATAGAGGAGGAAGATGAGGAGGAGGGAGAGCATGAGGAGGTCGAGGAGGCGAACGGGGGAGCAGGAGAAGCAGTAGGAGGAGGGGGCGGAGGCCCCTTCACGCACGTCATCCGAGGAGCGTGGGCCTGATGCCATGGAGACGGATGGCGACGGACAGTCGGCTGAGCGTGAGCAGAGTTCCAGGGATTTCACGCAGATGGCTGACAGGGGTTTCGACAAGCTGCACAAGAGCTTGGCCTCGCTCGGTGACGATCCATCGCTGGCTGAGCTGCGGAAGACCATGCGGCAGAATTTGGACGAGGCGAAGGATGCACGCAAGGCTATGCTACCGTCACATGCGGTACACAGGCGTGCGCAGCAGGCTTTGGAGAAGGCCACGAACCAGCACCGCAAGATGCAGGAGGAGCTGGGCGAGAAGCAGCGCCAGCCCGAAGCGATTCAAGCGTCTCTGGCAGCGAGGCGAGAGGCCCTCGAGGCTAAGCGGCTGGAGGTGGGGGCGCTCAATGAGGAGTTCACGAGGAGTACCGAAGCGCTGGCACCGCCGCGGCCTGCGGTGTGCCCAGCTGATGTCGGTGTCAAGCTCGAGTTTGCGGAAGACCAGCTTGAACCTAAGGTGCGGGAATTCATCAAGTCAGATACTTGGGCCAAGCTACGGAAGCATATTCAGAAGGCATTTGCCAAATCTCCTGCTGTTGATGGGGCTGCTCCTGCTGCTCGCGACGGTGGTGATCATGCAGGGGTGCATGCTGATGAGGAGCCGGGACAGAAGCGAGCCTTGTTCCAGCAAGCAGAAGGCAAGGTTTAAGCTTTCCTGCAGGCATTCTCTGGCATCGAGGGGCAGCATCGGGAGAAGCAGCGGCAGGGGTAGCATGATGATGGACGATTGCCTTGTCGACGTGGATGGCTACACTGACGGCGAGGATGTTGTGCCATATGGGGGGGGGGGGGCAGGCCCGACGCGCCCATGCGGGTGGTGCCCAGTGTCCTGAAAGCCTCGGAGCGTCGCGCCCCCCCCCAGGAGCAGTGCGGCGACAACCTCTGGAGTTGCGCGACTGAACGATTACCTTGTCGAAATGGAGAGTTGCGCCGACGGCGAGGATGTCGGGCCTCTGGGGGGGGGGGGGGGGGGGGCGGGCCCGAAGCGCCCATGCGGGTGGTGCCCAGTGTCCTGAAAGCGTCGGAGCGTCGCGCCCCCCCCAAGAGCAGTTCGGCTACAGTCTTTGGAGTTGTGATGATGGGCGATTGCCCTGCCGACGGGGATGTCTACACCGACAGCGAGGTTTTCGTGCCGTGTGGGGTGGGGTGGGGTGGGGGCGGGTGGGGTGGGGGGTGGGGGGTGGGGTGGGGTGGGGGAGCGGGGGGTGGGGTGGGGGTGGGGGGGGTGGGGTGGGGTGGGTGGGGTGTGGTGGTGTGGGGTGGGGGGGGGGGGGGGTGGGGTGGGGTGGGGGGTGGGGGGTGGTGGTGGTGGTGGGGGTGGTGGTGGGTGGGTGGGTGTGTGGGTGGTGGGGGGGGGGGGGGGGGCTGGTGTGGGTTGGTGGGTTGGGTGGTGGTGTTGTTGGTGGTTGTGTGGTTGGTGATGGTGGTGGCGGTGGTGGTGGGGGGGGGGGGGGGCAGGCCCCGAAGCGCCCATGCGGGTGGTGCCCAGTGTGCGGAAGCGCCGCGTCCTCCCCCAGAGCGTGCGGCAAGAACAGCTGGAATTGCGATTAGAGTTTGCGGATTGGCTGAGAGAGGTCATGCACGGCCTGTGGGGGCAGATGGTACTGCTCAAGGGGTGTTGCGCGCGGCAGAGACCTTCAACGCGAGTGGTGGCAAGCACACGCTCAAGAGCCGATTGCAAGTGACTACAGCTGATATCCTTCTGGCCCAGGAGATCGGGCACTTACCAGATCAGATTGAGGCCCTCACTTCATGGGCACAAGGGCGAGGATGGCGCACGATGGCGTTGACAAGCTATCCCACTGCTGGAGTGCTGCCAAGAGCAGGCGTAGCAGTATTCGTTCGTGACGGACACGGGCTGCGACCGCCTGCTGTTGGCACTAGGCAAGCATGGGAGCATCGCATTCAGCATGTGGTTGTGGATCTTGCGAGCTGGCCAGTTGAGCTGCACATATTCAATCTGTACTTGTTCACAGGGGTAGGGGTTGCGGGAAAACTCACAGGTGCTTGCAAGAGTTGGTACGATTGCGAATAGCTTGAACAGGCCAGTTATCATTGGAGGTGACTGGAATTTCCCGCCAGGTGAGCTGAATGCTTCAATTTCCATACCCTGGGTGGCGCGATCATTCGTTCATCAAAGGCAGTTACATGCCGTGGTGGTGCTGGCAACACAGTCATTGATTATTTTGCGATGAACACTGCAGCAAATCAGGCTTTCTCTGACGTTCGTGCAGATATGTTGTGGCCCAAGCGACCTCATCGGCTTGTAGTGTTGCACCTAGAAGGAACGGCGGCGAGCATGCCGAAGTCTGCCTATTCTGCAGTACCGTCCCTGGGCAAAAAAAGGAGATTTGTGGGCCTCAGCCAGCGCCGCCATGTTGGCGCGTTGCTAAGACAGTGGCTGACGCTGCAAGGCGTGCCTGCTGTGATGAGAATGTTGGGGCGATGACAGGATGGTGCCTTCTATCGGGGGCGTGGGCTCTATTTGCTTCGCTTGCTGCAAGACAGATTGGCGGTGCTGCTGGCAGTTCCACGATGAACTGCGGGGCTTTTGGCATGCCATTGCAGGCGAGATGGGCTGCGATTGCGTACACGATGAAGGACCCAGCTGACGCCAAAGTTGTAGCAGATGGTTGGAGGTGGCGCACACACGCTATCGAACATCTTGCTCAGATGCAACGTGCAGTGGCCAATGATAGCAGCATGATTTTGCGAGTTGCTGAAGGGGTGGCAGCGATGTCCACGTCTGAGTACTTGGGGCATGGATTATATGCCAGACTTGATCAGGCTGTCCATGAAGCGAGGAGCTTTTTGGCCGTGGCTATCGATCCTGATATATTTGGCAGTTTTGTACAGCACATCGCTGAAGATCTTGAGCTAGCAGAGCGAGGTGAATCGCGACATGTTGCTCAAGAGTGTAAGGATTGGTGTGCCACTGCGACGGCAGGGGGGGCTCGCATACTGTACAAAACGACAAGGTACCAGTCGGAGTATGTGGCGACAGTGGTACCCACCGGGGGGGGGTTGTCAGCACACCCGCACGATGTGCTGGCCCATGAGGTCGAAGTCTATCGACGTCTATGGCAGAGTGCGAAGGGGCCTGCTGAGGCTTGGATTCCCGACAGAGGACATTTACCACCCATGACGGTGGACCAGTTGCGTGCGATTGCCCTTTCTTTTCCAGGGTCGACGTCGGCCTCAGTTGACGGCCTCCACCCTCGCCACTTTGCAATGTTGGATGATGAGGCATTGGAAATAGTAGCCAGCCTATTCACATGTTCTGAAGCGCTCGGTCTTCCCCCACGGCAGCTCACGTTGGTGTTGGCCCCTATGATCGCGAAAGGGAAGTCAGAAGGACATCGGCTGAAAATACTATATGCAGGCTTCTACCGTGCGTGGCAGAGGGCTAGGCGTGGTGTACTGGATCAGTTGCAGGTGGCACTGGACAGACCTTACTGGGGAGCAGGACGAGGACGCAGTGCGCTCGACTGTGCATGGATCCAGGCTGCGGAGGCTGAAGCAGACTCTGCCACCTCGCGACATGGCGTCACCATCATCGCCGACTACAGCAAGTACTATGAGAAGATCCGGCTGTCACGGCTCAGGGATAAGTACATTGCTAAGGGTGCGCCAACAGGTTACGTCAAGCTTGCCTACAACATGTGGCGCGCCCCGCGGATCCTCAAGTTGCAAGGGCATCGCAGCGAGCCGGTTCTTTTTCCAGAGATCGGACTCCCTGCAGGTGACGCGTGCTGTGACATATCGATCAAGGCTTGGGCTTTTGATGAGTTTGATTGGCTGATTGAGCGGCGTGCCTGGGTGATTTTTCGGAGTTGCATCGATGGTCACAGTATGAGGTTATCCAGCAGCAGTCCAGCAGTTTTGGTGCAAGTGGCGGTTCGTGCATACCGTGGCTTTGTTGAGGCCTCTTATATGATAGAAGCCACCATCAATGATAAGCTGGTGGTGGTTGGCAGTTCCCTATCTCTGGCCCTATCTCTGGCCAGAAAAGTTGCGGCAGCCGCTGGGCTACCACAAGAGGTGGCCAAGCAGAATGCGGTGTACGTTGGCACTGACATCAGTGAGGGCAGGCGTCGTGGCGCTGTGGGTGCCAGTGAGCAGAGGCAAAAGCGTGGTTTGAAAATGATACGACGGCTGCGTGAGCTTCGACGTTTCCGCAAAGCTATTGCTGGTGTGGACAAGGCCCAGGCGTGCGGGAAGATCGTCAAAGTTGGTATCGCTCCTGAAGCATGTTACGGTGCAGAGATTGCTGGCATGTGTGATGCAGAATGGCGGAAACTGCGGGCTGCCCATGCGCGCAGCAAGCTACCTGCACATGGAGGAGCCAGCTTGACGGCCAAGGTGGTGCTCAACGGCGACTCGTCGGCGAAGCTTGCAGTCGCACCTGCAGTGCAATGGTGCCGCATGCTGTGGTTTGCCAGCACAAGTCCCCGCGCCATGATCAGTGCACAGCGGCTCCTGCAGCTGTGGGAGGAAGTGCGACCAGAGAGTGATCCTGAGTTGAGTTGGGCCATTAGCAGAGGGCCCATACGTCGAGCCGTGCTGGCGGCGCAGCGAGCAGGCTGGGCAGTGACGTCGGCGACGAGGTGGACTGATCATCGAGGCTGCGAGGTGGCCATGGATCAGATATCACCAGGTTTGCTTAGCCAGTTGCTGAGTACAGGCGTACAGCGCAAGCATGAGATCGCACTAGCAGCGAAAACGAGTGAGCCTCGAGCGAGCCCCGATGAGCCCATTACGATGCGAGCCTCTTTTGATTTCATCAAGCGGGTGATGAGCCCAGCGGGCAAGCGATGCAGTAAGCATCAGAAGTTCTTGATCAGTTGCTGTGCCCGTGATGGTGTTTGGACGCGAAGTCGCGCGAATCTAGCTGGCTATGTGAAGGATGGTCTTTGCGAGTGCGGGCGCGAAGATACCATCAAACACTGTCTGTATGAATGTCAGCTAGCAGCAGTAGCAGCAGCACGAGAGGAAGCGGACATACCTGCAAGTTTCATGCAGGCAGCCATCGAGTCCGATGGTCCGATCTCCACTCGTGGTTTGTGCCTGTACAGTGAACATGATATTCCTCCCCCTTCCTGTTCCTCTGAGGTTCGGTTGGAGGATGGGGGTGGGGACTCTCTCGACATTCAGCCCGGAGGATTAGCAGGCCTGTCTGATTCCTCAGTGCTCGAGCTTGCAGTTGATGGCTCGTTTTCCAAGCCAGGGTTGCGAGAGCTCGAGCGAGCGACCTGGTCCCTGGTTGTGCAGGCGTCAGGTGACCAGATTGTCGGGGTCATGAAAGGAGTAGTGCCAGGCCATCTGCCTCAGACTCCCAGCGTTGCCGAGAATGTAGCCTTGAGTATCATAGCTCAGATTGCTTGCAGAGCATGCTCGGTTGCAGCTGACTGCGTGAGTGCTATCAGGCAGTTCGGCATTGCTGTTGATAGGCACCTGATAGCTTCCAATGTTTTTGGTTTTGCTCACCAGTTTGCTCATTCCCTGCCAGGACGCAGGCATGTGACGGCTTTTCATGTCAAAGCCCACCGAAGTATGCAGGAAATCGACGAATTCGATGAAGCTGAACAGCGCCTGGCTTTGGCCAACTGTCGTGCCGATCGAGAGGCGAAGAATGCTGCTCGCCTTCACCCTGCTCCTAGCCCTGCTCTCCAGAGATCTTGAGTTGGCAGAGGAGCGAGCACTCAATTTTGCCAAGGTTGCGGCTGCGGTGCTGCCCCTCTTTGCAGATGCATGGGGCCCAGCGTTGGCAGCGACCTCTGTCTTTCGGGAAGAGAGCGAGGCGGGCGGTGAGGACTGGGTGGCACGGTTGGGTGTGGGGTGAGCTGGGATGGCAATGTGTGCAGTGCTTCTGCGTTGGTCCCCAGGTGGGAAGCCTGCCGGTGACAGGCTGCCAGGGGGCGCTCAAGTTTTTAGAGCAGTTCACCCTCCAGGATGTTGGACGTAGGCCGGTTGCAGTGTCAGGTGCCAGGCTTGCATCAGCGCGAGCCACATCTGATCTCCAGCGGGCCCAACTCCTGTGTGTTAAATGTGGTGCTTGGGGCCAAGAGAAGGCCGTCAAGCTCAAGAAAGAACGCGGGCCCCCCCGCGCGAACAGGGGGCAAGGTTCTTTCTAGATTCAGACGGGGTTTTGCTCCCAACCCCAGGGTCACAGCGGCTCTGGACGCAGCAATCCCTGCCAGCAGTGTTCAGGAGTGTGTGTGTGTGTGTGTGTGTGTGTGTGTGTGTGTGTGTATAGCGCATCCAGGCGCCAGGCCCAGACTGCACAGGTGGTCGATGACCTAGGCGCCAAGGCCGAACGCGGCTACGAGATCAGGATGAAGGCGCTGTACGACAGAGTACGGCACCGAGAGCTAGGCACGAGGCCGCCTGCCGCTGCCGAGGCTCCCCCGTTCCGTGATGAGGGGGGGGCGGCCGAGGAGGATGAGGCCCCTCCTGCCCCCCCCCTCCTGCCCCCCCCCCCCGCCTGCCTCCCATTTTTTGTTTTTTTTTTGTTTGGTTTTTCTTCCTCTTCTTCGGCCAGTGGCCATTCGACCTCGACTCGATCGTCAGGCGGCGTCCTATCCTATCCATGCAGCGGTTCATTTCCATTGAGGGAACTGCCTTGTTGGAGGACAACGGTGAGCAGACCCCGAAGCGCGCCAAAACAGTGTTCTCGGGATTTCAACGCCACGCATCAACCTGACTACTGCGTCGTGACGATCCAGGATCGTGCCAAAACGTAATTTGTGGGGACTTTAGCACAGCGAATCAACATAATTGTTGCGCCAGCATAATCCTGAACCCTTCCACAACGCCATTTCTGGTACGTTGATCATGGGAAGCCGTGGAACTTTACAAATGTTTAAAACGAATATGCGCGGCGCTAAGGCGAGAGCCACATTTTGAAAGCGACCCGCCGCCCTCCATCCGTGAAGCTCTTGCAAATGCTTGAAAACGAATGTGCGCGGCGCTAAGGCGAGAGCGACATTTTGAAAACGAGCCGCCTTCCATCCGTGAAGCTCTTGCAACGGTTAGCAACATGTGCGCGGCGCTATGGCGAGAACCACATTTTGAAAACCTTTTGCCTTCAACCCGTGAAACTCTTGCATTCGTTAAACGAATGATCGCGGCGCTAAGGGCGAGAGGTATGTTTTGAAAACCACCCGCCCTCCATCCGTGAAATTCTGGCAATTTTGTAAAACGAATGTGCGCGGCGCTAAGGCGAGAGCCACAATTTGAAAACGACCCGCCCTCCATACGTGAAATGTTGTACTTGTTTGAGCTTCAGGGCCACAAATGGTTAGGACGTCTCAGGCGAAACGCCCGGCCAACTTTAAAAACTGGCCTCGGGGTGCGACAGGGAGGAGTTATCTTTTTTTTTTTTTTTTTTTTTTTTGTTTATAGGTGAAGGAATGGAGGAGGAGGACGAGGAGGAGGAGGAGGAGGAGGAGGTGGAGGAGGAGTGAGGAGGAGGAGGATTGGGAGGAAAGGACGAGGAGGAGGAGGAGGAGGAGGAGGAGGAGGAGGAGGAGGTGGGAGGAGGAAGGAGGAGGAGGAAGAGGGGGAGGAAACGGAGGGAGGAAACGGCGGAGGAGGAGGAGGAGGAGGAGGAGGAAGAGGAGGGGGAGGAGGGGGAGGAGGGGGAGGAGGAGGCGGAGGATCATGATGTTTATGAGGAGGAGGAGGAAGAGGAGGAGGGGGAAGAGGAGGAGGAGGAGAAATGCGACAGGCAGGAGGAGCAGGAGGAGGAGGAGGAGGAGGAGGAGGAAACCGACCAAAGTAAACTTAGAGACGTACTCACCGTGCTCGCCACCCCCTATCACACATTCCATCCTCATTCGTCTCTACAGGCGGTCTCTTGCACTGCGTTCTGCGCTCCCTGGACAGACTAGCTCCATGCAGGTGGGAGCTTCGTTTTGAAATTATCAGCCGCCGTCCTTCGAGGGCGTGCCAGAAGGTGAGGCCATACTGTTCAAGGGCGAGTCCGACGCCTGCCCCGCCTTGAACATGAACTGCCATCCTGCCGTGCAGTTGTTGCACCCTTCTGGATTCCGAGTTTTTTGTCTCAAGCGAGAGTTTCCTTTAGAAAAGGAGCCGCCTTTCTTCTGTTTAGTTGAGCTGGGTTCTGTAAGGCCAGTGGATGGCGTTCGGCGAGAGCCGAGTTTTGGGAAAAACTCACGCGCTCCATCCGTGTATGGGCAATTTTCAAAACTGGTAAGGTCTCGGACCCAGGGTTTATCTTGCAGTGGGCGGGTTTATGGCCCCAGCCCTGCTCGCCTTCGGTCGTCACGTGCGGCATGTTCGTGCCGCCTTGACACGGCGACGGCGCGCGCCAGCACGTGGGTTCACTTCACTGGACGGACAACGAACGGTCGAGCATCAGATTCCCGCCGTCAGGGACACTTGTCCCAGGCCGGCTGGAAAGTCTCCTATCGCGACGCGCCAACGTAGGGGCAGAGACTTCCCAGTCGCCCTCGACCATGCGCCCCCCCCCCCCCCCACGGCGGACAGCTGTCTTCGATGCCGCTCCTCGTCCGCGAACCCGAGGCTGCGGTCGGGCCCCGGGACCCTCACGAACGAGTCCCTCGCGCGAAGTCCATCCGTGAGATGGGGCCGACAGCCTCGTCAAGGGCTCCGTCGAGGGCGCGAAGTTATTCGCGCTTCGCGCTTCGCGGTCCTCGTTCCTTCTCCCCCTCCTCCTCGTCCTCCTCTTCTCCCTTTGGGGGGGGCGGCGCGAGGGCGCGAAGTTATTCGCGCTTCGCGCTTCGCGGAGCGCGAAGCGCGAAGTTGGGAGCCCTCCTGGAGCGGGGGCCGCCACGGACTGGGCGGCTCGCGCGGTGTCGGAAGCCTGGGCCGCCCGGCGGCGCCCAGGCAGGCACCTGCCAGAGGAGGAGGAGGCGGAGGAGGAGGAGGAGGAGGAGGCGGAGGAGGAGGAGGAGGGGGAGGAGGAGGGAGGAGGAGGAGGAGGAGGAGGCGGAGGAGGAGGAGGAGGAGGAGGTAGGAGGAGGGAGGTGGAGGAGGAGGGAGGAGGGGAGGAGGCGGGGAGGAGGAGGGTGGTAGGAGGGGGAGGAGGGGAGGAGGAGGAGGTGGGGGAGGAGGCGGAGGAGGAGGGAGGAGGAGGGAGGCGGCAGGAAGGAGGACGGAGGAGGAGGAGGAGGAGGAACAGGAGGAGGAGGAGGAGGGCGCCCTCATGCGAGCTTCAGCGCCACCCGCCGCGCCTCCGGAGGAGGTCATCGCCAAGGCTACCAACGGCTGGGCCGACGGCATGAAGGCGGCCTCCACGCCAGCAGCCCTCTCGCACGGCTCTCCTGCATGCTAGTATCGTTAAATAACCGATCCCCATCCCCAGCCCCATCCCCATGCCGATCCCACCATCTCACTGCCCCCGTTGGGGATTTGCCCCTCGAAACCTGAAGAGAGCAGCCTACCTCTCCATCCAGGGGGGTAAATCGGCCAGTGGGGCCCAGGCCACGCCGCTGGGGATGGGTGTCGGATAAACGATGCTCAATCAGCCCTCTCGCACGGCTCTCCTACATGGTGGGCAGGTGGTGCAGTGGTACATCGAAATGGCGACTCAGCCGATTGGCCTCGCACGCACTCTCGGGCCGCTGCGGGGCTCCTTCCCCCCCCGAACTGCCGGCCAGCGTGGTTTTGAGTTTGTCAACGGTCACTCCGAGACGCTCATGTTCCCAGTTGAACGGAGGCGTTGTCGTGACCAACGTGCATCTGTTGCACGTTGCACTCCATCGCCTCATTGTTTGTTTGTCCGACCACGCCTCGAGAGCGAACACACGCTGAGTCTCTTAAGAGGGCCACCTTCAAGTCAGGTCTTGAACATGACATGTCAGAGGCTCCATTGATTGCGGGGGGATCTAGAGGGATATTTTGTTGAGGAGGAGAGGTGGGAGGAGGAGGGAGGAGGATGAGGAGGAGGAGGAGGAGGAGGAGGAGGGAGGAGGAGGAGGAGGGGGAGGAGGAGGAGGAGGAGGAGGAGGGGGAGGACGGGGGAACGGGAGGAGAAGGAGGAGGAGGGAAAGGAGGAGGAGGAGGGGGGCTTCTGAACGTTCTTCGAACCTGCCGTGGCCTCCTGACGCACCTGGCCAGCGTGCACCTCGAGAGCCCTCCCTCCAAGAGGAGAGCCCTGCTGCGCATGCGAGCCGAGGAGGAGAGAGCGGTCGGGCAAGTGGAGAGCCTGACGCACCTGGCCAGCGTGCACCTCGAGAGCCCTCCCTCCAAGAGGAGAGCCCTGCTGCGCATGCGAGCCGAGGAGGAGAGAGCGGTCGGGCAAGTGGAGAGCCGTGGCGCGCACCCAGAGCACTCGGCTGAAGTCGGGCGTGTCCCTCCACAGTAGGAAAAATTCAAGAACAGTCAAAACATTGTCTGGGGACGATTGTTTGAGCATTATTTCAACCATTTTTGAATATTTTTGGAGTATGTCTTAATCTGCCTGTAGGGTGACATGCCCGGCCTAACACTTGGCCTCTCCGCGGGTTTGATATCGAGGCGTTTTCAGGCGGCTTGCATATGCGCAGCGGCAACACTTGTGATACGGCAGGTCAGCGTCGCGTCGACCGGCGGCGACCCCGCTGCCAGCATTCAAGGTTGAGCGCCGCTGGCGACCCAGAATCGGTCGATGTTGAACGATCCTGCGTTTTGGACAAGGTCGATCGTTCAAGGTTGCAGGAGGCGGTGTCAGGAACTAACGCCGGGGTCGACACGACGCGAACTTGCCGTACAATGCTGCCTTCTTGGATGTTCTTGGACCGCGCCCCCCGCGACATCCTCGTGGTACGCGATTGTTTGTAAGGTAGGTTTCGAGCTCAATTCTGAGCCTGCGCAGCGCCGTGCGAGGTCCGCTTCCATGTCTCATTTCGTGTGCTAAGAGTTCCTCCCGTTGCACTCGGACGATGGACATGTTCTCGCGCCGGCCCGCGCTCTTGGATTGCGTACCCTCCCCCTCCTCCCTCCTCCCTGCCCTTGTGTGTGTGTGTGTGTGTTGTGCCTTCTCCTCCCTCCTCCCGCTGCTCCTCGCCCCTGGCGCTCCCGGCCTCCTCCTCATCTCTCCGCGCCCCTCCTCTCCCTCGTGTGGGTTGTGGTGCTCCCCCGGCCCCCCCTCCCCCGTCGGGAAGGGCCCGCCCGCCTCCCCTTGACAAGAGGGGCGGACAAGACTCGTCGACCTGCCCTGCGGCTGAGCCCCACGGAGGTGCCAAGAGGTGCGGGCCAACGCCGCCTTTGCATTCAGGCGGGCCTGTCCCTCTACAGGGGGAGGAATACCTAGAAATAGTGAAAAGATAGTCCGGTGACGATTTTTGTGTGAACATTTTTCGAGTAGTGTTTCTGACAGTGTTTGGCTTTTCGCCCACAATCCCCCTGCAGGGGGGACAGGCCCGGCCTGACCCTTGCAGCTGACCAGGCTGGGCTGCAGGTGGCCCGGGGCGCGCTGCTCGAGGGGCTGGAGTCCAAGGGCTCCCTCGAGGGCGCGAAGTTATTCGCGCTTCGCGCTTCGCGGTCCTCGTTCCTTCTCCCCCTCCTCCTCGTCCTCCTCTTCTCCCTTTGGGAGGGCGGCGCGAGAGCGCGAAGTTATTCGCGCTTCGCGCTTCGCGCAGCGCGAAGCGCGAAGTTGGGAGCCCTTGTCTGGAGTCTGGAGGCGGATCTGCTCGACTGCTGCGACGACGGCGTAGGCAAGACTGGAGCGCGCCACGGTGGGCGAGGGCGCCGGCTCGGCGCAGCGAGGCGCGAGGAAGGAGGCTAGGCCCTATTAAGTCGGGCCTGTCCCCCTATCGAGGGATCTTCGACGAAAAATGCACAATACCCCAAAATAGTCAAACAGTAGTCCAAAAATAGTCCGGGGACTATTTTTGGAGCATCTTTTTACCTTTTTGGGGTACTCTTGGGGGTATTCTTTGTTTTTCCCCACATCCTGAGTGGGGCTCTTGTTTTCCCAGAACACCCTCTCCTTCCCACCCACCTCCCGCTCCATCTTCCATACAGCACAATATTATTCCTACCACACACACACCATACCATACCATAGTTCCTACCACACATACCATACCATACCATACCATACCACACCATACGTACCATACCGTACCATACCATACCGTACCATACCATACCCGCCTGAGCGAGGAGGGTATCGGAATACCATACTATTTACATGGTTTCGTGCCCCTCCCACCCCTCCAGGGAGGCCCCGCCTGAGCGAGGAGGGTATCGGAATACCATACTATTTACATGGTTTAGTGCCCCTCCCACCCCTCCAGGGAGGCCCCGCCTGAGCGAGGAGGGTATCGGAATACCATACTATTTACATGGTTTCGTGCCCCTCCCACCCCTCCAGGGAGGCCCCGCCTGAGCGAGGAGGGTATCGGAATACCATACTATTTACATGGTTTCGTGCCCCTCCCACCCCTCCAGGGAGGCCCCGCCTGAGCGAGGAGGGTATCGGAATACCATACTATTTACATGGTTTCGTGCCCCTCCCACCCCTCCAGGAGGCCCCGCCTGAGCGAGGAGGGTATCGGAATACCATACTATTTACATGGTTTCGTGCCCCTCCCACCCCTCCAGGGAGGCCCCGCCTGAGCGAGGAGGGTATCGGCAACCATACTATTTACATGGTTTCGTGCCCCTCCCACCCCTCCAGGGAGGCCCCGCCTGAGCGAGGAGGGTATCGGAATACCATACTATTTACATGGTTTCGTGCCCCTCCCACCCCTCCAGGGAGGCCCCGCCTGAGCGAGGAGGGTATCGGAATACCATACTATTTACATGGTTTCGTGCCCCTCCCACCCCTCCAGGGAGGCCCCGCCTGAGCGAGGAGGGTATCGGAATACCATACTATTTACATGGTTTCGTGCCCCTCCCACCCCTCCAGGGAGGCCCCGCCTGAGCGAGGAGGGTATCGGAATACCATACTATTTACATGGTTTCGTGCCCCTCCCACCCCTCCAGGGAGGCCCCGCCTGAGCGAGGAGGGTATCGGAATACCATACTATTTACATGGTTTCGTGCCCCTCCCACCCCTCCAGGGAGGCCCCGCCTGAGCGAGGAGGGTATCGGAATACCATACTATTTACATGGTTTCGTGCCCCTCCCACCCTCCAGGGAGGCCCCGCCTGAGCGAGGAGGGTATCCGAAAACCATACTATTTACATGGTTTCGTGCCCCTCCCACCCCTCCAGGGAGGCCCCGCCTGAGCGAGGAGGGTATCCGAAAACCATACTATTTACATGGTTTCGTGCCCCTCCCACCCCTCCAGGGAGGCCCAGCCTGAGCGAGGAGGGTATCGGAAAACCATACTATTTACATGGTTTCGTGCCCCTCCCACCCCTCCAGAGAGGCCCCGCCTGAGCGAGGAGGGCATCAAGAAAATGGGTCCCACGAAACCGTTAATCTCTTTATGTGGGGAACTCCATTAGCATAATTCGTAGAAAATCCCCTTGTGGGGGGACACGCACGACATAAGGCCGTGCGGCGGGAGTATGGCCGCAGGGCGACGGCCTGGGCCAGGTGGGAGGCGGCGGGTGCAGGTCGGCCTTCGCGGACGGAGCGGGGCCTGCCCATGCCGTCGCCGGGTCCCCGCCGGGCAGGAGGTCCTCCCGTGCTGCCCGCAGAGGCGGCGACGCGCTCGTCAGCCGCGAGCTCCTGCCCGCGGAGGACACCTGCAGCCACCGCGGCCTGCGAGAGATGCCTTTCCCTGACGATGCAGGCAGCTGGGGCCAACCACCACCCATCACGGCCGAGGAGCTCCGTGGGGCCGTCGGCAGTTTTGGCTGGAAGGCGAGGCTTGGGTCGTCTGGCCTGCCTCCCCGCGCCCTGCAGTCCCTCTCGGGCGGCCTGCGCTGCAGGCGACGGCGGACCTCTTCGTCGAGGGCGAGCAGCTGCCGTGCCGGCCGGGGCAGCGCCTGCGGATCGCCGTGGTCCGCCCGGCCAGGCCAGGGCGGAGGGGCTGGGCTTATTAGCAGGCTCGTGCCGGCAGCCCCGCCGGGACGGTCGGCCCGGCCTGGGGAGTCGGCCCCGGGCGGTCGCGTTCTGAGCCTGGCCGAGGTCCTTGCCCAAGGACCTTGGCCAGGTTCTGGCCTGGCCAAGGCCCTTGGCCCCCTCCTCTCTTTGGACGCCCGGAATGGGTACGGAAAGAATGGGTGCTGAACAGCAGTTCCTGTTCATCTTGAACAGGACTCGCTGTCGGTGTCGCCGCGGCCTGTGTACATTCGAGACAGGAGGCCGCCTGCCCAATAGCGGCCGCTGTTGGTTTGGGACAACATTTGTTGTTGGGCATTGTACCCATTCTCTCCGTACCCATTTCGGGCGTCCAAAGGCTCTCGGCGAGGCCTGCTCCTCCGGCGCAGGCCTCGCCGAGAGGGTGGGAGTCGGCGCGGGCGGCGCTGGGCCCGCGGAGGGCGTGCCAGATGGCGGGCCCACCGGGCGCAGGTGCGCGCGTGGCGCGGGCCTGTTTTTTTTTTGTTGTTGTTCCTTTGCCTGGGTGCGTGCTGTCACGTGGGATTCAGGAGGGGAAATTTCACACAGACGCAATGATTCGTCGATTCCCCAGGAAAAGATGGGAAACTATGGGAAGTGGGGGGGAAGACAAAAACCCAGAACATATGGGAAAATATGGGGAATGCTTTGATTTGTGTGTATTTATTCGTGTGTCCTGGGGCCTCTTTAGGGATGCATCACAGGGCCCTCGGCTGCCCGTCGACCGGGGCGGTGGCTCGGCGGGGCAGCGCGGCGGGGCGCGGTCAGGCGAGCTCCTCGCCTTTTTGTCCCGATCCTGCGGGCGCTCAAGAAGGCCCCGGCGCGATTGCCCCTCCCGGTGATGCGCGTGGGCCAGTCAGGAGGGGAAAAAACACACAGGCGCAATTAATCTGCGATCCCCAGAAAATATGGGAAACTATGGGAAGTGGGGGGGAAGACAGAAACCAAGAAAATATGGGAAAATATGTGGGATATTTTTATTTGTGTGTATTTATTTGTGTGTCCCAGTTCCCCTTCAGCCAGGTGGGCCGGTGTGACCGCGGGCCGGCGCGGGCCCTGCCCGCGGGGGCGCGGAGAGATCTGCGCGCGGCGCCGGGGAGCTTCAGCTGCAGCGGCTCAGCCTGGCGATGCAGGCCTGCCGAGCCAGGTGTCCCGGCAGCCTCGCGCGGGGTGGCCGGGGGCGCTTTCCTCCGATGCCAGACGCCGGGCTCTGCAGGGGAAGAGGCGGGCCCGCACAGCCAGTGCCACGGGCTGCGCGGGCGAGGGAGGCGGGTGCGGGCCCAGAAGGAGGCGGCGGCGGCGGTTCTCCTCCCCATTGGGGTCGTCCCAGCGGCATGGCAGGGCGCGGGGGTGCCGGGCCTGGCGGGCAGGCCACGGGCGCAGCTGCGTGCGAAGGTTGCCACCCCTGCGGGGGACGGTGCCAAGCCGTGGGAGAGCGGCAGTCATGATACTTCGGGGCCGCACGGGCTACGGCCCGATTTTTGGCGCCACGGTGCTTCTGCGGCCCCCCCCCCTTGCGAGGCCCACGGCCAGACCATCGCAGGCCAGGCCGCGTCGAGCAGTCGTCGACCTGTCGCCTGGACGTGGGCGCCGCCGAGGCTCTCCTGGCAGCGGCGGCGGCAGGAACGGCGTCCTCCTCCAGTGCGCTCCCGGGCGAGGGCGAGGAGGCGCGCTGCGCGCGTCGTGGCCTGGGCCAGAGCGGCCCGTGTGCTCCGAGGTACGGTAGGTTTGCGTCGTGTCGACCAGCGGCGACCCCAGCGCGGGCGTTCAAGGTTGAACGCCGCCGGCGACCCAGAATCGATCGATGTTGAACGATCGGACGTTGCGGCAGCGGCCGATCGTTCAAGGTTGAACGATCCCTGCGGTGTCAAAAACCAACGCTGGGGTCGGCACGACACGAACCTGCCGTAGGCCCACGGGGGCGCGATGGCGCGGAGACGACCTCGCGTCGCGCGCCGCCGGGGAGGGGTCGGCGCGCGACGCCAGGCTCGAGTCGGGCCTGTCCCTCCACAGGGGGAATGTTCAAGAAGAGTCAAAGAATAGTATGGGGACTATCTTTGGAGTAGTTTGCTTGACCATTTTGGAGCATTTCTGGAGCATCTTTCGGTTTTCGTC
Source organism: Prorocentrum cordatum (assembly GCA_963575745.1). Classification (NCBI taxonomy): domain Eukaryota; class Dinophyceae; order Prorocentrales; family Prorocentraceae; genus Prorocentrum; species Prorocentrum cordatum. The sequence continues at coordinate 17,177 of CAUYUJ010007718.1, forward strand.
GACAATCCCCTTGTAGGGGGACGCGCCCGACTTCACGCCAGGCGGCCCCGCTTCTGCCGTGGACGGCGCCGGACGGGAGGGGCCCGCGGCATCTGCTGCGTGCCGCCTGCTCCGACCCCGCCGCCGGGCGCCCGTTGCTTGCTGGGCGGCGGGGGCGGCGGGCGCGGCGGGCGTCGTCGTCGTCGTCGCCGTCGTCGTCGTCGTCGTCGTGCTCGCTTCCCCTGCTTCCCTGCATCTTCTTATCTTCTCTTCCGTTCTCACTTTTTCGTTCTTCTCCTCCTCCTCCTCCTCCTCCTCCGTGCTCTCTTTCTTTTTCTCTCTCTCTTCTTCTTCCCTTTCCCTTCCTCTGTCTTTCTTCTCCCTTTTCCCCCCTGTCGCCCCACCCAGGTGGACCCCCTGCCGAGGCCCATGGCCTGCCCTTCGCAGGCGACGGCGACGACGGCGCCCCGTCGGCGGCGGCGGCGGCGGAAGGCACCGTGGACGAGCGACGGGCCCCGCTCCCGGACGGAATCGACGCTCGCTGGGTCCCTGGAGCAACTCCTCCCTTTTCCTCCTCCTCCTCCTCCTCCTCCTCCTTTTCCTCCTCCCCTTCCTCCTCCTCCTCCTCCCTTTCCTCCGCTTCCCCCCTCCTCCTCCTCCCTCCTCCTCCTTCCTCCTCCTCCTCCTCCTCCCTCCTCCCTCCCTCCTCCTCGTCCTCCTCCTCCTCCTCCTCCTCCTCCTCCTCCTCCTCCGGCCGGGAATCCATGGATCTGGCGCACGCGCGCCAAGTCCACTGAGTCCCAATCCATGTTGGCGTGCGCCCGACCTCCTGGGCCCAGGACGGGCCTCCCCGGCACCGGTGGGGTGCACCGGTGGCGTCTCCAGCACGCCACCGCTGCGGCTCCCTCGCAGGGGCCCAGCCCTGGAGGTCCGGACGCGTCCCTCTCTCGCGAGGCCGGGTTTCCCCCCCGAGTCGTAAGCCGGGCCTGTCCCCCTACAGGGGGAGTTTCGACGAAAAATAAAACATGCCCCAAGAATAGTCCAGAAATAATCCAAAAATAGTCTGCGGATTTTTTTTTTTTTTTTTTTGGGGGGGGGGGGGGTATGTGGGGTATTTTTAATTTTTCGTCGAAGATTCCCCTCTAGGGGGACACGCCCGACCTAAGCCGAGTCGTTTTTTTGTGCAGCACGGGCACCCGGTGAGGGCGCCCCCCTGAGGCACGTCCCGCCGAGGTGACCACGACGCGGGGAGGTCCCCCCCCTGAAGGATTTCTCCGAAGGGCTTAGGCGACCCGTCCTCCTCCCTCCTCCTCCTCCTCCCTCCTCCCTCCTCATCCTCCTCCTCCTCCTCCTCCTCCTCCTCCTCCTCCTCCTCCTCCTCCTTCATCTCCTCCTCCTCCTCCTTTTTCTCCTCTCCATCCTCCTCGACCGTCCTCCTCGGGTCGCCTATATACGGCCCTGGGGGAAACCGTGCAGTCCCCCTCCCCCCCTCCGAGGCTCAGGGCCTGACCTTCATAGGCAACAGGCCCAACTTCCGGGGCCTCGCCATGGTCTTCGCCGGCGATGGCGCCGCGAGCTCTGGCAGGCGATCGCGGCCCGCCGCCCCTCACTGGGGAAGGGCGGGGTCGAGGTCGAAGTCGTCGTCGTCGTCGTGCTGACTAGGCGCTTTCGAGGTTCGAGGCCGAAGATGTCGTCGTCGTCGACGACGTCGTCGTCGTCGAAGTCGTCGTCGTCGTGCTTACTAGGCGCTTTCGAGGTTCGAGGCCGAAGACGTCTTCGTCGTCGTCGTCGTCGTCGCCGTCGTTCTTGTCGTCGTCGTCGTCGTCGTCGTCGTCGTCGTCGTGTTTTCGGGGCGCCTTCGAGGTTCGAGGGTCGAGGCTGGAGGGTCGTGCTCGAGGTTCGGGAAGGTCGAGGCCGTTGGGCGCTAACGGCCCTTCCTGGGGCTTCCAGGGGCATCGAGAGAACCTCTGGAGGCCTCGGGAGATCTTGGGAGGCCCTCGTCGGTCGTCGTCGTCGTCGTCGTCGTCGTCGTCGTCGTCGTGTTGGGTCGTCGTCCAAGGGCGTTCAAGATTGCCTCAGAGCGTTCCGCGGCGTTCGATGCAGCCCCGATCCTGTCCCTGTCCTGGCGCTGTCCCTGCCCTGGCTTCGCTGTCGTCGCAAAGACGGCGTGCGATGCGGTGCCGCTGGCCCGCTCATTGCACCAAGGGCTCCCTCGAGGGCGCGAAGTTATTCGCGCTTCGCGGTCCTCGTTCCTTCTCCTCCTCCTCCTCGTCCTCCTCTTCTCCCCCTTGGGGGGCGGCGCGAGAGCGCGAAGTTATTCGCGCTTCGCGCTTCGCGCAGCGCGAAGCGCGAACTTAGGAGCCCTTGTTGCACGCTGTCCCCCACCTTGGGGATGGCGTGCGCCGACGAAGCCCTGGCAGGGGGATAGCGTACACCAACGAGGCCCCCTGCGAGCGCAGACGAGGCCCTCGCAGGGGGGATTGCCTCACAGAGTCAGCGTGCCTTTTGGAGATCGGTGCTGCGCGCGATCTCTGCAGCGCCCACCGTGCAGGTCGCCGCCACCCCGCTGGCACTGGAGCCCCGCCCCGCCGTGAGGGGGGGGGCTGGCCAGTGGGCTGGGCAGGAAGGGAGCGAGGGAGCCGGGGCGGAGAGGCACGATGGAGGAGGGACGAGGCCGATGAGTCCCGCGAGCGCCCTCGTAGAGTGCTCCCCCCCCCGCTCCGCCCCGCCGCTCCCCCGTGCTCCTGGCCCTTGGCAATGCTCGGACGTTCCTTTTGTTTTTGTTGTTGTCGTCGTCGTCGTTGTTGTTGCTGTTGTTGTAATTGTTGCTGCTGCTGCTGCTGCTGTTGTTGTTGTTGGTGTTGTTGTTGTTGAACATTATTAATTCTAAAGAATAATTGTTGTCGCTTCGCGAATCCCCACCAGCCCATCCAGAAACGATGCCCAGAGGAATTGCCTCGATCAGAGAAGTGGGCAGCACACAGAGGAAGCCATTATGAGACATCTTGGGATATCTTGAGCCATCTTGGAGGTCATTTTGGGCTCTCCCAGACGCTCTTGGAGTCATCTTAATCCGTGCCCCCCCCCAAGAGGCCTCCATGTGGCTAAAACCTGTGTAGAATCAATGATTAGGCATTCTCGCCGAGGCCTCTTGGAGCATCTTGGGTGCATCTGGGGGGGCTCTTGGGGCCTCTTGGGGGTCTCTTGGGGGCCTCCGGGGGGCCTCTTGGGGGCCTCTTGGGGCCATTTTGGGGCCATCTTGGGACCTCTTGGGGCTTCCTGGGCGCTTCTTGGGGCCATCTTGGAGGAGATCGATCAAACAAGAGGGGGGGTTTAATTAGCGTCCCCCCTCGGAAGCCCCTAAAATCGCCTCTTGGACCCCTCTTGGAACGCTCTTGGAGTGCTCTTGGGCGCTCTTGGGGCCGTCTTGGGGCTCTTTTGGGGCTCTCTTGGGGCCCTCTTGGGCCATCTTGGAACCATCTCCAGGCCTCGGATGGCCATCGGAAGCGAAAAGGCGAGAAAGCAAAAATCATTGATTTTCCTTAGGTTTTGGGACGATTTTGGCCTCTTCGGGGCCTCCTTGGGGAGCTGTTTGGCCACTTGGAGTTATCTTGGGGCCGTCTTTGGGCTTCTTGGAACCATCTTAGGAGCCATCTCGAGCGATCTTGCGCTATCTTGAGCCATCTTGGAGCTCATCTTGGGTTCTCTGAGGCGCTCTTGGAGCCGTCTTGGGCCATCTGGGACGCTCTAACTACCCGCGGCCCCCCCCGTCCAGGTCCAGGGGAGGGGGTAGGGGGAGGGGTAAACCCCTCCCCAAGGGGGAAGAGGGAGGGGTGGAAGAGGATCTGCTCTAGACCACCTACGCCCAGAGGGCTGGTGGGATTATTGTTGGGACCCCTGGTGCACGGCCCCCCCGCCGCGCCTAGGCCGCAGCTACATTTTCATCATTTTCGTGAGGAAGCCTCAGGTAATACGATGTCATCAAGATCCGGTTGTTTTGTTGTAATCCGTTTTCCCTTGCAAAAAAACACTATAAAATGACATTTCTTGTTCTAATATAATCAAATTTCAAGAATCCCTTGCAAAAAATAAGGTAAAGTGGACATTCGCGCGCGCAAGACGAAATCCTTCCAAAAGCCTTAGTGTTCGCAGCGATTTTAACATAAAAACATCAAAAAACCAATGGTTTTTCAACAAAAAAATGTCAAAATCTCATCCCGCGCGCTCTTGCGGATTCGTAGGAAACCCAACACTTTTTAAACATTTCTGTCAAACGGGCTTTTGCGAGCAACTTTTTCGAACTTCTGCGACAACGGTTGCGCACCTGCCAGGGCCATCATCCCTGTCAAATAATACCATGCGGGACACATTCGTTTTTTCTTCGCGCGCGCACGCCGTCGTCGTCGGCCGCGGGGCCCTGAATAGTAGCCACGGTCGTCCGCATGCCACGAAGTGAAGTGTCCGAACGTCATAGGGCGGGAAGCTGGGTGTGGGTGGTGGCGAAGAGTCGTTTGGAAATTTGGTAGAGCTTGAACCGGCCCCCCCACAAAGTGGGGGTATTGCCCGCCTCCTATGAAAACCCTGGCACTGGTGAGAACGGAGTGTCCCCAGTCTTAAATGATTGTTGTTGTTGTTGTTGTTGTTGTTGATGTCGTTATGGTTGTGGTTGTGGTTGTTGTTATTGTTGTTGTTGTCGTTGTTGTTGTTGTTTTTGTTGTTGTTGCTACTGCTGTTGTTGTTGCTGCTGCTGTTGCTGCTGATGCTGTTGCTGCTGCTGCTGCTGTTGTTGTTGTTGCTGCTGTTGTTGCTGTTGCTGTTGTTGTTGCTGTTGTTGTTGTTGTTGTTGTCGTTGTTGTTGCTGCTGTTGTTGTTGCTGTTGCTGTTGTTGTTGTTGCTGTTGCTTTTGCCGTTGCTGTTGCTGTTGTTGTTGCTGTTGATGATTATGTTATTGTTGTTGTTGTCGTCGTCGTCGTCGTTATCGTTGTCGTTGTTGTTGTTGCTATTTTTGCTGTTGTTGTTGTTGCTGCTGTTGTTGCTGTTGCTGTTGTTGTTGCTTTTGTTGTTGTTGTTGCTGTTGCTGTTGTTGTTGTTGATGATGATGTCGTTGATATTGTTGTTGTTGCTGCTGTTGTTGTTGATTCTGTTGTTGTTGCTGATGTTGCTGTTGTTAGTGGTGCTGTGATTGTTGCTGCTGCTGTTGCTGTTGTTGTCGTTGCTGTTATTGTTGTTGTTCGTTGTGTTGCTGTTGTTGCTGTTGTTGGTGTTATTGAACATTATTTATTCTAAAGAATAATTATTGTTGGGCCCCCTGGTGCGCGCCCCCCCTGCGCCGCCTAGGCCGCAGCTACATTTTCATCATTTTCGTGAGGAAGCCTCAGGTAAAACGATGTGATCCAGATCCGGTTGTTTTGTTGTAATCCGTTTTCCCTTGCAAAAAACACTATAAAATGACATTTCTTGTTCTAATATAATCAAATTTCAAGAATCCCTTGCAAAAAATAAGGTAAAGTGGACATTCGCGCGCGCAAGACGAAATCCTTCCAAAAGCTTAGTGTTCGGAGCGATTTTAACATAAAAACATCAAAAAACCAATGGTTTTTCAACAAAAAAATGTCAAAATCTCATCCCGCGCGCTCTTGCGGATTCGTAGGAAACCCAACACTTTTTAAACATTTCTGTCAAACGGGCTTTTGCGAGCAACTTTTTCGAACTTCTGCGACAACGGTTGCGCACCTGCCAGGGCCATCATCCCTGTCAAATAATACCATGCGGGACACATTCGTTTTTTCTTCGCGCGCGCACGCCGAAATCTCCAAAAACCATTGGGCTTCTTAAGAATTTTAGCACCGCGCATCATAAAATCACACGAATCGCACCGTAGGTCCTCGAAAAACACCTGCACGACTTTTCAAAATTTCTACCCGCGCGCGCTGTCCTAACAACTTCTGTGGGTGTGTACTCCACGCCAGTGTAGTAGCCACGGTCGTCCGCAGGCCACGAAGTGAAGTGTCCGAACGTCATAGGGCGGGAAGCTGGGTGTGGGTGGTGGCGAAGAGTCGTGTGGATATTTGGTAGAGCTTGCACTGCCCCCCCACAAAGTGGGGGTATTGGCTGGCGTCGCATGAAAACCCTGGCACTGGTGAGAACACTGAGCGTTCGGGTAAAGTGATTGTTATTGTTGTTGTTGCTGTTGTTGTTGTGGTTGTTGTTGCTGGTGTCGTTGTTGATGTCGTTGTTGATGTTGGTGTTATTGTTGTTGTTGTTGTTGTTGTTGTTGTTGTTGTTGTTGGTGTTGTTGTTGTTGTTGTTGTTGTGGTTGTTGTTGTTGGTGTTGTTGTTGTTGTTGAATATTATTACTTCTAAAGAATAATTATTGTTGGGCCCCCTGGTGCACGCCCCCCCCGCCGCGCCTAGGCCGCAGCCACGTTTTCATCATTTTCGTGAGGAAGCCTCAGGTAAAACGATGTGATCCAGATCCGGTTGTTTTGTTGTAATCCGTTTTCCCTTGCAAAAAACACTATAAAATGACATTTCTTGTTCTAATATAATCAAATTTCAAGAATCCCTTGCAAAAAATAAGGTAAAGTGGACATTCGCGCGCGCAAGACGAAATCCTTCCAAAAGCTTAGTGTTCGGAGCGATTTTAACATAAAAACATCAAAAAACCAATGGTTTTTCAACAAAAAAATGTCAAAATCTCATCCCGCGCGCTCTTGCGGATTCGTAGGAAACCCAACACTTTTTAAACATTTCTGTCAAACGGGCTTTTGCGAGCAACTTTTTCGAACTTCTGCGACAACGGTTGCGCACCTGCCAGGGCCATCATCCCTGTCAAATAATACCATGCGGGACACATTCGTTTTTTCTTCGCGCGCGCACGCCGTCGTCGTCGGCCGCGGGGCCCTGAATAGTAGCCACGGTCGTCCGCATGCCACGAAGTGAAGTGTCCGAACGTCATAGGGCGGGAAGCTGGGTGTGGGTGGTGGCGAAGAGTCGTTTGGAAATTTGGTAGAGCTTGAACCGGCCCCCCCACAAAGTGGGGGTATTGCCCGCCTCCTATGAAAACCCTGGCACTGGTGAGAACGGAGTGTCCCCAGTCTTAAATGATTGTTGTTGTTGTTGTTGAATGTTAAGTACTAGCGATATTGTTGGACACCTTAAGGGCGCTCTGGCGCTCTCGCCGAGGCGCCGGCTACATGTTCATTGAAATTGAGGCTCACGCTCGAGCGGTTTGGGGGACCGCCAAAACCGGCCCCCAATAACAGCAACGCTCCCGCTCGAGACTTCTTCCTTTTTTACTCAGGGCCGGTGCTCTTGCTCGCCGCCGCAAGCCACCGTCCCAACACAACCAGCGCTCACTCTCGAGACTTCCTCCTGTTTGACCTTGGACTGGCGCGCTAGTCTTTCTCTCATCGGCGCCGCCCCCAGCAAAAACAATGCTCGCGCTCGAGGCTTCCTTTTTTTTACTCAAGGCGGTGCTCCTCGGCGCCGCCGAAAACCGCCGCCCCGACAAAACTAGCGCTCCCGCCCGAAACTTCCTTCTGTTTTACGATGGACTGGCGCCCAATTCTCTTTTGAATTGGCGCCGCTCCCAGCAAGAACAACGTTCCCGCTCGAGATTTCCTCCCTTTTTCCTTGAGACGGTGCTGTTCCTGGCCGCCGACAACCCCCGTCCCGACAAAACCATGGCTCCCGCTCGAGGCTTCCTTCCCTCTTACTCAAGGCGGTGTTCCTCCTCGCCGCCGAAAACTGCCGTCCCGACAAAACCAGCGCTCCCGCCCGAGACTTCCTTCCGTTTTACGCTGGACTGGCGCCCTACTCTCTTTTGAATTGGCGCCGCTCCCAGCAAGAGCAACGCTCCTGCTCGAGATTTCCTCTTTTCTTCCTCGGGACGGTGCTGTTCCTGGCCGCCGACAGCCCCCGTCCCGACAAAACCACGGCTCCCGCTCGATGCTTCCTCCTTTCTTACTCCAGGCGGTGTTCCTCCTCGCCGCCGAAAGCTGCCGTCCCGACAAAACCAGCGTTCCCGCTCGAGGCTTCGTTTTTTTTTGTTACGCTGGACTAGCGCCCTACTCTCTTCAGCATCGGCAGCCCTGCTCGAGACTTCCCCCCTTTCTATTCAGGGCCAGGTCCTTGCCTCACCGCCGACGGCCCCCATCCCCACCAAGGCAATCCTGTCGTTCGATACTTCCTTGTGCTTTACCCTTCGCTGGGGTTCCACTGGCGGTCTCGCATCGGCGCAGGAAGGCGCGGGCATGTGTTTTCGAGGCGGGATATGTTGAAATTCCTCGGAGGATGTGTTCGCAAGACTTCATTGGGCAGGAGATCTGAGAACGGGAATAACGGACCCCGCTATAGAACAAGAGTCCCCCATTACGTGGATGGTTACCATGATGGTCGCATGCTTCGTGTGGAAACATCGCGCATGAGGTCAGAATGATGGTTGTTGTTGCTGCTGCTGTTGAACTCTCATTCCAGAAAAAAAATTATTGTTGATCCCCCCTCACCGGTGCATACTTGTTTTTTCTCAATCAAAGTGTGCCTCTCGACGCTCGCACCCTGTTCTTTCGACAGGGAAAGTCTTCGTGCTCAAACTGGACCCCTGGCCCCCCGGATTACAACAACAACGGCTCCCGCCTGAGACATCCTCCAAATTTACCAAGGACACCCGCTCCTGAGACTCCCTCACAATTTTCTCAGGGTCGGTGCTCCCGCCTGTGACTTCCCCGCAATTTGGTCAGGACTCCCGCTCCCATATGAGACTTTTTCATAATTTCCTCAGGAACGGCGCTCCCGCTTGAGACTTCCTCGCAAGGGAGTCAAGACTTCTTCGCAATTTAATCAAGACCCCCGCTCCCGCCAGAGAACCCCTCACATTTTATTCAGGAATTGCGCTCTCGCCTGTGACTTCATTGCAACGTATTCAGACATCGCGTTTTCGACGCTTAGGAGACACGCTGCGCCAAGGACGCCATTACAATCTACTTAGTAATCGCGCTCTCGCCATACTCAGGCATCCCGCTTGAATGTCCCACCCGCCCGACCCGCCCGTCAGGGGATCGCCCGCCCGTCGTGGGCTCCCGCCCGAGACGTCCTTCAGGAACGTCGTTTTCGCCTAGGACTTCCTCGAACGTTCAAGCCCTTACCTTCCTGCTCCGCCTCCCTCTCCATCCGCCCTCCTCCCTCCTCTCCTCCCTTCTCTCTCCCTCCTCTCTCCCCTCATCCTTATACCTCTCTGCCCTATCCCCTCTCCCTCCTCTCCATCCTCCCTTCTCCCTCCCCTCTCCTGCCTCCTCCCTCCCTCTTTCTTTCTCTCGCTCTCCCCTCTCTCTCTCTCTTCCTCTACCTCTCTTATCTGTCTTTCTCTCTCCTTCTCTCTCTCTCTCTCTCTCCCTCTAATCAACTGCCCCCCTCTTCGCTCCTTCTCTCCTGGCGTTTTCCCTCTTCCTTCGTCCCTCCCCCTCCCTTCCTCCCACTCTCCCTCGTTCTCCCCCTCCTCTTCTTGCAAGGCCCACACCAATTCCAATGGCGGACACATGTACGCCCTCGAAGGATTGTCCGCCCGTTCAGGTTTGCCCGCCTGTCTAAGCCCGCCACCCCCCGCAAAGAGAACTAATCCCCCCAAAGGGGGTGTGATGGAAGACAAACAGGCGGGTATCGAGGGTGTGGGGAACTCGTTTTGAATGACACGTGCAAGTAAGAGCGAGCAGTTTTACAATGATTGGTGTTGTTGCTGTTGTTGTTAATGGTTTTGGTGTTGTTGCTGTAGTAGTAGTGGTAGTAGTAGTAGTAGTAGTAGTAGTAGTAGTAGTAGTAGGTAGTAGTAGGTAGTAGGTAGTAGTAGTAGTAGTAGTAGTAGTAGTAGTAGTAGTAGTGGCAGTAGTAGTAGTAGTAGTAGTAGTAGTCGTAGTAGTAGTAATAGTAGTAGTAGTAGTAGTAGTAGTAGTAGTAGTAGTAGTATTATGTGTCGTTGTCGTTGTTGCTGCTGATGTTGTTGTCGGTGAGGTTGATGATGTTTTTTTTTGCTGTTGTTGTTGTTGTTGCTGTTGTTGTTGTTGTTGTTCGTGTTGCTGTTGTTGTCGTTGTTGTTGTTGCTGTTGTTGTCGTTGTTGCTGTTGGTGTTGTTGTTGTTGTATTATTCTTGTTGTGGTAGTGGTTGCTTGTTGGTTGTTATTGTTGCTGCTGCTGCTATTGTTGTTGTTGTTGCTGTTGGTGTTGTTGTTGTTGTTGGTGGTGTTTTTGTTGTTGTTGTTGTGGTTGGTTGGTTGGTTGGTTGGTTGGTTGGTTGTGGTTGTGGTTGTGGTTGTGGTTGAACATTATTCCTTCTAAAGAATTATTATTGTTGGGACCCCTGGTGCGCGACCTCTGCGCCGCGCCTAGGCCGCAGCTACATTTTCATCATTTTTTCGCGAAAGCTTCAGAAAAGTGGATGAGCTCCGGATCCGGTTTTTTGTTGACGCTCGTTTTCCCTTGCAAAAAACAATAGAAAATGAAAATTCTTGTTTTTACTTGATCAAATTGCAAGAATCCCTTGCAAAAAATAAGGTAAAGTGGACATTCGTGCGCGCAAGACGAAATCCTTCCAAAACCTTAGGTTTCGTAGCGATTTTAACATAAAAACATCAAAAACCCAATGGTTTTCTCAGAAAAAATTGTCAAAATGTCCTTCCGCGCGCTCTTGCGGATTCCTAGGAAACCCACCAGATTTTAAACATTTCTGTTAAAAGGGCCTTTGCGAGGAACCTTTTCAGGTGCTTCGACCTTCTGCAACAACGGTTGCGAGCCTACGAGGGCCACCATCCCTTGCAAAAAATGACACGAAGTGCACATGCGCGCGGCCGCCGCGCGCGCGTGCCGAAATCCTGCCAAACATAATGTGATTTCAATAATTTCAAGATGCGATGTTCCGAAAACATATGCAAACGCAAGACTTTCTCATCCGAAAAATATCAAAATCCACCCGCGGGCTCTTCATGAATCTTTAAAACCCAAGATGGCCCCAAGAGGCGCTCAAGATGGCCCCAAGAGGCGCCCATGAGGCCGCAAGAGGCGCCCAAGATGGTCCCAAGAGGCCCCAAGAGGACTCCAAGAGGCCCCCAAGAGGTTCCAAAGAGGCTCCAAGTTGGCTCCAAGAGGCCCCCAAGATGGCCCCAGGAGGCGTCCAAGCGGCTCCAAGAGTCCTCCGGGAGGATCCAATAAGCCCCCAAGAGGCCCCAACATGCTTTCAAGAAGCCCCCCAAAGCCTCTCAAGAGGACCCCATGCGGCGCCAGGAGGCTTCCCCCCTTCCCCAAGAGGACCCCCAGCGGCCCCAGGAGGCTTCCCCCCTTCCTCTCACGCTCATATCCGTAGCCATCTCGGATCAAGGTATCGCCTGTGTTCTTGGATCATGGCTTTGACGGCGAAAGACCTTCACGAGCAGTATGGCGCAGAGCTGTCCCGGCCTCCCTTGGCCGACTGCGAGAGTGCGTATTATTTGCATCAGGCGCTCGCGGCAAAGGGTATCAATGCCAGTCACCAGGCGTGCAAGACTTGGTGGGCCAAGTATCGGGTTGTGACTGGCAAGGTCAGTATTTCTAGCGCCAAGGAGCTGGAGGAGCAGCACGGGTCTGCCATCCGCCACCTGGGCATCGAGTATAATACCGCTTACAAATTATGCCGGGCGCTCCGACAGTTGGATCCACCACTGTATGTGCCAGATAGGGTCGCAACGGCGTGGCTACTGCAGTATTCATCGAAAGACACGCTTGTCCAAGTGCAGAACGCTGGCCATCTGGAGAGCTGGTATGGAGAACGTATTCGCAAAGACATGCCCGAGGGGACCACTGACGGGGCCGTCTTGAAGCAGTGGCTCCTTGGACATTTATCTGTATCTGCTAACGCCAGGGTATGCCAGAAGTGGCTCAGCACGGAGTGGGGCGCCAAGGGGGCACTCAACACTGCCCAAGCTGTGGAGGAATGTATGGGCGAGCGTCTTCGACTCAATCAGTATCGGGAGAGCTTCGCCGACGATGCCGCCGCGGAGGTCCTCTCGCAGCTTCTCTCGGAGAGCGATCCTCCCGTCGCTGTCAGCGGTATGGTTTTGAGGCAATGGTACGTGAAGTATCACCCTGACTCTGGACCTTTGCAGTACGACACGGCCGAAAAGCTCAACGCGGCACTTGGTGACCACATGCGCGATGTATATCCAGGGCTGAAGTACCACACGTTGCATACCGTGTTGCGTATGCGACGGAAAGCTGTCTTGGTGTCCCGATCAGTGTTGAGAAAGTGGTGCGATGTGTATGCGTCGGTGGGCTCCTCCGTGCAGGCGGCGGCTTCATCCGCCCAGGCCGTCGCCAAGCGTGTATTGAAGCGCCCGGCGGCACAGGTCGCAGGCGGTGTATTGAAACGGCCAGCCGCCGCCGGATCTGCCCGCGTGGCCAAACGGCCTGCCGCGGTCGACGCGGAGGAGCCCGTATCCAAGCAGCAGGCCACGGCAGCTTCTTCCTCCACAGATGTGGTTCGTATGACGCTGATGACGGTGGAGGCTCTAGAGGCGGCATGCGGCAAGCGGTATCGAGAGGAGGTCTCCGACCTGGGCCTTGGCCTCGACTACCGGAATATGCAGGTGCGTCTGAAGGCCTGGGGGTATGAGACGGGTCCGAATGTCTGTCGAGAGTGGCTTGGCAGGTATCGCCTCGGAGACGGTGCCAAACACGGCAATTGCGCCGTCTACGCGCTGTCGCGCAGGGACCTCCAGTACTGGTATTACGTTGAAGGCTTGAGGGGGCGAGCGCTGGTGGACAAGTATCGCGCGGAGACCGGGGTATTTGCACATCGTGGAAACCTGGAGAGGTGGCTGAAGGCGCCCTCCCAGCAGCTGGCACTGCTGGAGAATGCTCAGGATATACATCGCCACGTATGCGGGGAGTTTGTCCTGGAGCAGCTGCAGAAGGGCGTCTCGGCCGAGGAGGTGCAACAGCAGTTATTGGCGCAGTATCTCGTGGATTGCAGGACGACGACGACGACGACGATGACGACGACGACGACGAAGACGAAGACGACGACGACGATGACGAGAGCGACGGCGACGACGACGGCGACGACGACGACGACGACGACGACGACGACGACGACGATGACGACGACGATGACGACGAGAGCGACGGCGACGTCGACGACCACGTTGACGACGAGAGCGACGACGACGATGACGACATCGGATTGCAGGACCACGCAGCGGCTCCTAGCGTATCGTCGCTATCGCGAGCAGCGTGGCGAATACTGGACCAGCGACCACCTGGAGCAGCACGAGTGGGAGTTCTTGTATTCCTTGGTCTCTCTGGATAGCAAGCTCGGGCACACCCGGGGGGTTGCTCCCTCTCTGCGCGCCCGGGCCAGATCTGCTCTGGAGACTGTGCGTATATCCTTATGTGAGCGCTTGGGCGTGGCGGAAGAGTTGGTGCCTTTGCACAATCTTGCGGGCAAGCGTTTCGCGTGTCCGGCCTGGGCTAGTATCGACGCGTTGTCGCACAATTCAGCTTTTGGAGGCGATCCGCAGCTGTGTGGGAGTATCGCTTGCTGTGCTGCGGACCTTGGGAGGTGGCGTATCAGACGGCGGACCTTGCGAGGTGGCGTATCAGCTCGGTCGCCGCCGTCTGTGTCCCAAGGTAGAATCTGACGGTATTCCAGAGCTCCGTGTGCTTGCGAGTTGTCTCAGCGTATTGACACAGAAGGTGCAGACGTATGCGAGGCAGCCTTCGCAGCAGTACCGCGGCTTGGTCAAGGCCGCCAAAGGTCTGGGTATCAAGTACGGGAAGTCGCATACGGTGAAGAAGCTCGCGCTGCTTGTGAAGCGAGGTATGCTGCAGCCTTCAGGCACCGGTGCGTGCAAACGGACGTGCCGGGAGCTGGTATCCGCAGCGCGCGCTCGCGGCGCCAGCGAGTATCAAAGAATTAAAGTGCAGGGAAGGTGGACCACCAGACGTGTATCCAAAGCCACGTTGGAAGCGCTGGTGGCTGAGCCCTAGGGGCGGTGCTCAGTTGTATAGTGCATTGTGGCAGACTTTGGTGTCAAGCAGAACTGTATGAAAGAAGAGCCACCAGTAATGACATACACACACATATACACACACATGTAAACATTCGAGCTCGGTGCGCATAGCCATGCCTTTACACGCAGACGTGCTCATACACAGTCTCGTACACATATACGTGCGTCGAGACATGCACTGATATGTACATATCCTCGTACTTACGCAAACACATACACTTGTACATAGAGACACACACGTACTAACACATACAGACACACATACATCCATGGATACACAAATGTATCATCAAATATGTGTTTCGCAAATGTGACCTCCGACACGCAAAACGGTCTCGCAAGTATAAAATGCTGGTAGCTGTCCAAAGTGTCCTCTCCGTCTTGTGAAGGATCGCGCTTGGCGACGACACGTCGGGGAAGGTGGACCACCAGACGTGTATCCAAAGCCACGTTGGAAGCGCTGGTGGCTGAGCCCTAGGGGCGGTGCTCAGTTGTATAGTGCATTGTGGCAGACTTTGGTGTCAAGCAGAACTGTATGAAAGAAGAGCCACCAGTAATGACTTACACACATATACACACACACATGTAAACATTCGAGCTCGGTGCGCATAGCCATGCCTTTACACGCAGACGTGCACATACACAGTCTCGTACACATATACACGTACGTTCGTCGAGACATGCACTGATATGTACGTGTCCTCGTACTTACGCAAACACATACACTTGTACATAGAGACACACACGTACTAACACATACAGACACACATACATCCATGGATACACAAGTGTATCATCAAATATGTTTTTTGCAAATGTGACCTCCGACACGCAAAACGGTCTCGCAAGTATAAAATGCTGGTAGCTGTCCAAAGTGTCTTCTCCGTCTTGTGAAGGATCGCGCTTGGCGACGACGCGTTCTGCCTTGCTTCCTGCAAGTTGGCGTAGTATCATATCTACTGTGCGTTTCAGGGCCCGCACGCGTCACGTGCATCGAGAATCATGGGTATGGCAACGGCGACGGAGGCGGCGGCGGCGACGGCGAGGGTGACGGCGGCGACGGCGACGGCGACGGCGACGGCGACGGTGACGTATCGTCCTCAGCCTCAGTCTCCGCCTGCCTCAGCACCAGCCTGCCTCAGCGTCGGCCTCAGCCTGTCTCAGCCTCAGCCTGCATCAGCTCAGCGTGTCCCAGCCTCAGCCTGCTCCAGCTTCAGCTTCACCCTCAGCCTCGGCCTCAGCCTGCGTGAGCCTCTTTTGCTCTCATGTCTATCATACGTTTCATGTGCTATACGTATCATACATGACACGGGGATGTGTGTCAAAACATGCCCCAGAAATGTGACCAACTCTGGTGTGTATGTGTCCCATGGCTAGCAGACGTATCATGTGCAATATGTATCATGTGCAACACGGCTCACGTGTAATATGTGCTCCGAGGGCTTTCCCACGGAGTCGCCAGACCCATCTGGGGATCTTGGGAGGGCCTCCCAGGGCCCTGTGGTTATGTATTCTCTTTAGGCCTTCGGCCCCAGCCGCCAGACCTCTCTGGGTATCTGGGGGGTTCCCAGGGCCCGATTGTCTTAGTTTCTGTGACCCGATTCCCAGGGGAAGTTTATGAGGGCGTCTGGGGGGTTCCCAGGGGAAGTCTATGAGGCCTGTGGATTCAAATAAAAAGATGAAGTGAGTATGCCTGCTCTGGTCGCATGTGCGGCGGCGGACTTCGTCTTTCCGACGGCGCTCGCATGAGTGTTCTGCGTGTACGGTCGTATGGACTTTGGCATTTGGGCACATGTATGCGGTTCGCTTCTGTTTGTACGTAGCGGTTTCTGCTCAAGCCGCTTACTGTATATCGCGAGATCGTATTCACCTCCATATTGCCGGCCTTCCGTATGGCTTCCCAGATGGCCGGTCGGCTCGACCCCGTGACGGGCGAGTATTACCCAAGCGATGATGAAGTGCGCTACAGTATGGAGCGCTGGCACACGCCACCCAACCACGAGGCGTATGCGCGGCGCTGGCTCAAGCAGTGTGGCTCGGAGAGGTGGTTCGCGTGCGGTATCTTCTTCCCTATTCTATGGGAGGGTGTCAAGGGCGTATGCCTCGCCGTATCGAGCGTTATGTCCACGAGGCAGTCGAAGACGAACAACGACCCGGACTACCAGCACAGTATGGGGGGCATCCCCGAGCCGGAGTGGCTTTACTTCGACGCCTTCTTCTACGCGCACGCGGTATTCGGGAACTTCTCGGTATTCCAGGATGAGAGGCTTGGGAAGCCCATTGGCTACCTTCTGCACGTATTCGACACGCTGTGCACCGCGCGAGGTATCGTCGCCTGGAAAGCCAACCTCTTCGTCCACCCGGGCCAGTGGGTGTATAGCAGTATGCGGTATTTGCTCGGTCAGCTCGCTATTCCCATTCATGCGGAGATCGTATCCGGCCTCTCCTACAGGGCCCTCGCCACCTTGGACGTATTCATTGCGTATCACGCGGCCTTCATGGGTACGGACCCGCAGAAAATGGCCATTTGGAACGTATCCCCTGAGGTCGGCCCAGAGATGAAGTATCCGCGTCAAGACCAGTGGTGGTGGTTGCCCGTATGGCGGTCTTTTGGTCAGAGCGACGAGTATCCGAACATGCTCGATTACCCGGCCTTGCCACCGCAGGTCCACAACGTGCTCGCGTTAGCACTGCCGTATGCAAGCCCCGGCTCTCTCGCCAGCAGGCGTATCGGCAATATCATTGGGCATTTGGGAGCGCACGGGTATCAGCCAGGCCCGCACCTGCATCAGCCAGGCAGCCATGTACCCAAGCGCCTTTGCGACGTCGCAGACGACGAGTCGCCTTAGTATGCTTCTGGGTGAGTATACTCCTACGTGTGACTGGACCTGTTTGCGAAAGCAGGAGAAAGTATGGCACCCCTTTGTGTCCAGAGCCGCGCCGTCTGCGTTATTCCTTTCTCGCTTCTCTCCTTTCCTCCTTGTCCTGCTCCTCCTCCCCCTCTTGCGCCTCGGAGCCGTATTGGAACTGTCGATGGCCATCTCCCTGTCTCCCTCGCATGTCTGCTTGTACATATGTATAATTTCAGAACTAAACGTGCATGTGATCGTTTAGAACATGGTGGACCGTGCGTATGTCACGAACCTTGTGTACTTTCTCTCCCTCCGTCTGGCTGTGCACGCGCGCGTTGGGCAGTGAGAGTTAGGATCACAGCGCCACCAGTGTATGAGCAATGCATGCGTCATCCTTGGGACTGTATAACAGCAGAAACAGACAACATTGCATCGCAGCGGGACAGCCATCGGGACAACCATCGGGACAACCATCGGGACAACCATTTGGACAAGCATCGGGATAACGATCGGGACAACCATAACCATCAGGACAACCATCGGGGCAACCATCGAGACAACCATCGGGACAACGATACCTTCTCTCTTGTGTCCTCCCACATCCCTCAGGAAGTTGCCCTAAAGATGTGACCGACTCCTCTCTCTCCTTCTCTCTGTCTCTCGCTCTTTCTCTGCTTCATATCTATCATACGTAACACATCTACTTGTGTAATCGCCTTCCCAGGAATTTGCCTCAAAAATGTGACCAACTATCTTGGCACTGCGTACCATCTCACGTGTACCGTGTACCACATCTTCTCAGGTTGCCTCACACATGTGACGAATCTCTTTCTATCTCTCTCTCCACTGGCTCTCTGTCTTGCTCTCTCTCTCTCTCTCTCTGTCTCTCTGTACTATGTATGTCATACGCAACAAATGCACCATGCGGGGCACATGCGGGGCCCAAACAAGTGATCAACCTCTGCGGGTGTGTACTCCACGCCAGTGTAGTATCCACGATCGTCCGCGCGCCACGAAGTGAAGTGTCCTGACGTCATAGGGCGGGAAGCTGGGTGTGGGTGGTTCCCGAGAGTCGTGTGGATGTTTGGTAGAGCTTGCATTGCCCCCCCACGAAGTGGGGGTATTGGCTGGCGTCGCATGAAAACCCTGGCACTGGGGAGAACACTGAGCGTTCGGGTAAAATGATTGTTGTTGTTGTTGTTGTTGGTGTTGGTACTGGTTGTTGGTTGTTGGTTGTTGGTTGTTGGTTGTTGTTGTTGCTGTTGCTGTTGCTGCTGCTGCTCCTGCTGGTGTTGCTGCTGTTGCTGTTGTTGCTGTTGGTGCTCGTTTTCTTCCTATCTACAGTGGGCCAGGATCATCGAGGAACACCGGGGATCATCTCGCGACAAAATACGCGCGCGCGACGTCGAAACCTGCACGGGCAGTTGGCGCTGTCCGAGCGCCGGCCAGGGGCCCGTCCGAGCCTCGGGCCGAACGAAAGGGGGGGATAGGGAAAGGGGGTTTTATGAAATCAGGTGCATGCAGCTGGTTTCGGCCCCGCTGCCAGTCCCATTCCTCGATACATGGGCGCCTCCACGGGCGCCTCCGGGCGCCGGGAGGCGCCGGGAAAATCAGCTACGTGAGGTGATTCTCAAACCCCCCCCCCCCTGCTATCCCCTCCTTTCGCCCGACCCGATCCGCCCCCCCCGGCCCCGCCCAGGCCCTCGGTCACCGCCCTGTGGAACGACGGCTCGCAGGCCGTGCCGGAGGGCGAGGCGCTCCGGCCTCCCGGGGCTCGAGAGACACACAGACACAAGGACTCGTCGACTCCCAGGAAGCCATGGGAGAATATGGGTAGTGGGGGGGGAAGGCGAACAAAAACCAAAAGCTATGAGAAAATAGGGGGAATCTTGTTATTTGTGTGTGTGTGTGTGTTTCTGTGTGGGCCCCTTCCGAGACGGGGGTCAACGCAAACGGGGGTCCGCCAGGGATGCTCCGAGTTTCTTACTCAGCGTCGGGGGGGCATCACCCCGGCCCTGCAGCCCCACATCGGACCCCGTCGCGGGCAGCCACCGCGCGACGAAGGCGCCCCGACCACCGTCGCGTCGCGGCGACGAGGCGAGGTTGACCTCCGTCGGGGGTACTCCCCCACGCTTACGAAGAAACCCAGAGTAGGGGACGCTGACACGGTCGGGGGCGCACTGACCCGGTCGGGTGCAGGATCTTGCAGGACCCTGCAGGATCTTGCAACGCCTGACTGACCCGGGTCTGGATTGACCTGGGCCAGTGGATCCTCGGCCTTTCTTGGGCGCCTCGAGAAACGCTCCGGGCTCACGCAGCGGGGGTCGTCGCTAACGGGGATCAGCCAGCCCTCCTATTCCTCGTCGTCCTCCTCGTCCTCCTCGTCCTCTCCTCCCGTCCTCCTCTTCGTCCTCCTCGTCTTCCTCCTCGTCCTCCTCGTCCTCCTCGTCCTCCTCCCCTCCTCGTCCTCCTCCTCCCTCCTCGTCGTCCTCCTGCTCGTTTTCCTCCTCGTCCTCGTTTGGCTCTGGGCTTGGGAACCACGTGAGCGTCGGAGACAAATAGGGTCGATTGCAGCCGCGGCCCGCTCGAGCCATTCAGGCGAGTGCTGCTTCCAAGCGCGGCGACCAGCCTTCAGGTGGGCATTGGACGCCCGCGACGGGATCCTCTCAAGTGCACATTCTCGCACATTATATCCTGGGTTCCAGATTTCCCGCTTTCTCTCACTTCCCCTTGTCGAATTTGCGTGGAGGCCAAGATGGACCGCGGGTATTGCTCTTATTGACCGGAGGGACAACACAGACCGAATCAAAGCACTCCATAGGATCGGATTCTCAACACGATCACATCGTACCAACATCTCAGTCACAGATCTGGGACTAATTTGGTTTTGCGTCGACATCGGCATCACAAGAAACGGCGTACATAGCAAACATGATTATCAGCCTACTTCAACATATGGTGGTCACGATTGGAATGGCGCTCGTACTCCGAACCAGCTGACCTGCAATCCAGCAGCCATTCCAGCAGACCATCCATCAGACCAGCTGGTCACCCAACGTCCAGCAGACCAAAAGCCCTCCCCCCTCCCTACCCCCGTTTGTGCGCGCCGCCAGGAGGAGGAGGAGGAGGAGGAGGAGGAGGAGGAGGAGGAGGAGGAGGAGGAGGAGGAGTCCAGTCCAAGCACCCCCAACCGAACCCAAAGGGAACGGGAGGAGGGCCGAATTGAGAGAAAAGGGTCAGCCAAGCGCTGACAGCGAGAAAGGGTCAGCGAGGCGCTGACAGCGAGCAGCGAGCCGTACTGCTGCCGAGGACGTGTGCTAACCGCACCAGGCGGCAGGCACTCCCTGGTCCAATCTCCTGGCCCCGCATGGGGCCAGGGAGGAAGCAGGGGAGTCCAAGAAGGCAGCAGTGGGGCCCGCCTATACACGAGAAATCTCCTTCCCCGATCGTGGCTCGAGACCCTTCTTCACCCGCTTGATATGCGAGCGAATATTGGCCAGCGTGGACTTATTGCTGGGAGGGCCAGGGCACACGAGGAGAAGGTTTCGAGCGAATTTCGAGATGTTGGGCGAATAGGCCCCACATCTTTCACATATAGCAGCGGGGCCCCATTTAGCCAACATATGACCAACTCCGAGGACTGGGGGCCCAGAACACTTCGAGTTAAACAGAGTCTGAAAACTTGCTGGCGTACGTGCGACACGCAAGCAGTGCGTGCAACGGATGCATGGATCACTCACTTGTTCGAACGTGTGCTGCGTTAAAGATAAAGCAGGTTCTGCTGAAGGGGCCTTCCTCTTCGGTTCTGCTCCAACCTCGAGGTACAGACGAACAGCACGGGCCGCAAGAAATCCAAGGTATCGAGCAGTTTGCTTGGCCTCCTTCAACAACACTTTGTGATTGTCGGCGAGAGTGTTGGCGACACAGACTCCCATGGCACCAGCATGTGCGAAGAAGTCAGCCCATGCGTTACCCACACAATGTGCGTAGGAGCCTCCTTCTTCCATGAATTTGAGTACATCCTGGTGCGAAGGCACCCATACAAAGTTGCAATATTCACGATCATTACCGCATAGTGTGCGGAGCTGTCTCCACAACCCAGCATGAAGGCTTGAAGAATGTTCCAACTTCTCGTCCCATCTCAACGCCTCTTTGACAAACGAAAGGTGGTCAGATACCACAGTGCCTGGCCGCTGCATCACAGACAGTGCCTGAAGTCCAGCATAGCGTTCGCCACGAGGAACCATTTGATCAGCACCAGGGAGTCCGCCGTATCGAGCCCTCAACGGCCAGCCTGATGCTGGGCACAACTGCACTACGGACCAGCCAACTCTGGCGAGTGTGGGGTGGTTGCCATGCCTTCCAGAGGCGTCTACATAGGAAAGCGGCCCCCAAGCTTCCGATCGACAATCCCCCCATTCATGAACTGGGGGGCGAACTTCAGGCCGGCCTGGTTGTAGCGGCTCTAGAGGAAGTCCATAGGTCATCTCGAAGGTGTCGATGTCCGTGAGGCCTTCAGCCACCTTGTGACGACGCTCCCATTCTTCCATGAACTCTTCAGGTACAGCTTCAGGAAGAACATCACTGCTCTGCATTAATACTTCACAGCAATTCCATTGGTGAGAAAGTGAGCCGCGCGGGGCGCCACACTAATGACATTCACGAGAATCTGAAATTCCAAGATCAACAGCCCTGTCAGGGCATAGCAATCCTCCTGACCAGAGCTTGCGAATTGCCCCTCGTTGCGGCCCAGGAGGAACACGTAGAACCGCAGCTCGCATTGCTCGTCGCCATACCTTCTCGTCTCCGATCCGCTCAGGAAGGTGTTCACGAACTCTCAGCATCTGCCATCTGCAAATACTGTCACACAAACGCCGCTCCAGGTCACGAGGAGCTGTCTGTCGGAGATTATACTTCTGGCCAGCATCATCTTGAAGAAATATTGGGCTGAGTATGGACCATCCAATCCTCTGCAGAGTGAGACAAACCGCTGCAATGGGACCTCTCGCCATTTTCCATGTCGGACGCGTGGCAGCTTAAAGTCGAGCACGGAAGTCTTCAAGCGCGTGATGCAAGTCAGCAATTGATATTCGATTGTCCCATGTGAAACTGCAGTATCTCTTGACAAGAATTGTAGTGCAATCAAAAATTGTATCAAGCTTTTCACCACTTTGAGTACTAAGGTAGAGCGTGAGTGAGCAGTTGCCACTGGCGCCAATCATGCCGCCTGCAACTGTGCGTAGTTGCTTGAGTGCAGAATCCGACGTGCCACTCACTCCTGTGCCGTGCCCGACCGATGGGAGAATCCCTGTGCTCCACAAGAGCCTTACCTTCTCATGGGCCGTGTCCCGAAGCTTCCAAATGCGCCTCCGACGTTCCCCAAAAGCCCGAAGGCGAGACTTTTCCATGACCCGAGCGACTCGAACCCCGTAGAGATCATGCCCAATGTTCCTGATGTGCTTTTTACTTCGGAGCTTCATGCATCGAACCCCAGAAGCAAATCCACGAGCCGCCCTTATAGTAGTAGCTACATACCCAGACTTCCCATTCTGAAGCACAAGTCCAAGAGTAATGGCGTCCGAAGCAAAGCTGCGTGCGCATGTGTGCAGTACGCGCGCCTCCTGAGGATCGCCACTTATCCATTGCGTTGTGAAGTCATCGATAAGCACTCGCACCGACACAAGTGGACTGTAACGTTTATACGGTGAATCCACCACACGATACAACACCGCCATGAGATATGTTGTCGCATGCGTGCAACCAGCTAGTATGCCTTGATGCGCCACGAACAGGTTGCTGATGTTGTTGAACGCTCGAATCGTACGAGGACATAGATATGTTTGGATAATCATCCACGTGAGGCGAGGGGGGAAGTCGAGCGCACGTGCCTCGTTCATGAGCATGCTCCATAATATAGTTTCATAACATTTGAACATGTCCAAGAATACTGTGATCACATGCTGTCGTCGTGCGTGCGCCACTTCAGCATTCAAGTTAAGATGGTATGCGCAGTCGCTCGATGATCGACCTGCTCCGGTGCCCCATGAGGAAGGATGAGCATGAGATCTTTCCCACGCGGCGCTGAGGGGTCGACGCGCTCTGCCCCATGCACGGAGCAAAGTTTTCAATGACGCGATCAGGCGAGTGCCGCCTGTAGGCTTAGGCAACATGCAAAGCTCGGTGAACAGCTGGTCTTGTGGCCATCGCAACATAGCTTCACAGCGCATAAACAGTTGTGCTAAAGTGTCCAGGCCCTCATCGCGAATGAACCACAGGTGTCGAGGAAGAATGCGTACCTGGCCTCTACCCGTCCGCTTGGCGAACGACAAAATAACCTTGCGAATCTGAGCTCCATCAATAGGAGATAGGTGCTCCCACTTCTCAGCGTCATGCGGTAGCGGAAGCTGATCCTCCTTATGAAGCTGCCAAATCGCCCCCCACCTATCCAGCTCGTTGTCGGCCAGCTTCGGTGGGGAAGAATTATAAAGAATCTCATGAACCTGCTGGAGCCCTCGAACTTTTGTGAAACGGTGGGCTTGGCCAGCTCCTTGCCTGAAGGCTTGCTCTGTCCACTGCAGCCACTCCTCCTTGCGTTGAGCGACATGCAGATCTTGAACAATTTGTGCCTTTCTCAAAATATTCTCCAACATGGCATCGATGCCAGCGTTGGCCAGCCAAGAGCAAACTCCAGACTTGACAAATTCTGCAAACTCTGGGTCAATTTTGTCGCCATCGGCTGCAACAATATTCTGTGAAAAGAAGTGCGAGTCTAGCCACAAGCGAGCCAGCCTGTCACTGGGTGTCTTCCTTGTCTTCATGGATCCAGCACAGTTTGCACTGCTCGAGGATGACGAGCGTGCCGTTGAACCAGCAATACTGTCAAACAGTGTTGTGAAAAGCGCAGAGATCCTGCGGATGTGTCTAGCCCACCTGCCAGCAACAGCCCAGGCGTGAGCATCAACCTTTCCTCGAACGGGTCTGTCTTCAGGCAGCCCACTGAAGGGCACAAGCTGTAGGACTCTACCTCCAGGCGGTACATGCTTGCTAGCGTCCTTGCCGATAATGTCATGCCTTCCTGCAATCTCAAGCTCCAACGTGTTCAAGACTGCCAGTCATGCTTCTGAAAGTTCCTGACCAGTGGTCACATGCGCAATAAGGTGCTGGAGATGCTTCCATTCCAAAGGATATCTCGAGCAGCCGTGCTTGACAACACCAGGCATAGCTTTGGTTTCGACAACCTTGCGGGGCATCAGCTCGGACTCGTCGGCCTTGGTTGGCAGGCGCACTGGGAGATGGAAAGCCGTGTCCGCTTCTTCATTCACTTTTGGTTTTGTGATGCGAGTCAATAATTGCGAAGAAAATATAAGGAAGCCGATGATCGTCCCAGGCAATGTTTGGCGACATGTAGTGGCCGTCGACGTAGCGACTATGCCTCCTACACTACCAACCCCATCAAGATCTTGGATATCCTGTGCGGCCATATTGAAAGCACCAGCAAGAATCCATCTTCTACCGAGCATTCTTGTGGATAGAGCGTGGTCAATGAAGGCCTGGATGATCTCCATTTTGCGGATCGACAGCCCTTCGTTAACATGCAAGTACATAGAGTAAATAACCAGGCCGCCGACGACACCCCATCAAACATGAGTCGCAATGAGACGCCCAGGGATCATAATGCCATCATCAGGGGCATAGGCCGCAGTGGTAATAGAGATCTGCAGTGGGACTAAAACCGCGACGCCTGAAGAACTGCCGCCAGCTTCTGTGGGCAGGGCAGGGGCCCGCGCACCATGCCATCCCATTCCAAAAATTGTCTTCTGGACGTCTGGGAGCTTGCTAACCAAGGTACGGTGTTCTTGCACGCATAATACAGATGCCCTGCAGTGAGGAAGATACCTCTGCAGCTGCCCAAGGGACGCGCAATTGAGTGTCTGAATCTGTCGGGTCGCCATGATGCCGATCACCATTGCAACAAAGCTCGATGCAGGCCAAGATTGCGAACCAACTTTAAAGGCCATCATCGTCATCACCTTTGAACCGCTTGCTGGCCTGCTCGAGCTCCCCCCGAACCTTTTGCATGCCTCGCGTAGTTCTGGATCTCCTTCTGGCGGTGTCTGCCCCATCGATTGCAAGAACTCACGCAGCAGTGGCGGGTCCTCATCGCCAGTGGGTAAACGAATACATGGTGCAATGTCAGGAGCAGCACCGCCAGGAGGTGGTGCAACGCCAGTAGCAGCCTCAGCAACAGTAGGGCCGCTTTCGGCAGCGGGAGCAGGTGGAGGCCTAAGAGACTGCTCTGCCGCCCGCAGCTGGTCCATGAGGCTGCGGAGGTTCGTGGCCGAAGCTGTCGCAGGCTCCACTCCCAGCCCACGTGCTTGGAAGAGAGTGCCGAGATCCTCGATAGAGGCGCCGATGGAGTCGATGCAGCTGGACAGCTTCTTCTCCTCGGGTGGTTGAGGCCGCGCCGCCAGAACCTTCTGCAACTCGGCCTCCTTAGCGACCACCTGCTCCATGGTGACCGCCAGGGCCTCCTCGGCAGCAGAGATCTCCTCCTCGACAGCCTTGTGCTTGGTGCGTAGATCGCCCATGGCGCTTTCCTGGCGCTGCTGCTTGAGGAGGAGCTGCTTCTTCTGGTTGACAACGTCGTGCGCTTGCCATTCGAAGGGCTGGGACTCGCGCAACTTGGCACGGCACGCGTCTCTGTGACGCTCGCAATGCATCCGTTGCTGCTGAGCGAACTCGGTACCAGCTTCTTTGGCAACGCTTTGAGAATAGCTTCTGCTTGAGCCAGTTCCTCTCGAAGTTGAGCCTCCTTCGTAGACTCGGGAACCGGCTCCATCTTAACATCCCCTCCTGCGGGTGGTGGTCCTGTGTTGGGCTCGACCAAGCGTTTCCGAAGATCAGCAACCTGCTTCTCCAGCTCCTTCTCCCGCAAGCTGGGGCCAGCGCCCCGCTGCTGAGGCGAGACCCGTTCGCTTGGTGGCCCTTCTTGACGAATCGAGTGGAACGCAACATCCTTGGAGCAGCCACAAGACCGACAGGCAGACGAAGTAGAGAAATTCCACCAGCGGTCGCCACTTTTGTTCGTGCACCATTTACAAAGCCATGGTTGTGCCCATGCCATGCGGCGTTGCTGACCTCTGGAAGGAGCTTTCGCCATGGTGCACCAGGGTGAGGGCTGTCAAGCCCTGTCGTATGAAAGGATGAGGCTGGTGCAGGCGCCCAACTCCTGCAGTGAAGGCGAAGAACTTCGAGATCTGGCCGCGGACTAGCGGTATCCGTTTTGGCCCCAAGGGAACCAGGCATCTTGAGCCAAAATGGCTACGGAAGGTGGAGGAGGAGGAGGAGGAGGAGGAGGAGGAGGAGGAGGAGGAGGAGAGGGAGGAGGAGGAGCGGGAGGAGGAGGAGAGGGAGGGAGGGAGAGGGAGGGGGAGGGGTGGGTGGCACGAAGGGAATGGGGGGAGGAGGGAGGAGGAGGAGGAAGAGGTGGAGGAGGAGGAATGCTGTATAGTGGACCTCAGGAGGAGGAGAGGAGGATTGGAGGTAGGAGGGAGGAGGCGGAGGAGAGTTGCCGCCAGCAGAGCACGACGCCGGGATTTTGATTGGGTGGAGCAGGGGCGGGGGTTTGTTGGGCTGCAGGGGAGGGGCCAAGGGCCCCATGGCCGCGCGAAAGAGGCGCCTTTGTCAGAGGTTGGAATTTTCACATGACCACCGCCTGGAGGAGCAATTTTCGGGATCAATCTTCGGGGACCTCGGCAGGCGGTGAATATGGACATGGGCCCCCGGGGGCCAAAATATATCCATATCCGCCGCCCGCTGGGGCACCAGGACGTCGGTTCCCAGGCGGTGGATATGGATAAATTCCCGCCTCGCACTTTCTTCGCCTCTCCGCTTGTTGTCCCTCGTCGTCGTCGTCGTCGTTGTCGTCGTCGTCGTCGTTGTCGTCGCCCTCGTGCTCGTACTCGTCCTCGTCCTCGTCTTCGTCGTCGTCGTCGTCGTCGTCGTCCTCGTCGTCGTCGTCCTCCTCCTCTTCCTTCTCTTTCTCCTCCTCCTCTAGCTGCCCTCGTCGTTGTCGTCGGCCGCTCAGAGCGCGTACGAGGAAGTAATGAGCTGGAAGTCGGTTTGATTTGTAACTGTTCGTACGTAGTTCCCTCCCCCTCCTGCTCCTCCTCCCCCCTCCTCCTCCCGTCTGCCTCGGGTGGAAGGGCCTCGCGACGGGACAGTTTCGTGGTCTTCGGAGGTTCCAGTTGCCGCCGAGCATGTTTTACTTAGGAACCATAACGTCAACGCTCCCCCCCCCGGCCCCCGCCCCCCTTCGTCCCCTCTTCCCCCCCGCGGCGTGCACGCGCGCCGCGCCGCGGTGCTGCCGCTGACACGCTGTGGGGGCGTGGGGCGTCACGGTGTGGCCAAGCAGCGAAAGATGGGCACGGCGGGGGTGGTGTTGGGAGAGGGAGAGGGCGGAGGGCGGTGGAAGAGGAGCAGGAGGGAGGCAGGGGGAGGGGGAGGGAGGAGGCGGAGGGGGAGGGGGAGGGAGGAGGCGGAGGGGGAGGGGGAGGGGGGGCGGGAGAGCGGAGGTCAGAGCAGGAGGAGGGTGAGGATGAGGATGGCGCCCCCTCGATAGACGAGCGCCCCGTGCTCCGTCCATTTGGGCGTCCGTCCTTCCAGCTACAGTCGAGCTCGTTGAGTCGGTCGGCCATGCCACACTGAGGGTGCCTTTGGTGTCCTGCCTACCCCGACCTAGGCAAACCGCGTGTCCTTTGGTATTCGCGAGCCACGCTGACGCTGGAAGAGTCTCGTGTCCTCTCGGTCGTCCTG
>CAUYUJ010007719.1:5000-20000 GCA_963575745.1 Prorocentrum cordatum
ATGCGTTCCTGCTACAAATTTCGGCACACCCTTCGAACTGTTCGTGGCCTCACAGGTAGCTTGACCGAAGGCTTAGGCTGTGCCCTCCGCATGCGTCCCCGCCACCTCTGACGGCACACCCGTTGCGCGCGTTCAGTGCCCCCGTGGGGAGCGCCACCGAAGGCTCCAGTGGCGACGTGAGCAGGCGGTCCCCCGCCCATCTCGGCACATCCCTCGCACGATTCATGGCCCCACGGGGAGCCCCACCCAATGTCCCAGTGCCACCGCTCGCATGTGTCCCCCCACCCATCCCCGAGCATGTGCCCCACGTTTCGTGGCCCCATGGGCAGCTCCACCCAGGGCCCCATGAGGAGGACCACTGAAGACGATGCTCACAATTACGGTACTCACAACTGCATATGGTTGGGCCCTTCGCCAGGATAATGTTGATCATAGAAGCTTGCACCAGTGACAAACGGTCGTATGGCTGAAGTCCCAGGGGTGGTGTCTTGGCACGATTTAGGACTGTCAGGACCCATCGTTCCCAATGCGTCCCTGTGTTGAAGTCCCAGGAATGGTGATCTAGCGCGGTTGAGGGTTGTCAGTACTGCACAATCCGTTTATCCGAGGCGCTGATGTCCCAGGCACTGCGTTTGGGCACGATAGGGGATTCTCAGACGGTTGTCATCTAATGGGCCGCTTCCCGCAATGACAATACATTATTGTATCGGGTTCATGAAGAGGGAACTTGGAGGGAGGGTGTATTGCAGCATCGTTGATGCCTCTTGGGTTTGCACTGGTCTTCCTCCTTCTCTTCCTCCTCCTCCTTCTCTTCCCTCCTCCTCCTCCTCCTCCTCCTCCTCCTCCTTCTCCTCCTCCTCTTCCTCCTCCTCCTCCTCCTCCTCCTCCTCCTCCTCCTCCTCCTCCCTCCTCCTGGCTGGATCAGGATCGAGCACGACTCACATGCTCTTGCGTTCTTGCGTGTCCGGAGACCTCCAGTAACTTCCAGGAGGGAGGATGGAAGGGAGGTGCATACATGAGGGCTATGTTTGCCATCTCCTTCCTTGGCTGCCTCCAACGGCATCATGGAGGGATCCACGAGGGAACTGTGTGCGGTAACTTACGTTGTCGTCACTACCTTCCTTCCCGCGTGTGCGTCGTGGCTCGAGGCTCAGCAAGAGCCACCAGCCATGGCTTGGTTCCAGTGCCCAAGCTGCGACCGCGCAGTCAGCAGCTTTGTTTTGGGAGACGGCCCGCAGAACCGAGAATACTATTCGAGACGCTTCGCGTTCACCGCCCGACATTCCTGGTTCTCGCCAGACGAGCCGGACATGGGCCCACGACAAAGTGAATCCATGCCGAGCGAAGTCCAAGACGGCCCCGCAGGAGGCCAAAGACAGCCCCAAGGCAATTCCAGAAGGCCCAGAGAGGGTCCGAGAGGCACTTGGGAAGTAGGCCGAATGAGGTTCGAGAAAGGCCCGACGGCATCCAGGAGGCTTTGCGGACGGCTCAGGCGCGAGCATCCCCGTGAGGGGCCTGAGACTGAGCCTCGTCGGAATTGCATCCATTACCTCCTCCTCCTCCTCCTTCTCCTTCTCCTCCGCCTCCTCCTCCTCCTCCTCCTCCTCCTCCTTCCGTAGCCATTTTGGCTCAAGATGTCCACCTTGGGGGCTGTTCAGCCTCCAGGCAGCAGGGACACCGCTGACCCGCGGCCAGATCCAACTACGCGTGCAGCCATTTTGCCCTCGGCGCGCGCGGCCCGCGCATGCCCCCGGATGCCGGTGCTCCCAAGCGCAAGAAGAAGCCTCAGGCGACGGGGCGCCCAGCAGCTTTGCGAGTTGGGGCTGATGATGCTGCTTCTGCTGGCGGTCGGGTGGATGATGATCGTTCGAGGTCGAGCCGAAACGCATCCGAAGCTCAAGATGATGCATACGACATGGCCGATGACGACTGGGGTGCCCACATCAACGGCCTCATTGCCGAGCAGCTCGGCAAGCGCCTCCCGCTGGAATTCAAGACCCTCAAGGATGACCTGGCCGCTATCGCGTCTACCTCCGCGTCCGACGCTGCTGGCAAGGTTGTGGACCCAATCATGGCGGCCGTCCGCTCACACGAGAACGCGATCAAAGCTGTCCCTGGGAACCGCAAGAACGAAATGGAAACTCAACTACGATCGGAATTCAACGATCTCGAGCAGCGCATCCAGCGCCAGTTGGACACCGTGGCTGCCAAGATCAACGACGTGGATGCTCGCACCGAGTCCCTCGCCAGGCAGCTTGCCGACATGCAGAGCTCTATGGAGGAAATGCGAAAGGAGCTTGCCATGGCCAACAAAGTCCCGCAGCCTCCCAAGCCCGCTGGCATTGGCTTCCAGCGGAACGTCGACGGCACCATCCTCAAAGCCGTCGCGCCCACGATGGTCTGTAAGAAAGATGTGGTTTCCTCGGTCGAGAAGTGGCTCCAGGACGCGAAGATCGAAGGCTTCAAGATTGAAGGAGATGAACAGGACCGCATCTTCGTCAGTTCACAGGTGCTGTCGGCCTCGCCTGCAAGCGTGTATCCCAGGCCCTGGTAGCGCTTCGCCTCGGCAAGGGCCAGTGGATGCGTTTCCCCGTGCCCGCTGCTTCAGGCGGATCCACGCAGCTGCACATCGGGCCAAATAGGTCGCCGTACCTGATCAAGCTCGAGATCGCTGGCAAGAAGATCACGAGCGTGCTGCGCGAAGAGCACACGCAGTGCAAATTCTTCTTCGATCGGCAGAATGGTTGGCTATCTGAGAACTGGAACCCTGTGCTACGACTCGAACCTCAGCCTGGCCGCGACCCCACGCTCTGCTACTTTCACGATGCTGCGCTCACTTCTCGAGGCTGGACGCGCGCTGGTATCAACCAGTCGATCGAGCACATCCTCAAGCCCAACGCGGAGCCATAATGGTCTCTTTAGCAAGTACGATGACATCTTCGAGCACAAGGTTGACGGCGGCCTCCCGCCGCGTTGCCAGGAGCTCACGTTCGTGTCGTGGAATGCTCGGGCGTTGCTTCAAGTCCGTGGCGCACGCTCGATGTGCAAGGCCTCCTACCTGGACCTGATCGGCATCTCGTCTTCAGTTGTCGCCATCCAAGAGGTACACCAGACCCTGGGCGAGCTGGAACTTTTCACGCGCAGAGTCGCACCATCAGCTGCTGTATTTGGTTCTTTCGAATATGTACATGATGGTGATGATGAGACAGGGCGTGGCCGAGGTGGTGCGGCTACTATCGTGCCGCTTTATTTGCTGTCTTCACGTGCTTCTTCGTCCGCTCCTCTCATCAGGGGCAGAGTCCTGCGGTCAATCTTGGTGGGCTCGTGTGCCGAGATTCGACACTATAATATTCACAATCGTGGGCTCTCGGTGGCAGAAGCCCAGAAGGTGGTCAAAGCAATTCAGGCTGGTATGGTTTGGGCTTCTCTCAATCACAGTTCTCGTTTAGTAGTCGTATGTGGCGACCTCAACTTCGCGGCCCACGACGCACTCCACCTGGCGCAACCGACGGCAGCAACGCCACGCAAAGTTACGAACGACTCTCGCTCCCACGCCAGGCTTTGGTCTTCGGTTTTGGATCGGATGTTAGAGGTAGCGTCTGAGGATCCGATTCACTACTGCCAGGACACGAAGGCCATGTCGCAGATCGATCGGCTTTGGCTTTCTGAACCGAATTGGATGTCGCGCCAACTCCAGCACTCCGTGTCGGTCGTCTCCACGCCCGAAGAGATGCACGCCAGGGGGCGTGCGGATCACGCGGCGATTCGTGCTCATATTCGGCGTCGAGGTCTGGATGGCTGCTATCGCAAGCCCGTCCCTGCGCATATTTATAAAAGGCCTGGGTTTCAGCGGCGCCTAGGCGTGCTTCTCGACAACGATGGTCAGTTCTTCTTGAGCATGCCACCACCGAGGCAATTATTACGATAAGGACCTGGCTCAAGCAGCAGCATTCGACACACTGCAGAGTATCTTGGTCAACGAGGGTGACCCCCTGGAAGCCCAGTTGATCTTTGTTCGTCAAGCCGCTCGATGCGTCTGGTGGCAGAACACTACTCTTGCTCAGAAGTTATGTCATGCTTCTGAAGTTGCGCCATCGTCTTTGCAGGTACAAGACACCCAGGTCGTCATCACGGACTATGCAGCTTTTCAGGCTTGGGTGGATACGATTCAACTTCAGTCGGCTGAGCTAGAAATGGAGCGCTTACAGCATGATGCGGTTCACGGGAAAGGTCGCCAGCATCCATCAGCTGGTATGATTGCAGCGGTGCAACGGAAAGCTCGGCTTTGGGTTCCGTTCTCGAAGAAGCTAGCATTGCGTTCCATCGAGGTCGACGGCATCGCCTACACCGACCCCTTCGAGAAGCTGGACGCGCCCGCACGCCATTGGGCACCAATATATGCCGCCCCCATGCTTTTCCTGCACACGCAAGGCGATATGCTGAACGGTTCGTGCGCCATTGTGCGTTTGAGGGGCTAGTTCCTCCGTCTCTTGGGATGCTTCAGCGGGTGCTTGCAAGACTTGCGCCGTCGCGATCCTCTCCTGGCGTCGACGGGCTGCCGTGCGCCGCCTGGGCCGCCCACGAGATGGGCGCGAAGGTCCTCTGGCTCCCACGTGTATGGATGATGAACGGGCAACGTTTATTTGCACAGTTCGGCGACGCTCTTCAAGCTTTTCCTCCCAATGGCTGTCAAGCAGGTGACGATGATGCCAGAGGTGCCAGCAGGCCCCTGACACGGTGCGCACGCTTGGGCTACGCAACACGGACATGAAAGTTATCTCTGCCATTTTCAACGTCGCCTTCTCCCCGGTCGTGCAGAGCTCTACATCGGCAGCGCAGCGTGGATTTATACCGGGTCGACAGTTCACTTCAAACATCCTGGAGCTCGACGTGGTAGCCAGAGCCGCCTCGCTGATGCCCGACCCGCTGGGGCGCATGCCGTTGCTCGCGGCTCTGGATGTTGGGCAAGCGTTCCCCAGCCCCAGCCAGAGCTACCTCCCCATCATTATTGAACATCTTCGGCTTCCAAAAGCACTTCTACAGGCGATGCGCTCTCTCTACGCGATTGTCACAGCCTTGGGCGGAGCTGCAGGTGTCGCAAAGGTCATCTTCCGGATCTGGTGCGGCATCATTCAGGGCTGCGCCTTATCTGGGAGCTTGTTCGCGGCAGCCACATCGCCGATTTTGAAAGACATCAGGCAGGGAATCGAGCTTCGACATCGGGGAGTATTTCGCGCGTGTGCTGATGACATCGGTGGTGTGCTATTCGAGATGGTCGATCTGAAATTCTTATCGCGTGCGATGGCAGTGGCAGCCAAACTGGCCAGCTTGAAGCTCAAACCAGCTAAGTGTGTGACTGTTCCACTGGCAGGTCCATTCTCGGCTGTGCTTCAGCAGCGTGTGCTTGCCTGCTTGCAACAACAGTTGCCAGCCTGGTCTACCTTCAAAGTTGAGGCCACTTTGCTGCACCTGGGGATTTGGATGGGTCCTGCGGCATCGCTCCTTCAGTCATGGTCGACGCCATGGGATACGCACTGCGCTCGAGTCAGTGCCCTTGCCGCATCTGCGGCGCCCGCGAGCTCGAACGGCACCAACTACACCACGAGATGCTCACCCATCATGGGCTATGTGGCACAATTCTTACCGCTCCCCGAGAAGCTGCAGAGTCTGGACATACATGTGCTCGTGAAGCTGTTGCGCTGTCCAGGTGGAGCCTTGCGTCAAGCTGACTATCTTGCACTCGGCGCCCGGGGCGGGCCTCGCCTTCGCAGCCTGGCCATCTCGGCGAAGTCCGCGCTTATTCGATCTGGTCTTGCAACGCATCCTGAGCATGCATCTTACCTGGCATATCTGAAAAGGGCCTTTTCGAGGTGGATTACTGAGCGCGTCTTAGCTGATCTTTGTGGTGGACTCCCGCCTTCTTTCTGGCAATTACCGTCTTTCGTCGAGTATCTGTCGGATGCTTGTAAGGTCTCAGCGTCATCGGGCGCCGCTGCCGTTCACCTTGCCATGGTCGGGGATGACTCAGTCAAAAAGCGTGCCCAGCGGATTGCGTACCAGGCTTTATCAACTGAGTATATTGGCGCACATCTGCCCCCACAGTCCACCTGCACATCACCTTTGGTCACCACCTTCGTCAAACGGTGGACCAAATGGCATCCGCAGCTCGGCAGCGAGATTAACGAGCTGGATTGGGACGCCCTGCGCAAGAAGATGTCGATATACCCCGTAGCCTGGGCCACCAGCCTTATTCGAGCGTTTTGCGGCGGTTGGCTAACTTCGTCACGCATCACGTCCGCGTCTGGCATCAAGCCATGCCTCTTTGGGTGCAGTGGCGAGCGGGGCGACATGGCTCATTATTGGGAATGTCGTGGACTTGCATGGGGTCTTGCCATGGTAAAGTCAGGCGGGCGACGATACTTACCTGCACACGTGCTTGATCGATGGGGTCTTCGTAGCTGCTTCGACGAGGATTTGATGAACACGCATCTTGCCACTATCGCATATCATAGTCTTCGGCATCTGCACCACGTACCTCCCGAACAGTTGCTCACAGCGCTGAGAGGCGCAGTGCGGACACGTGCGCTGGCTTCTCCTTCGGCTGGGCGCGTCAGGATCACGCGCCGCCCTCCTGTGCAAACCGGCCCTTCACCTGTCGTTTGTCACGAATTACCGTCGGTCGAGCATGCACGGTCGGATGATATTATCGATATGCTGCCTGCTGGACGCCGTTTCCTTCACGACACCCTACCGCATCGCGTGCGTTATCCTGATGCCATGGGCGAGGTCAGGTATTCTGCCATGCCGCCGCCTGGAATCGGTCCTATCATGCTTCGGCGGTTGGCACAATTTGCACTACTGCTGGAGTCGTGGGCGCGGAACTGGGCCCCCTCGCTCTTCTTGGAGCCTATCTCGCGCAGCGACTTCGACGACTGGATGTTCTGGGGTACAGAGTTTTCCTGCCGCGTGTTTCAATACTGGGCTTTCTGTGGACTGTTTGCTACCCCTGAAGGGACTGTGCAGGAGAGGTGCTTTCTTGGCTCCAGCATGTGCCATGCCGCGTGGCACAGCTCGTCGGTGGGGAGGGCTCGGCTATACCATCACCTCTCGACATCATGGGGCACGGGTGCGTCGTTGCGGCTGTCAGCATTGAGGCAAGGTGCAGACGAACACATGAACCTACGCGGATGGCCTCATCATCAGGTTTACTTTGCTGTTCACCCTGGTTCGGCTGAAACAGTGGTTGAGGAATCGTGTCCCGACAGTTCTACTTGCTCGATTGCATCGTGGCTTCCACCCTCTTGTCGTGGCCTTCTTGAGCAGGACCCGCTGTTCGCCCAGGACCTGCCGACGCGTCATGTTCCTCAGGGGGTGCAAGATGATCAAGGACACCTGCGTCGCCTGCAGCTGTTGGACGCTACTTCTCGATGGGCGGAGCAGTGGTTGCCATCGCTGTACGTTTCTCTTGCTGGGTCTGGTTTCCAGCAATGGATGGAGTGGTGTGTCCCATACGTAGCAGACCTATTACGCTATGGTGACTTTCGTTCTCTTTTCAGCACCCCATCGCGCGGTGCCCTGGACGCAGTGACCTGTGCCTCGGAGCGACGGACTATGGCGATCGAACTTTGCATGAGTGGTTGGCACTCGTCGGCTACTCCCAGGGAGCAGGCGCGCCAGCATCTCCGTCAACCGTGGCCCCATCCATGATCATCGTCGCGTGCGCACCCTTCGGCAACGTGCCCTCGCACATCTTCGGCAACGGGACTGGGCCGCCGATTTGACGCGTATGAGTGAAGCGGAAAAAGCTGATCTCCTTCGGATGCGCCAGGTTTTTTCCGTCTGGGCCGCCGATGTCGCTCAACCCATGCTCGCGCCTCCTGCCACACCTTGCGCCTGAGGAAGGCGACTGCAACGACAGCGACGCTCCGTTCCCGCCCGACGAGGACAACCGCAGCGTCGACTCCGTCGGCTACCCTGAGCCCAGAGACCTGGACATGGAGCACATGGCGGCTACTGCTGGGGCGAGCGGCGTGGGCAACCCCGATGGCGACGACGCCGAGATGGCAGCCGACGAATATGCACAGCACTTTGGTCCGATCTTGACAGACGAGGAATTCGAAGCTCAAGTACAGGCTGCCGTGCGCCGCTCGAGGATGGACACGGGCGGGCCGTCTGACCCTACGGCTTCCTCGTCTAGACTACCAGCCGCAGCTCCTCTTTCCCTTGCGGAACCACATGAGACAACCTCTTCCAGCAGCTCCGACGACGGCTTCAACGAGACGATGGCGGCGCACGGGTTTGGGGCCATTTATCCAGATGGGTCAGTCGGTGGCGCTGTGAGGCTGACAATGGAAAGTCGTGTTTCGGGTGCTTCTCCCTCGGGGGCTGCGGCACCTGCTACCACGTCGGCTTCCGCTACAGCAAGTGCAGATACCCTCAATGGACTTCGGCTTTGGAGCGCCGTTGTTCGCGATGCCCTGCACGTCGCGCGGTCGGCTTCGGAATCTCCAGGGTCGCTCTCAGACCAACAGATGGCGTGCGCGGTGGGCTACCTGAACGAGAACTACGACCTTTCGGACGAGCAGCGGAGACTGGTTATCTGGATGCTTCAGAACCCTGCTAGTGTACTGGAAGGCGACGAAGACGGCGATCTGGACCTCGAGCTGCTGGGGTCGGACAGCGAGGGCGACACCAGGTCTGGGTCAGGCCCTGCTCAGCCTTCTCAGCTTGGGATACAAGGTTTGGGAGCTTCTCGGCCGCGGGTCAATGGTTTCACCAATCGTGTTCGCGTTTCCTGGCAGGCTAACCTTACGGGAGCATCCCCGCAACCTGCTGACATTCTCCCTGGACACGCTCAACCTGATGAGGCTGTCGCTGCAGATGCCCAATCCTCTGGCAGTGCTGTTCATGGTGATGATGTACCTTCCGATGCTGTGGCTGCCGCTTCCTTCTCGCCACCTGCTACTGCGACTTCAGCTAACAATGGCACTACGATATCCATTGAGGACGATGAGGATGTATTGGCTCTTCTCTTGGAAGCGGAAGAGGATGAAGGCAACGACCTCGCTGCGGACCAGTCTGAGGTTGAGGTACCTGCTGCTTCGCCAGAGGACCCAGAAGATCCTGATGACCAGCATGCGGAGCTCTCTGCCCTGGTTCTAACTACCCCTGCGGACGGCGACGGTGTCGCCCTTCCTGATGGTCCTGTTCCTGATGCTGGGCCTCTTCTTCCTGTCGGTACTGCCGTCGCTGGCTCGCCCCCCGACGTCGCCAGCTTCCACCGCGACGACTTCGGCGACCAGCTCGTCTCCTCGGCGGAGGACCTGAGGACAGGCCCCGTGCGGGCCGCGGGCGGCGCGCCCCGTGCTGCCTAGAGCGGTGCGGCTGGGATGGGGGCTCTCCTTGAGGCGTGGGCTCCTCCTCCTCCTCCTCCTCCTCCTCCTCCTCCTCCCCCTCGTCCTCCTTCTCCTCCTCCTCATCATCGTCATCGTCATCATCATCATCATCATCACCGCCATCATCATCATCATCATCATCATCATCATCATCATCATCATCAGCATCGTCATCGCCATCGTCATCGTCATCGTCATCATCATGTACTCCTGGTCCTCCTCCTCCTCCTGGTCCTCCTCCTTCTCCTCCGACTCCTCCTCCTCTTCCTCGGCCTGTGCCAGGGCGGTTTAGGCCCCGTTCGGGCCCCCCAGAGGTGACTCCCTGAATCAGCCAAGGACGGATCCCAGAGCGCATCCAAAGCGAAGCGCAGGCTGTCACATCACAAGCATCTCAGGCGAGCCTGCAAAGGCTGCCACGGGAGGCCTTCGGGCGACCCCTGGCCCGGCGGAGATGATGAAAAGCGAGCGGGTGTCTCAACGTCTTTGACACCCTGAGTTGTCGTCGAATCGGGCCGAAGAGACGCTTGCTGGGGTCATTGGAGTTGATCCTGGAGGCCAAGATGGAGCCCAAGGGTGGCCGAAATGAGGGAAAACAGCGGCTCCGGCAGGATGTTGGGAACGGTATGGAAAGCGGAGCCCGTCTTGGGCGCCGTCCTGGAGCTGCCTTGGGCCCGGCGATGGGGATGGGACGCAGCGGGTGGTGGAATGGTGGAGCCTCCTTAGGGAGGAAAAGGGGCTGAGGCCTGAATGGAGCTCGCAAAGCGAAACGCCGCACGCCCCTCTGCCCAGGGGGCGGGCGACCTCGACACGCTTGCGCCACTCCGCCTGGCCCCGACGCGTGGCCCAGGCGAACGCAGTCTGGGCGGCAGGGGCTGCCTGAGGAGGCCAAAGCACAGGAGGGCAGCCGAGAGCGGCGTGGTGCTCAGGAACGGCACGGCTGCCAGGGGCACGGGGAGCTGGCAGGAGGTTGGCGGGGGTCTTGTGGCCACGCCCTCAGTGTGCGACCGTCTCTCGGAGGCCTCTTTTGGAGCCTCCTCCTCCTCCTCCTCCTCCTCCTCCTCCTCCTCCTCCTCCTCCTCCTCAGATCGCTCGAGCAGCGGGCACGCGGCAGTGTCAAACGAATTGTCCAAGCCTCTCGGCGACCCGCTGCCGCTCACTTGACGGTGAGGATGGGGGGGATGAGGAGGGGGGAGGAGGAGGAGGAGGAGGAGGAGGAGGAGGAGGAGGAGGAGGAGGAGAACAAGATCAGGAACAGGAACAGGAACAGGAGGAGGGGGGGGGAAACGAGTAATTAAAGCAGCACGGAGGCGCACGCACTGAGAGTGATCTCCCATGGCCTGAAGAGGGTGCAGCGATTTTCCTTTTGCTTTGCTTTCGGCGGCCCCCAGAACCCTAGGGGCCTCCCCCTGCACCCTTCGGACCCGAAGTTGAGGTTATGGGCCCAGAGCTCTGCGCCTCAGCTCTGCGCGAGTTGAATGACATGTGGTGCGTCTTCGTGCTAACGCGGGCCTTGAAGGTCCGAGATGGACTATCAAGTCCCGCTGGCTTGCCCGAGAAGCGCCATGATTACACCAGCAGCAGTTGTCTCGGCTAGAGCTCTCACCCAGCAGAGGTGAGCCAGATAGCGGAGACTACGGCCGCCCAGGTGCCTGCTCGCTTTCCTCCTCCTCCTCCTCCTCCTCCTCCTCCTCCTCCTCCTCCTCCTCCTCTCCTCCTCTCGTTCCTCCTCCTCATCCTGCTCCTCCTCCTCCCCTCCTTCCTCCCTCTCCTCCTCCTCCTCCTCCTTCTCCTCCTCCTCCTCCTCCTCCTCCTCCTCCTCCTCGGCGACCGGAGGCAGCAGACGTCATCGGTGAGCGGGGCGGGTGTCGCGGCGGGCCCCCGGGTGGGGGGGGGGACCTCTTGTTGCTATCCTCCCGTGTCGTCCCCGTCTTCGTGCCTCCCTCGCCTCCTGGGGAAGCCCCCCCTTTCGGTTGGTGGCGCCACCTTCAAAAGCCGGCCCTGCCGCCCTACATATGTCGGGAGGCAGGGCCCGGGAAGGCTTCAGGTCCAAGACCAGACCCGCTGTGAGTGAGTGAGTGAGTGGGGGGGGGGCCATGAACCCGCGAGTCTCCCAATTGTGCTGTATTGGGCGGCGTGGCCCGGGTCTGTCCTCGAGCTCTCGCGGAGCCGCGTAGGAGAGTTTTTTCGGCGGCGAGCCCAGGCGGGAAGTCGGAGGGGGCGGGGCTTTCAGGAGGCTCGGAAGGCCCCTCGGGCCTTCTGAGAAGTTCCCGAAGCCCCGAACACAAAGAAAGTGGTCAAAAGGCTCCAGGGCTTCTGAGAAGCCCCGGGGCCTCTGACTTCCCTCCTGGGCGCGCCGCTGAGTTTTGGAGTCCTGTGGGACTCTCTTGGCACCTCTTGGTGCCATCTCGGCGTTCCGAAGGATGTCATAGGGGCATCTTTGGAAGTCGTGGGGCCGTCTGGGGGAATAGACTCGGGGCTTCCTTGGAGTTGTCTGGGGGCCGTCGTGAAGGCATCGTTGCACGCGGTCGCGTGTAATCGAAGAAACTCTGGGGCCATCTTGGGGCCATCTTGGGGGCATTAGTGGCTGTATTGCTAAGGTCTTACGGCCAGTGCCGCCGACCCTGGATACCTCGGCCGTCGAGGGTGACGGGATGCGTGATAAGACGTCGGAGGTAAATGAAGACGTGGCGGAGGAGGAGGCGGAGGAGAAAGGGGAGGAGGAGGAGGAGGAGGAGGAAGGGGAGGAGGAGGAGGAGGAGGAGGAGGAGGAGGAGGAAGAGGAGGAGGAGGAGAGGAGGAGGAGGGAGGAAGGGGGGAGGAGGGGGAGGGGAGGAGGAGGAGGAGAAGGAGGAGGAGGAGGAGGGCATTAGAAGCCGTATCAGGGTGTCTCGGGGAGGGCTCTCGGACGGTCCTGGGGGCATTCGACTCGAACGGCGGGGGGGCCCTACCACCCAGGCGGTTCTACGAGGCCTCTTTGGACCATCCTGACCCATTTCGCGGACCACGGGGGGGGGGGCAGTGCCAACTCTCAGTGCCCAGGCAGTCGTTGACGAGTTCTCAGGCCCCCCCCCTCCTCCTCAAACGGGATGTTGGATCCTCTGGGAAGGGGAAAGGAGGAGGGAAAAGGAGGAGAGGAGGCGGAGGAGGAGGACGAGGGGGAGGAGAGGGAGGAGGAGGAGAGGAGGGAGGAGGAGGAGGAGGAGGAGGAGGAGGAGGAGGAGGAGGAGGAGGAGGAGGATGGAGGAGGAGGAGGAGGAGGAGGAGGGGGGGACGGGGGGTTGGAGTTGGAGGGTGGGGAGGGGGAGGTGGAGGGGGAGGGGGGGGCAGGGGAGGGGGAGGAGGAGGAAGAGGAGGAAGAGGGATGGGGGAGGAGGGGGGGAGGAGGAGGAGGAGGAGAGGAGGACACGACGAGGCGAGAGGGGAGTTGGAGTTGGGTAGGGGGGATGGGAGGAGGAGGAGGTGGAGGGGAGGAGGAGGAGGAGGAGGAAGAGGAGGGAGGAGGGAGGAGAAGGAGGAGGAGGAGGAGGATGAGGAGGAGGAGGAGGGAGGAGGAGGGAGGAGGAGGGAGGAGGGAGGAGGGAGGAGGAGGAGGAGGGAGGAGGAGAGGGGGCAGTCAAACATCTCCAGGGCCTTCACACCCTGGGGCAAGCGGGGGTCGGCGCATTCGGCCACTCACTGCTGTGTCCAGTGCGAGAAGGGCGATGGCCATCACCCCGACTGGGGCTGCGCTGGAGTACCGGCTTCGATGCTTAAGAAAGTCGCAGTAGAAGGCTCCGACAAGGAAGCCCATTATTTGTACCATGTCCCCGATGGCGCATCAGAAGCGCCCGCTGTGCTGTTCCTGCACGGCGGCGTTACATATGTATATCCAGAATCTCTGTGGTGGGATATCCGGAATTTATTGGAGAAGAACGACGTCGCTCGCGAGCGGTTTGTTGTCATTGCGCCTTTGGCCGCTGCCGGCGAGCCTTTGGCCGTCGTGTCTTCGACCCGCAGGAAGTCTGACCGCTTTGGCAATGACAAGCTGTACGTCGATGACTTCGACCATGATTTGGTCTGGACTGTCTTCATGGAAGCATGCCGCTCGCTTGGAGAGGGCTGCGTCGACTTCTCCCGCTTGCACATCATCGGGTACTCAATGGGCGCGCAGTCTGCGTGGAACGTAATGGCACGGTATGGCTCGCAGTTGGCCGCCGCCGCCGTATTTGCTGGTTGTTGTTCTTGGCAGGCTTTCGGGTGGGACTCGGAAGACGATGTCTTTGAACAACTGAAGCAGCTTGCCATACGGTCTTACCATGGAGAGGAAGACACAAGGACGTATTATTTGCGAGATTTCCAGTGGCTTGCAGACAGGAGTGGGGTACCAAAAGACCCTGTGGAAAGAGTCGAATCTCACGTCGATGGAATGACTTTGAAAGCTTCTTGTTGGGGCGATCGTTTGCAGTTGTGCCTGATGCGCGGCACTTCCACAGCGCATTGTTGTTGGGACGAGGTTCTGCACAACGAGGAGTCGTTCAAGCTGTTCTCCTGGCTTGAGTCGCACCAGCTTGTACGCCCCCCTCCAAGGCCGACCAAGATACAGAAAGTGGGAGCAGAGTGAAACAGCACATGGTCACGATGTTGCCCGGGATGGGTCCAGAGGTCGTCCTTGTGCAGATTCTGCGCTGAACAGGAGCGTATCATTGTCTTGGCGAGGCGCGTGTGGACGAACGGGTCATGGGGAATCCGTTCATGTATTGCGCTTGAGTTGCTCGAAATTGTATGGCTTTTCATGCATAGACCTCTGGGCTTTCGTGTGTTTCGGCGGCGCGTTTCTGTGAATATCTACGTGCACCGTGTATTTGCGAGTGTGCATACGACTGCACGTGTGTGCATGTATCTGTTTCAGTACATTTGTTTGCTTGCGCGCGCATGAACACGATGTGATGCACTCGCATGTAAATTCATACGTTCGTGCACGCCCGTGCTTGTATGTTTATGGGTGCAAGCATGCGTGTGATGAGCTGCTTGCGAATATGCAGCGAGCGGCCCCGGGGCCTCCGAGGCTGCCCGAGAGACCCCCCCTA
Organism: Prorocentrum cordatum; assembly: GCA_963575745.1. Lineage (NCBI taxonomy): Eukaryota > Dinophyceae > Prorocentrales > Prorocentraceae > Prorocentrum > Prorocentrum cordatum. The sequence goes on from CAUYUJ010007719.1 coordinate 19,462, forward strand.
AGGGAGCCCCAAGAGCGGCCCCACGGTCAGTGGACACAGTCGCTAGTGAGGATGTTGTCGAGGCGCGTGCGTCGACTGCCTTCGTGCAGCTCTTGGAGCTGGAACACACTCGCCCTTGATGGCGCGAGCGGCTGGAACATCTTCCCTCGTAGATTTGAGGAGGAGGAGAAAGAGGAGGAGAAGAGGAGAAGAGGAGAAGAGGAGAAGAGGAGAAGAGGAGAAGAGGAGAAGAGGAGGAGGAGGAGGGGGAGGAGGAGGAGGAGGAGGAGGAGGAGGAGAAGGAGGAGGAGAAGGGGGAGGAGGAGATGGAGGAGGAGGAGGAGGAGGAGGCAGCAGGAGGAGGAGGAGGAGGAGGAGGAGGAGGAGGAGGAGGAGGAGGTAGGAGGAGGGGGAGGAGGAGGAGGAGGAGGAGGAAGTAGGACAGGAGGAGGAGGAGGGGAGGAGGACAAGCTAGGTGCGCTCGCGTCATATCTGACGTCCTACCCCTCCCTCCCATCCCTTACCATGGCGCTGATTTTCTCTATCCGCGGACGCGTGTC
>CAUYUJ010007719.1:22500-32500 GCA_963575745.1 Prorocentrum cordatum
GCTTGGGCGCAGGATCCTGCAGGATCCCTCGCATCGACCCGGGCTTGGGCCCAGGATCTGGCAGGATCTCGCAGGACTCTGCAAGGCCTGACTGACCCAGGTCTGCACGGACCCGGGTCAGAAGGTCCCCGACTCCAGGCCCGCTTCGCGAGGCGGATCCGGCCGTGGCGACGACAAGCATCCGGGAGGCCCAAGATGGTGGACAAACGCCAGGGAGGGTGGCCGTCGTCTCGACGGACCTCCCTCGCCGAGTCCTTCGCAGAGGCTTCCTCCCACCTCGGGTCGGTCGAGCCTTTGCTTGCGCCACGCAGGCTGAGCACTCGGCGGGCCGCCTGGAGAGATCGTGGCACGTCGTGCCTTGCGCCGCAGGGCGCGCCCGCGGCGGCCGGCGGAGCACGGCGTGCGGTTGGTTGCGCCACGGGCTGCGCAGTCGGCGGCCGGCGATGCGTCGGCCCTCGAACGGGTGCGACCGGTAAGTCGGTCCGGCAGTATTCGGGAGGAGGAAAAGCGCACAGACACAATGAATCGTCGATTCCCCAGAAAGTATGGGAAGATATGCGAAGTGGGGGGGGGAAGACAGAAGCCCAGAAAATATGGGAAAAGATGGGGAATCCTCTTGTTTGTGTGTATTTATTTGTGTGTCCCAGGGCCCCTTCAAGTATGCTGTGCACCTCGCGGCAAAGCGCATTCGCGGCACGCCAGACGTGATCGCGGGGCGGAAGCGAAGGCGGTGAAAAGGCAGGGAGACCTCCAAGAGCGAGCTGGGAGCACGGTTCTTTGTGCGCTCCAACAGAGGAGAATTCGAAGGATACGGCGAAGTCAACAACGAATGCATCAATACGTCAACCTACTCGAGGCGAAGATATCACGAGCTCGCCCATTTTCAAGCTTCTACCATGATGTCACGATCTTGCCATCTGTCCCGCCCTACCGTGGGAATTCATTCTGGGTGTGGGGCGAAAGCGTTTCCCAAAAGCGATACTTCCGACCCGAGGGATTCAGGTATGTACATATATATATATATATATGGGGCCCCATGGTCTTTTCAATGCCAAACACTGCCACGCAATCCCAATCAATACCAAGCAAGGCAAGGACACTGGCAAGCAATGTCAAGCAAGGTCAATGTCGCGCAATGCCAAGCAATACCAAGCATCGCCAAGCGACTCCTTGACTTGCTCTTTGGGTTCCCCAGTCTCTCCTCGATTTCCCGTTGCTGTTATGTGCCTTCTTCTCTCGGATAATTTGGTCTTCTTCCATGGGTTCCCCGGTCGCTGCAACGCCAAGCATTGCCCAGCAATGCCAAGGAATGCCAAGCAATGCCAGTCAAGGCAAAGGAAAGCAATGCCAAGGAACGATTCCAAGCAACGCCAAGAAATGCCACAGTATGCCAGGCAGTGCCAAGCAACGAGTCAAATCGATGTCAGGCACTGCAAAGAAACGCCGAGCGATGCGAAGCAGTGCATCTGTGCATTGCTCTGCACGGCTCGGAACTGGTGGGACTTGCTCTGCGGGCAAGAAGGCTCCCAATTGGGGCTGCGCCGGGTGCATTGCCTGGTGCATCCAATGACGTGTGGCCATGGTCGCGGCAAGAGGTGAAGGCCGTGTTGCTCAGAAGTCCGCCAGCTCGAGGTTGCAGTTATGCATGCAGGGACGGGGTGAGAGCACGGTGCAGGTGTCGAAAGCAGCGCGCAACGCCAAGAGGAACTGGTGAGACCAAGAAGCAGATCTCTTATCAAAGGCAGTAGGTCCCACGCATTGCGAGAGTGCCAGGCGCCCTCACAAAGAAACGCTGAGGGCCGGTGACTGGTCACTCGCACATTTTCGGCAGCGCCGTCACCCCCGAGACCGTGGCTGCACCAGCGCCTCTCGCCTGCGCTCCCAAGCAGCTGGCTGACGTGTGGGGGCTCTGCCTGATGCCTGGCTGGAGGCCAGGCGCGGGCGTGCCGTGGGCGCACCGTGCGTTGGGCCGGTGCGTCGCGGTGTCGTTGTGGTGCCCGCCCGTGGGCGCCTCCTGGGCGCTCTCGCGCGCTGGGTGGGTTGCGCCGGTGTGCCGAGGCCTCGCCCGGAGCCCGCCCGTGGCGGCCCGCGGATGCCTCCTCCCTCCTCCTCCTCCTCCTCCTCCTCCTCCTCCTCCTCCTCCTCCTCCTCCTCCTCCTCCTCTCCCTCCCTCATCCTCCTCCTCCTCCTCCTCCTCCTCCTTCTCCTCCTCCTCCTCCTCCTCCTCCTCCTCCTCCTCCTCCTCCTCCTCCTCCTCCTCCTCCTCCTCCACGGCTTTCGCACCACATAGCTCAAGCCACTTGGCTGAAGCCACAGCGATGGCACCGCATGGGCCGCATGGCGTACAGCGCATGGCCTGCACCGCATAGCTCATCACACATCGATTCCACCGAATGCGTTGCACCACAGAGCTTGTACCAATGCGTGTACGCAACATTTTGATGTTTCCCATCTCCTCAGATGGAGTTCTCGTACCCCATAGCCTAAGATGGGGCACTTGGTCCTCCCCACTCAGGTTTGCCTACAGCCTCGGTTCTTAAGCACGGGTGGGACTGCGCCGACCAGCCTCTTCCGGCTTGCTAGGTCTTGTGCGTGTGTGTTCTATCAACTGTTTGGTTTTGTAGATTGGTTGCTTTCCTTGGGTTGTTTGGTTTTGCTTCTTGATTCCTTTCCTCGGATCGTTGCTGTCTAGCAATGCCCAGACATGCCAGGCAATACCAAGCAATGCCATGCAGGGCAAAGCAATGCAACGCAATGCCAATACATGCAAATAAGTTGCTCGATAACGCCACGCAATGCCAAGCAACGCCAAGCAATGCCAAGCAAAGCAAAGCCATGCCAAGCACTGCCGAGCAATGCCAAGCAACGCGAAGCAATGCTAAGCAACGCAAAGCAATGCCAAGCAAGTCAAAGCAAAGCAATGCAAAGCAATGCCGTCCTTGCATAGCTATTTACGAAGCGTTCCTCTGAGTGAGGTCTAGCCGGGCTCTTTAGCGTGATGTCACCACTTTCCTCCTTCCTCCTCGGCCCTTCCCACCTCCTACTCCCTCGTACTCGCTCCTCACACTCAGACCCGCTCGTGGTCATCGGGGCGCACCAGGCACAGGGCATAGCACTTCTTGAACACCCCCAGGAGGAACCACCAAGTGATGGGACATGTGCCCGTCAGGTTGGGTCGTTTGGTGGCCCCGGCTCCCTCTTGAGAGCCCCTTGTTCACCGCGGCGCAGCAGGCATGGCATCTGGGCAGCCCCACAGGGAGCTGCCTCGGGGTAGGACGTGTCCCCGTTCGCGCCGAGATGGAGGGGACGTCTCGAGCGGTTCGCTGGCTTTGGGAGCCCCCGGCTCCTCTCCGTTCAGAGACCCGTGATCACCGCGATGTAGCAGGCAAACCACCTGGGCGGCCCGAAGGGGGGTGTTGCACCTGCACGCTCGCGCCAGGATCGCGGGGACGTGTCGAGCGGCTCGCTCGTTTGGCGGCCCTGACCCTTGCCGTTCGAGAGCTCCCTGACCACCGCGATGCAGCAGCGGTGCCACTTGGGCATCCCAAAGAGGAACCGCCAAGGGTGGAACATTGACCCGTTCGCGCCCACTTGAGCGGCTGGCTCGGTTGGCGGTCTCATGTCCACCTCAAGATGGCAGCATCATCTGGGCACCCCAAGGAGGAGCCGCCAGGGGGTAGATCATGCTCCCCTTCGCGTCCAGATCGTGGGTATGCCTCGAGCGGCTCCCTCGTTTGGCAGCCCCGACTCCTGCCTGTTGGGCGTCGCATGGCCAGTGCCATTTGGCCGGCAAATCGAGTGGTCACCCCGCAGAGGAAGCGCCACGGGGTGCGGGAGTGTGCTGAGCGGCTCGCTCGTTTTGCGGCCCCGCCCGCTGCCTTCTGATGGCCCAGTGACCACTTCGATGTCGCTGGTATAGTAGACGTTGTTCATTTCTAATGATTCGAAAGTTCTTTGATTCTTGCTGGGGGCCACGATCTTCTCATTTCTAATTGTTCTATCCTGGGCCTCTTGCTGGCCACTAGGGGGCCAGGAACAGTTAGAAACGAGCACAATTAGAAATGAGCACGATTAGGAACAAACGACGTGTAGTTGGGCTGTCCGAGGAGGAGCTGGCAGATGTCGTTGGTCTTGCCCGTTCGCGCTCCATGTCTGACACTGTCTCGAGCGGTCTGCTGGCTCTGATAGCCGCCCAGTCCCTCTCCGCTCAGAGCCCCGTGGTCACCGAGAGGCCGCAGTCATGGCCATTGGGTACATCAAGGGGGGGCGCCGGCCACGGGATAGGACCTCCTCCTCCTCCTCCTCCTCCTCCTCCTCCTCCTCATCATCATCATCATCATCATCATCCTCCTCCTCCTTCTCATCCTCCTCCTCTCCTCCCCTCCCCTCCTCCTCCTCCTCCTCCCTCCTCCTCCTCTCCTCCTCCCCTCCTCCTCCTTCATCCCTCCTCCTCTCCTCCTCCTCCTCCTCCTCCTCCTCCTCCTCCTCCTCCTCCCCCGCTCGCGCCCAGATCGTGGGGGGGGCCTCTCGGGCGACGCGCCGGCTCGGGCCCCTCCCGACTCTTCTCTCCTCGTCGGGGTCCCGAGGCCATCCCCTCGCGGCACGCGCAGCATGCAGGCCTTCCAAGAGGGACCCGCCAGGGAGCGCCGCGCCGCCACGGCTTAAGTTATTCTCGCCGCCCGGCGCTCTCGCGGGCGGGAGCGCCCGGGAGTGAGTTCCACACACATTGGGATCCTTGCGTCGGTTGATTATGAGCGTGTGGTGCCTTCAGTCCTCCCCCTTCCTCCTCATTCCTTCCCGCTTCCTCCCCAATTTCATACTTGCGCTTCACGCTCAGATCCGCTCGTGATCATCGCGACGTATCAAGCATAGCCTCTGAGCAACCCTGGGATGAGCCGCCACTGTGTAGGACATTTCCCCGTTCAAGCCTTGATTGTTGGGATGTCTCCAGCGATTCGCTCGTTTGGCGGCCCCGACTCCTCACCTGTGAGGGCCCCATGATCGCCGCGATAGCAGAGGCATAGCACGTGGGTACAGCAGTTGCCCGTTCGCGCCCAGCTTGTGAGGACGCTGCGGGTTGTTCATTCGTTTGGCGGGCCCGACCCTTGTTTTTTGAGAGCCCCGTGGCCACCGCGATGCAGCAGTCGTGTGCTTCGAACACCCCGAGGAAGAGCCGCCAGGTGATACGACAGTTCCCAGTTCACGCCCACATCGCGGGGATGTCTCGAGCGGCTCGCTCGTTTGGCGGCCTCGCCCCCCCATCTTCTCTCCATAGCTCCATGATCACCCCAGTAGGGCAGGCCCAGCACGTGGGCGACCGAAGGAGGCACCGCCAGGGCTGTGCTCGTGGGCGCCCGCCCAGATGGTGTGGATGCCGTGAGCCGCCCGCTTGTGTGACGGCTCCGACCCCTTCTTTTGGGGGGCCCCAGTGACCACCGCGACGGCTGCTCGAGCGCCCCGGCGGGGAGAGCCGCCCGGTGGTCGAGGCGTGCGCCCGGTCGCGCCCGGAGCCCGAAGGTGTGCCGGGCCGGCGCCACGCTCGTGCGGCGGCCCCGGCGCCCGTGCCTTTGATGCCGAGGGCCTCACGATGATCGCCACATCGCCGGCACAGCACCTGGGCACCCCAAGGAGGAGCCGCCAGGGGGGGCTGCCCGGTCCGTTCGCGCCCACACTGGGGGCGTAGGCGAGCGGTGCGCTCGTCTGGCGGCCCCGACGCCTGTCTGCTGAGGGCCTCATGGCCATGTCGATGCAGCAGGCATAGCACCGGGGCGCCCCCAAGGAAGAGCCTCCGGGGGGTGTTGTACTTAGCCGTTCGCTCCCAGGTTCTGCAGATGTCTCGAGCGGTCCCCTGGCCTTGGCTCCCCCGTATCCTATCCGTTCAGGGCCCTGTGATCGGTGCGATACATCAGGTATGGCCGTTGGGCTCTTCAAGGGGCGAGCCGCCGGGGGCGGGTCAACAAAAATTCACGGCCGTGCAACTGGCCATGCCTTCGTCCCTGACACACAGCCACGATTCCTTGCAACGAATACACTACGGTGTACATGGCCGTGCTATTGCAACATGGTTAATGCGTCTTGGTTTTACACGGGTCCTCTTCCTCCTCCTCCTCCTCCTCCTTTTCCTCCTCCTTCACCTCCTCCTCATCCTCATCCTCATCCTCCCCGTTTTGGCCGAGCGCCTCACCAGCAATGTTTGGGAGCCCGGGCCAGGTATCTCCCCCCTGCTGCACCCGCAAGGGGGTAGGGGATTTTCCCCTTGTTCGTGCACCAGCGGTTCACGCGCGGAAGTGGGCTCAACGCTTGTCCTGGATGCGGGTGTTGCCAGACTTGTCCTTGGCCGAAGGTGCCCCCCTGGATGTCTTGGGAGGCTCAGGTGGCCGCCAGAGCACTCCACACGAGGTCCAGAGGACCCCGGGGGCTCCCGGATGGCGCGGGAAGCTGGGGGGGCACCTTGGGCCAGGACCACTGCTGGCAACCTCCGAAGGAGTTTGTCGGAATTTGGCCTTGCGCAGGCTGCTCTTTTTGTGATCACCGCTTTGATGTATAATGTGTCTCTCCTGGAGGTTGTGCGGAGCCAACCGTCGTGGAAAAATGCGTCTCTCAAGCAGAGAGAGGTGAAGCAGGAGTTAGGGGGAGAGGTAGGGGGGAGGAGAGCGAGGAGGAGGGGGAGGAAAAGCCACCGAGGAGGAGAGGAGAAGGAAGAGGAGGAGAGGAGATAGGAGAGGGACAAACTGGGCGATCCGACCCCGCCCTCCCGTCCCTTCCCATGGCGCTGATTTTTCTCAACCGCTGGCGGGTGTCATAGCGGACCCGGAACCCTCGACATGACCCTTCTTATTATGCGCATTGCGCACTCAGAAAGGAGAGCCCTGTACACTGGAGGCGGAGGTGGCGGATGAGCAGAAGGAAGGGCGGGAAGAGGAGGAGGATGAGGAGAAAGGAGGCGGAGGCGGAACAGCAGCAGTGGGAGCAGGACCATCATGAGCGGGAGGAGCGGGAGGAGCAGGGGAAGACGGGGGAGGGGAAAGGAGGGGGGGGGGGGCGACAACGACGAGGATCCGGAGATGTGGCCCGTGCCGGGGCGAAAGCGCCCTTCTGAACGACGGGAGCACAGCGCCGATCCTGAGATGAGACCAGCGCTTCCGCGGCAATTCCATTTTGACAGATCAAGCACGCGCCGATCGACAAAGTAGCGGCGGCTGTGGAGGAGGAGGACGTCTATGACGACAACCGTGGAGGAGAAGGGGGCAGAGGAGGAGGGTTATGAGCAGGAGAGAAAGGGGGAGGGAAGGAGGAGGAGCGAGAGGAAGGGGGAGGGGGGCTCCAGAAACAAATACACGAGAAGGAATAGCGGGATGGAAAGTGTGGAGGAGGAAGGTGGTGGATGAGAGGGATAGCGAGGGAGAGGAAGGTGATGCACCCCCCCATTATGAGCATTTCCTCTCTCTCTCTCTCTCTCGCTGTCTCGCTCTTTCTCTTTCTTTCTCTCGCTCTCGCTCTTGTTCTCTCGTGTCTCTCTCTGTTGCGGTATGTATGTAGATGTTGCTAGATAGCTTCCGTATGCCGTTGTGGTTCGCCATATCCTCAACAGCGACATTTACATACATATATATATATATATCCACATATCTATATATATATGTATATACAAATGCTTGCATCGTCCTACGCGTGTCATGGAGCGTGTCTACGTGTACAAAAGTATACTTACGCACAAACACACAGTACAAATTGTGCGTGCGAATATACAAAGGATCCCTCGACAGCCCGTGCATGAATATGCTCACACTTTGACAATGGGGGAGTGGTTGGGGTTCCAGATCTTCCGCGCGATGGGTTCACTGTGGCGGTTTCATGCTGTGGCTGCGTTCTTTGAATATGCCTATTTGCTATTAGGGCCTACTCTGCTGAGATGAACTAATTCGTTCTACTGCCATTACTACCGCTACTACTACCACGACTACTACTATTACGACGACTACTACTACTACTACTACTACTACTACTACTACTACTACTACTACGACTACTACTACTACTGCGACTACTACGACTACTACGACTACTACGACTACTACTACGACTACTACTACTACTACTACTATTACTACTACTACTACTACTACTACTATTACTACTACTACTACTACTACTACTACTACTACTACTACTACTGCGACGACTACTACTACTACTACTACTACTACTACTACTACTACTACTGCTACTGCTACAGCAACTACTACTACTAGTACTACTAGTACCACTACTACGACTACTACTACGACTACTACTACTACTACTACTACTACTACTACTACTACTGCTACTACTACTACTACTACAACAACTACTATTGCTACTTTTACTACTACTACATGAATTACTACTACTACTACTACTACTACTACTACTACTACTACGACTACTACTACTAGGACTACGACTACTACTACTACTACTACGACGACTACTACTGCTACTACTACTACTACGACTACTACTACTATTAGTGCTACCTCCACCACTACTACTACTATCACTGCGACTACTACTACTACTACTACTACTACTACTACTACTACTACTGCTACTACGACTACTACTACGACTACTACTACGACTACGACTACTACAACCACCAATACTATTACGACAGCGACTACTACTACTACTACTACTACTACTACTACTACTACTACTACTACTACTACTACTATTACTACTACTACTACTACTACTACTACTACTACTACTACTACTACTACTACTACTCCCCCTACTACTACTACTGCTACTACCACTACTACCACTACTACTACTACTACTCCTAGTACTACTACTATTACTACTACTACTAATACTATTACTGCAACCATTATTTTTATCTTCGACTACCACTACAACTACTACTACTACCATTACCATTCTTAGTACTACAACTTTGCCTACTACTACTATACTACTACTACTACTACTACTACTACTACTACTACTACTACTACTACCACTACGACTACGACTACGACTACCACTACCACTACCACTACTACCACCACTACTGCTACAACGACGACGACTACTACTACTACTACTACTACTACCACTACTACTACTACTACTACTACTACTACTACTACTACTACTACTACTACTACTACTACTACGACTAGCACCACTACTACGGCTACGACTACGGCTACTAAAGCTACTACTACGATTACGACGACTAATACTACTACGACTACTACTACTACTACTACTACTACTACTACTACTACTACTACTACTACTATTACTTCCGCTACTACTATTAGTGCTACTACTGCGATTACTACTACTACCACCACTACTACTACGACTACTACTATTATTACTACTACTATTACTATTACTACTACTACTACTACTACTACTACTACTACTACTACTACTACTGATACTGATACGACTATTACTACTACGACTTCTATTACTACTACTACTACTACTACTACTACTACTACTACTACTACTACTGCTACTACTACGACTACTACGACTACTACGACTACCACTACTACTACTACTTCTACGACTACTACTACTACTACTACTACTACTACTACTACTACTACTTCGGCTACTACTACTACTACTACTACTACTACTACTACTACTACTACTATTTCTTCCACTACTTTTACTACGATTACTATCACTATTACTAGGTCTACGACTACAACTACAACTACTACTTCTGCGACTATCACTACCACTTACTGCTACTACTAGTTGTACGAGTAGTATTACCACTATTACTACTACTACTACTATTACTACTACTACTACTACTACTACTACTACTACTACTACTACTACGACTACGGTTGCGTTTACTACAACGGCTATTACTACATGCTACGACTATTACTACTTCTACGACTACCACTACTACTGTTACTACTACTACTACTACTACTACTACTACTACGACTACTACTACTACTACTACTACTAC
>CAUYUJ010007719.1:37500-44853 GCA_963575745.1 Prorocentrum cordatum
CAAGATTTTCACAAAATCCTACCAAACGGATTTCGCGCGCGCATGTCGAAATATGTCGAACGCCCTACCGCGTGTGCCGTCGCGAGAATCCTCTGCAAAAAATGGGACGAAGTGCAGACGCGCGCGTCGTCGCGGGCGTATGCCGAAAACCTTCCGAACCCATCGGTGTCGGAAGGATTTCAAAATCGTGCGTCCCAAAAACCTACAAAAACCCAAGGTTTCGCAACACGGATTTTCAACAAAAGCGTGCGCGCGCGCTCTTGCGTCGTCGTCGTCGTCGTCGTCGTCGTCGCCGTCCTCCCTCCTCCCGCGTCGTCGTCGTCGTCGTCGCCTACGTCGTCCTCTGTCTTTCCTCGTGTTCGTCGTCGTCGTCCTCTTTGGCGTCGTGGTCGTTTCCGTCGTCGTTATCGCCGTGGTCGTCCTTCCTCCTCCTCCCTCGTCGTCGTCGTCGTCCGTCGTCGGCGTCTCGTCGTCGTCCCTCCTATTTCGTCGCCGTCGTCGTCGTCGTTGTCGTCGTCGTCTTCCCTCCTCCCTCGTCGTTGTCGTCGTCGGCGTCGCCGTCCTTCCTCCTTCGTCGTCGTTCGCGTCGTCGCCGTCCTCCCTCCTCCCTCGTCGTTGTCGTCGTTGTCGCGTTGTCGTCGTCGTCCTTCCTCCTCCCTCGTCGTCGCCTTCGTTGGCGTCGTCGTCGTCGGTCGTCGGCGTCGTTGTCGTCGTCGAAGTCATCGGAGACGTCGTCGGTGTCGTCCTAGTCGTTGTCGTCGGTGTCGTCGTAGTCGGTCTTAACAGGTTTTGCAAACCAAGTTGCGGGTGGGTGGGTGGGATGTTTGCGCGAGCAGTGGAGATGACGACTTCAAGTTCAGCAGAGTGGACTTCCCCTTAGGTTTTGGAAGGATTCTGGCTTCTTGGAGGCCTCCTTTGAGGTCTCGGCGGCGTCTTGGAGCCGTCTTGGAGCGTTCTTGTAGCCTCTTGGAACATATTGGGAGCCGCTTTGATGTATCTTAGGATATCTTGAGCCACTTGGGAAGTCATCCTGGGCTCTCTGAGGCCCTCGTTGAGCCATCTTGGGCGAAAAAGTACCCTCTGACACCTCGCGGGGCGCCCTGTCCAGGTCCAGAGGAGGGGGTATGGGGGGAGGGGCGAACCCCTTCCCGAAGGGAAGAAGGGGGTTGGAAGAGGAAACTTGTTAGACCACCTATGCCGAGAGGGTTGGTGTGATTCCTATATGCGCACAGACACATAGCATTGCAGCCCAGAGGTTCCACGACGCACATTTACCAACACAGCTTAAACCACACATATTGCAGCACGTGGGCTGTACCACATGCGTGGCAAGAAGGGGAAGAGCCTAATGTGCCCCCCCCCCCCGCGCTGTTTAATTTGTAAAATCAGAACGGGGATCGATAGCTCGGGGTATACGCTTGCTGGCATGTGTATATTTATAATATACACATGATTGTTCCTCCTTGTCCTCGGCGCGAAAAACTGTCTCGAGTCGATGTGGGTTGTGGCCTGAGCAGCTCAGCCAGGATGAGATGCGTAAGAGGGCTACGAAAAGTCAACCCGAACCACTACGTGGGACACCCTGTTCCTGTTCCCTCCTTCTCCTCCTGTGCTCCCCCATCCCCTGTCGCCCTCGATCCCCAATGGTTCCCGACTGCTGGAAAAGCTGGTGGAACACAGAACGCATCCTCGACGTCGTCCGAAGACGGCGCACCCTTCCAGCACCCTCTGGGGCCGCGGTGCAAGCTCGGGGGGCCTCGAGGGGGCCCCCCGGGGCGGCCACTGGCCTGCAACCCTCGAGCCCGCCCCGCCCCAGCCAACGCCCACCCGATCGGCCTGGCATTTCGGAGGAGGAAGAGGAGGAGGAGGAGGAGGAGGAGGAGGAGGAGGAGGAGAAGGCCCCTTCCATCCCTCCGCTCCTCCGCTCCTCCCTCCCTCCCCCGGCCCCCCTTGCGTGGTGGGCTCCTTCGCGCAGGCAGGAGGCTCCCGCTCCCGGCGTGCGTGGGGCGAGCGCCCCACCTCCGGGACGGCGCGCAGTCGATTGGCCGCGGCCGAGCCCGACGGCCCCTCCCTGGGCAGCCTGAGCCGAGGGCTGGCTGATGACGGGTCGGGCGAGGAGGGAGCCTATCGGGATGTGTGGGAGGCACTTGCAGCTCATCTGTCGCTCCCCCTTCGCTGCGCCTCCTCCGCCTCCCGCAGCCCAGGCTCATCCCCGAGGGCTCCCGGCGCCACGCCGCGGCGGCGACCCTGGAGCTCCAGAGCGCCGCAGCGTGGGGGGGGGGATGGGCAGCGCGGAGGGCTGGAGGGCCAGAGGGGGACGGCGAGCGAGGGAGGGCGAGCGAGGAAGAGGGAGAGGGGGCGACGGAAGGCAGGACGCAGAGCGAGAGAGAGGGCAGCGCAGGGAGCCAGACGGGGAGCGGGCGACCGAAGGAGGACGAGGAAGAGGGAGAGAGGGGGAGGCGATCGCCTCGGAGGGCAGTGGGGGGGTCTCCCTCGGGGCATCCTCGAGCGCGTGCAGCTTTCCAGCTCATGGCCAGGAGCTTTTGAGCCAGCCTGTTCGGATGTCTCTGTCGGCAGTGTTTGTGCGTGTGTGTTCGCGTCTTGGTGTGTTGGTGTGTTGATGTCTTGGTGTGTTGGTGCTTGTGCTTGTGTGCTTGTGTGCTCGTGTGTTGGTGTGTTGGTGTTTGTGCTTGTGTGCTGGTGTGCTTGTGTGCTTGTGTGCTCATGTGCTTGTGTGTTCGTGTGTTTGTGTGTTCGTGTGTTCGTGTGTTCGTGTGTTCGTGTGCTTGTGTGCTTGTGTGCTTGTGTGTTCGTGTGCTCGTGTGCTTGTGTGCTCGTGTGTTCGTGTGTTCGTGTATTCGTGTGTTCGTGTTTTCGTGTGTTCGTGTGTTCGTGTCTTCGTGTGTTCGTGTGTTTGTGAGTTCGTGTGTTCGTGTGTTTGTGTGTTTGTGTGTTCGTGAGTTCGTGTGCTTGTGTGCCTGTGTGCTTGTGTGTTCGTGTGTTCGTGCGCTCGTGTGCTCGTGTGTTCGTGTGTTCGTGTGTTCGTGTGTTCGTGTGTTCGAGTGTTCGTGTCTTCGAGTGTTCGAGTGTTCGTCGTGTGTTCGTGTGTTTGTGTGCTTGTGTGTTCGTGTGTTCGTATGTTTATGCGTTTGTGTGTTCGTGTGTTTGTGTGCTTGTGTGTTCGTGTGTTTTTGAGTTCGTGTGTTCGTGTGTTCGTGTGTGTGTTTGTGTTTGTGTGTGTGTGTTTGTATGTGTGCTTTTGTGTGCTTGTGTGTGTGTTTGTGTTTTGCGTGTGTTTGTGTATGTATGTATGTGTACGTGTTTGTGTGTGTTTGTTTGTGTGATGGTGTGATTGTGTGTTTGTGTGTGTGCTTGTGTGCTTGTGTGTTCGTGTGGGTGTGTGTTTGTGTGTTTGTGTGTGTGTTTGCGTGTTTGTGTGTTTGTGTGTTCGTGTGTGTGCGCGTTTGTGTGTTCGTCTGCTCGTGTGCTTGTGTGCTCGTGTGTTTGTGTGGTTGTGTGCTTGTGTGCATATGTGCTTGTGTGTTCGTGTGTTTGTGTGTTGGTGTACTTGTGTGCTCGTGTGTTCGTGTGTTCGTGTGTTCGTATGCTTGTGTGTTTGTGTGTTTGTGTGTTTGTGTGCGTGCGTTTGTGTGGGCACGGGCAGGGGCACCCGGGCGGGGCGGGACGGGCAGGCGAAGAGAGCAGAAGCGGAGGGGGAGGTGGACGGGCGGGGGAGGCGAGCTGAGGACGGCCGCGGTGGCGGGGTGGGCGCGGTGGGGAGCGGCGTGGCGGACAAGGAGGGAGGAGAGGGCCGATGGAGGGGGAGGGGGAGAACGCCCGTCCTTGGGCCATTCGGGCCGAGCAGCGACCAGCTGGACAGCCAGAGGGGCTGATCCTCAGCGCGAATACGTAGCAGAGTTGCAGTGCGCGGAAACGTGCGTCGTGCAGAGTGACAGCAGTGCTGCCACATTCCGCGCCGACCACGAACAGCACACGTGAGACGGGCGATGAGCGCGACCCCCTCCGCAGCGCACTGTAGCGGTGGCGGTGTTGGTGGTGGTGATGGCCGGGTACGGGTGTGATTCTTGGCGCTGGTGGCGACGGCGTCTGGCGGCGCCCTGCGGGTGGGTGGGGACCCAGAGCCTGGGGCAGTGGAGGGCCAAAGCAGCCAGCGCGGGGCGCAGGACCCTGTTTCTCTCCCGCGGCCGCGGAGGGGGGCAAGATGCGCTGCCTCCCTTTCTTCCTGTGAGAGAGCAGGAGGGGTGCCTTCAAACCTCTGTGCACCCAGCAAGACGTTGCCTTCAATGATGTTCTCCTCCTCCTTCTCCCCCTCCTCCCGCTCCTCCCCCTCCTCCCCCTCCTCCTCCTCCTCCTCCTCCTTCTCCTCCTCCTCCTCCTCCTCCTCCTCCCCCTCCCCCTCCTCCTCCTCCTCCTCCTCCTCCTCCTCCTCCTCCTCCTCCTCCTCCTCCTCCTCCTCCTCCTCCTCCTCCTCCTCCTCCTCCTCAGAGGAGGCTGCGCAAGCCGCTGGGGGTGCTGGCGGTGCGGCAGGAGCGCAACTTGGGCGTCGACTTCAGCGGGGGCAAGAGGCTGGGGCGTGCGGTACGCGCGGGCCGCTACAAGCAGGCGGGGCAAAGGCTGAGGAAGTTCAAGGTGCTGAAGATGGTGAAGGCCAAGAGGCTCGCAACGAAGAGGGTTGTGAAGACGGGGCTGCACCCTAGCATCGGCTACGGCACGGCCATCACGGGGTGCGCGATGGGGGAGCTGGACCGAGCCAGGACAATGACGTTCGTGGCGGTCTCCAACACCACGGCCAGCAAGAGCAGGTCGCTGGGGCTGATGCTTCAGCCTGGGCTTGGCCCGATCATCGACGCGACCTGCATGCCCGTGATGATGCTGTTGCGGGCGGTGTGGGAGAACTGGGTGCCCATCCACATGGTCGTCCGCTGCCTGCAGGACAAGAGGGCAACCACCTGGGCTCACGTGCAGGGGCCGTGCGCGGCGACGGTGATGTCGCTGCGAAGGATCGGGTGGGAGGTGCAGGCAGCCAACAGCTGGGTCATGGACGACGGCAACACCATCGCGTCCTTCGACGTAGCGCCGTGGGTCGTGCGCAAGTTGGTCATGCGAGGGGTGCAGAGGTGGCAGTGGAGGCAGGTCAGCAAGGACCCAGGGTGCGGTCACCTGGCAGCAGGCGGGGAGCTCGAGCCGCTGGTGAGATTGACCACCACAGGGAGAGTGCTCCACCCCGAGGGGCCGCAAGGAGGAGGAGCTGGCAAAGTCAAGGTGCGGCTCACGCAGCGCGAGATGGCGTACCTGCGGTCCCTGATCGTCAATGGGCAGTGGGCGCAAGCACGGAAGGCGGAGAAGGGGCTGGCCAATTGCTCGGGGTGTCTCAGGTGCGGCTTGGAGGGCACCCTGATGCACAGGCACTGTGATTGTGCTTGCTGGCGAGCGGGGCTGGCCCTTCCCCCAGATCTCGAGGACCTCAGGAGGAGATGGCAGGAGCCTGGGATCCAGCTGCTGCTAGAAAGGTGTTTGTGGCCAGTGCCGAGGGGGTTGCGCAAGCCTCAGGCCAGCAACCTGGTCTGCTGGAAGGGCGGCCATGAGGGAGGAGTTCTGCCTGCTGGGGAGCTCGTCCTGGACGGCTCGGTGTTCGAGGCGGACTACGGCGAGTTCGCGCCGGCGGGCTGGAGTGCAGTCGCGCTGAGGGAGGAGGAGGATGTGTACAGGGCCTCGATCGCTGGGCAGATGGTAGGCCCGTACGTCGACATCAACGGCACCGAGCTCACGGCGGTGATCATGGCCCTGAGGTGCGGTCAAGGCGACACAGTGCTGGTGGTGGACTCGAAGTACGTTTACGACGGTTTCTATCAGGCGGGGCGCATGCGCACGACGGCCAGCGGTTACTCCTGGGCGCACCTGTGGAGGCAGGCTTGGGCGCTGCTGGACGAACGTGGAGGGCTGGGCGGAGAGGTACATCTGAGGTGGATGCCCAGCCACAGCACGAGGCAGCAGGTGGCGGCTGGGAAGGTGTCGTACCGTAACTGGTACGGCAATCGGCTGGCCGACCGCGCGGCCAAGGCGGCGGCCGATGCTGGACGACTGTCTGGCCACGAGCGCCTGCGCCTTGCTCGTAGCCGAGGCCTAGTGGACAGGGTCGCCCTGTGGTGTTCGGCAGTGGGCACCTGGGTCGACGGCAGCGACACCACGCATGGCAAGGTCAAGCAGCAGCGGGCGCTTCCTGAGAGGCGCACAGCAACTGCGCAGGTGGCATGCACCTGGCGAGGGCAGCCTGGGCAGCCAAGGTGGTGCGAAGTCTGCAGGTGGGAGGAGAGAGTGGGCGAATGCCCACGCTCCATCGTGGCGGACGCGGCGAAGGCCAACAGGAGGCTGAGGCAGCAGGGGCTCACCGCCCACGACCTGGTGGTCATCCGCCCCACCGTGGACGAGCAGCTGGAGCGCAGGATGCCGCTGGTCGCCTGCCGCCTCTGCGGCATCGCGGGCGCTGCCAGGGCATGCGGCTTCAGCGGTGAGTGCAAGATGCCGCCTACCGCGTCGGGCAGCGCGGTGGTGACCAAGCTGCAGCGGGGGCTCGCGCCCCGCACGGCGAGGGTGGTCCCTGTCATCATCGCGCGCCTCGACGACCTCTGCGGGGAGCTGTTGGACGAGGAGGTGGCTGGCGAGCGGGCAGACCTGGCAGCGGCGGCCAGTGCCGCGGCGGCAGGAGCGGGCGGGGGTGTGCTGGAAGCTACGCCTGCAGACCTGCCTGGCCATGGCGGAGGAGCCAGCTCGCAGAGGATGGCCGCAGAAGGGGCGCCTGGAGGTGTGAGCGAGCAGAAGACCAGCGGCACAGAGGAGCTCGGAGTGGACGTGCTGCTGGAGACCAAGCTGGAGGAGCCGCCTGAGGGCGCCAAAGAAGGAGGTGCGCCCCAGCGGCGCAGCAGGCGCGCGTGCAGCGCGGCGCCGTCGCTGCAGCGCGAGGCCAAGGTTGCCAGGATCCAGGAGGAGCACCAGCCGCCTGCAGGTGACTCTGCTGTTCGATGCGAAGCAGGGGCTGCGGGCCGCGGAGGTGAGGCCGAGGAGGCCAGGTTGCAGGAGAGGGCCCAGCCGCCTGCAGGTGGCCTTGCTACTCGAAGCGAAGCAGGGGCTGCGGGCGGCGGCGGAGGGTGGCCGAGGCCTAGGCGCCGCGCGAGGGAGAGGAGCTGCTCGCCTGGCATGACCGCCAAGGTGGCGAGGCTGTTGCGGGCGGCAAGAGGTGAGGCCGAGGCCTGTCTGACGGCCTCGGGCGCGTGACCGCGCCGAGGCGAGGGCGCGCGCGGGGGTGGTTGTGGATCGACACAGCTGCCTTACCCC
>CAUYUJ010007720.1:2500-44852 GCA_963575745.1 Prorocentrum cordatum
ACACGAAGAAGGGGTTCGGAAACCCACACTTTCGCCATTCGCTAATGGGAAAACAATAAAGGGCTATAGAGCTAATAATACACGAAGATGAGGTTCGGATGCCCTTTGATTTTAATAGTGCACGAAAAAGGAGTTCGGAAACCCACAATGTCGCCGTTCGCTAGTAAGAACACAATACAGGGGCTATAGAGCCAATTGTACACGAAGGTGAAGTTCGGAGTTCGGAAAGCCATTGCGACAGACGAGAAAACAGCGTTCCTCTTTTCCTGCTCGCTTTCCTCCTCCTCCTCCTCCTCGTATTCCTCCTCCTCGTCCTCCTCCTCGTATTCCTCCTCCTCCTCCCCGTCCCCCTCCTCTTCCTCCTCCTCTTCCTCCTCCTCCTCTTCCTCCTCCTCCCCCTCCTTTCTTTCCTCCTGCTGATATCGCTTCTCTCCTCCCCTTCTTCCCCCTCTTCCTTGTCCACTACAACAAGACACGAACTGGGACCAATAGTCCCGGCGTGTCAAAACAACGACGGGTTTCAAATGAGGCCAGGGTCGCGATCCTTGCGAAGGGTGTGCGGAATTGCGCGTCGGTGGGCCCTCGGCAGCGCTCCCAATTGGGCCAGAGGGCCACGATCCTCGTGAGGGGTGTTCCGGCATTGGGCGTCGGTGGGCCGTCGGCAGCGCTCCCAACTTGGCCAGGGCAACGATCCATGTAAGAGATGTGCCGAAATTCAGCGTCGGGCGGCGATCCCAATGCGGCGAGGTCTACGATCTGTGTGAGGGGGGGGGCCGGTATTGCTCATCGGTGGGCCGTCGGCAGTGCTCCCAGTTGGGCCGGGGCACGATCCTCGTGATCGGCGTGCCGAAATTGGACGTCGGTGGGCCCTCGGCAGCGCTCCCAATTGGACCAGGGCCACGATCCTAGTGAGATGTGCGCCGAAATCGCGCGTCGGAGGGACAGGCCCACGATCCTCGAGAGGGGTGTGCCGAAATGAAGCGGCTGGCGGTGGCGGTTGCTCGAAATCCGACGGCGACACGAAGAACAGGTGTAACACGGATTTTTCGTTCACTTTCTCATCCGAATCCAATCTACAGCCTCTACAGCGAATAGTACACGAAGGTAGGCATTGGCGCTGAAGACACGAAGGCCAGGTTTAAAACTACGGATTCCGCACTTTCCCTTGTAGGAATTCTATTAGGCCTTATGCAAAGAGACGAATACACGAAGGTGACATTTGTGGCGACACGAAGACCATGTGCAACCCTACTACTACTGCTACTACTACTACTACTACTACTACTGCTACTGCTGCTGCTGCTACTACTACTACTACCACTACTACTACTACTACTACTACTACTACTACTACTACTACTACTACTACTACTACTACTTACTACTACTAACTACTACTTACTACTACTACTACTACTACCACTAACTAATACTACGTACTACTTACTACTATACTAATTACTACTATACTTTATACTTTCTTACCTAACTTTAATACTACTACTACTTTACTACTACTACTACTACGTCTATACTACTACTACTACTACTACACTACTATTACTACTATACTACTACTACTACTACTACTACACTTCTACTACTACTACTACTTACTACTACTACTACTACTAATACTACTACTACTACTACTACTACTACTACTACTACTACTATTACTACTACTACTACTACTATACTACCACTACTACACTACTCCTACTACTACTACTACTACTACTACTACTCTACTACTACTACTACGACTACGACTACGACTACTATACTACTACTACTACTACTACTACTACTACTACGACTTACTCGACTACAACTATTACTTTCTACTACTACTCCTACACTACTACTAACTACTCTATACGTACTACTACTACTACTACTACTACTACTACTACTACTACTACTACTACTACTACTACTACTACTACTACTACTACTACTACTACTACTACTACTACTACTACTACTACTACTACTACTACTACTACGACTACTACTACTACTACTACTATACTACTACTACTACTACTACTACTACTACTACTACTACTACTACTACTACTACTACTACTACTACTACTACTACTACTACTACTACTACTACTACTACTACTACTACTACTACTACTACTACTACTACCACTACCACTACCACTATCACTACCACTACCACTACCACTACCACTACCACTACCACTACCACTACCACTACCACTACTCCAAAGACGGCTACCGCTACTACGACGGTCTCGCCCTGAATCAACCTCGACGCCCATCCCGGCCCGCGATGCAGGATGGAAGAAGAAGGATGGGTCCTAGGGAGGCGTTGATGTGCCCATCCGAGGGAACGGTGCGCCCCCCACTCCCGCGCGTACAGTGAACGAGTGACCGGCTGGCTGCTATGCGACCCTAAACCTCCTCCCCCATCCCGCCCCGCGGCCTGAGTGGACCAGCCACACTTTCGGAAAGCGTGATACACCGCAGGAATGGAAGGGCAAGAGTGGCGCAGACCGAAGCCCTTTTAGGCTTTACATGGCAGTGAGGGTTCCCTTTTTAGCATTCGCGTGGAATTCAACCCGCAGAGTTGGCCACGAGCGCCAAAACGCGCCGACCCGTTCCGAAAACAACGAATGCTGGGAGGAGCAGCAATCTCCTCATAACCATCATCATCATCGTCGTCGTCGTCATCATCGTCATCAGCATCATCAGCATTATCACCATCACCATCATCATGCCCATGATGACCATCCTAGAAAAGATCATCACCAATGTCATCACCACCAATGTCATCATCACCACCATCGTCGCCGTTAGTGTTGTCATAATGATCTGCATCATCCTCCCAATCACCATCCTCCCCATCAGCATCATCATCATGATCATCATCAGAATCATCATACTCATCATTCTCATCATCAGCATCATCATCATGTTCATCATCAGATTCATCATCATCACCATCATCGTCATCATCATCATCAGCAGCAACATCATCCTCATCCTCCCCCGCGTCATCCTTCTGGAGCACGCGAGTCAACACTATCATCATCAACATAATCCGCATCATTATCATCACCATCAAGCCATCAACATCATCCGCATCATCCGCACTCGTGCTCGGTGCGGTCGGAGTAGGAACAATACCAGGCAAGCGTGACGTGTTCAACGCGCGGCCCCGGAGAAAACCGTTATGCTTCTGGCCTGGCAGCGGCATGCGCACAATCAGCAACGATGCCCACGACGCCCACACAGCGCTTGGCCAACAAAAAACCCTGGCCTTCTTTGGGGTCGGCGGCAGAGGCGGCAGCCTTTAGATATCTAGATCCGTACTCACACGTGTGTACACATCTAGATATGGACAGAGATCATGATGGGGGTACAGGATAGGGATTCTGATGGGCGTGCTTTCCACCACCACCGTAAGTTGGAAGGGGGGGGTCCTCCTCCTCCTCCTCCTCCTCCTCCTCCTCCTGCTCCTTGCCCTCCACCTCCTCCTCACCCTCCACCTCCACCTCCTCCTCCTCCTCCTCCTCCTCCTCCTCTTCGCCCTCCTCCTCCTCGCCTTCCTCCTCCTTGCCCCCTCCATCTCATGGTGTTGGTGGTGGTGGAAAGCAGGCCCATCGGATATGCAGGACAGGGACAAAGGATAGGGCTAGGGGGATAGGAGGCACGGGGGCGGCAGCGGGAGGCCGCGGAGGGGCCACGGGAGGCCCCGGAGGGCGCGCACGGGGAGGGCACCGCGGTAACGCCACGGGAGGCGCCGCCGCCCCGGCGACTCCCGTGCTGGTGACCTTCCTTCGGGAATGTCCGGAGGAGGAGGAGGAGGAGGAGGAGGAGGAGGAGAAGCCCTTGAGAGTCTGTGACAGTGTCGTGATTGGGATGGCTCCGAAGTCTTCTGGGATCCCCTTGACGTGGGGAGGCGCAAGAGGAGGAGATGCATCGAGAGGAAGCGGAGAACACACTTGCACCCGCAGGTTGGGGAACGCTGACCTCTGGAGGTGGCTCTAGCCCACTTCCCCACTGGAAACGGACAGGGGGGAGGCTGGGGCAACGGAGGGGAAAAAACCAGAGGGAGGCACGGTGAACCGGAGCAAATGCAGTCAACCAGGAAAGTAAGGGTGCGCGATGAGGATGCAAGGGCCCTTGACGCCCATTCTGGAGCTCTTCGAGCGGGGTGCGGCCAGCGAGAGCGGCGAAGGATGGACCGACAGGAGGAGGAGGAGGAGGAGGAGGAGGAGGAGGAGGAGGAGGAGGAGGAGGAGGATCAGGAGGATCACGAGGAGGTGGAGGAGGAGGAGGAGGAGGAAGGAGGAGGAGGAGGAGGAGGAGGGGCGAGGATGCAAGGGCACCCATTGGGGAAGGTTGCCCATCCTTACCAGCGTGGTTGACTGTGTGCCGAGTCGGAGGTAACCGCGCCGACCAGCCACAACTAGCTGGGGGAGCTGTGGTCCTCACCCCCCTGGGGGAACCCACCGCATCGACGATCTCTCGAGAGGGGTGTCGAAATCGAGGGGTCCCCCAGGGGGGTAAGGACCACAGCTCCCCCAGTTGTGGCTGGCCTGCCGCGCGGCTTCCTTTTGGACCCTGCGCGGGAGGAACAGCACCTCCCGGTCGCAAGGGGGGCGGGCTCCAGAGGCGTCGCCGCGAGAGAGACGGCCAGCGGCAGATGCGAGGAAAATCCGCGCGGAGCTCCGAGGCTCATGCTCGTGATTCGGTCGGGCGTGTCTTCCTGCAGGCGGGTGGTGGACGAACCATTCAAAATACTCCAAACCTGCGCACAAGATGCTCAAACATACTCAAGAAAGATCGTCCCTCGAGAGGCCGGCGCAGATCCGAGGAATCAACGCGGAGCTCCGAAGCTCACGTTTGTGATTAGGCCGGGCGTGTCCTCTTACGGGCGGGTGTTGGACGAACCATTCAAACTACTCCAAGACTGCGCGTCGTTCACTTCTAATCGTGCTCACTTCTACCTGTGCTCGTTATTCTGATTGTTCCTGAACCCCTGGTGGCCAGGAAGAGGCCCAGGATAGAAACATTAGAAATGAAAGGATCCAGGCCCCCCAAAAAACAAAGAACTCTCGAATAATTAGACATGAACAATGTGTACGCACAGGATGCTCAAACATGCTACCAAAAAACGTCCCCAGACTATGTTTTGACAATATTTGAGATATTCCTGTCGAGGGACAGGTCCAACTTCGGTTTCTGACGCTTCTCCCTCTCCAAAGGGGAGCGTGGAGGAAGCGCCTGCTCCCTCCGCCCCCTCTCGGACGCCTGGTGGTCTTCGGCTCATGACTCGTGCCTCTGGCGGCCGTCTGGGACCATCCGGGCACCCAGAATGACTCTCGGCGAGGCGCAGCCGCGGTCGACGAAGACGCCCGCAAACCCTGAGCCTCGAGCCCGAGACTCCCAAACTTCCCCCCTCGGGGGTATCGTCGGCGTCGCCGCGGCATCGGCCGCCGCCTTTTCCGACGCGGTCGCACAGCCCGCGCGCGCGCTGCCCCGCGCCACACGGCAGCGCGCCCCATGCAGCGCGACGGCCTCTGCTCGTTGATCCTCTCCCTGTCAGCCGGACGATTCCCTGTCCGCCCGCCGCGGGGGAGAGAAGAAGAGAAAGGAAGAGGAGGAGGAAGAACAGGAGGAGGAGGAGGAAGAAAAGGAGGAGGAGGACTTCTCTCCTCACTCTCTCTTACTCATCTTACTGGGGTCGAACCCCACGGTTTTGTCTTACCTCTCCTTCGTTTGTTTTCAGTTTCTCGCCGCGTCTCGCTTCTTCCCTAATGAGCCCCCGACCCCCTCTGTGTTCAGACGAGGGGCGCTCGGCAGGACAGGCGGTTGCAGGATCACCTTCATCAGCCGCGAGCAGCAGCAGGAGATCCGTGCACGTCGTTCATTTCTGATCGTGCTCAGTTCTAGCTGTGCTCGTTTCTGGTTGTTTCTGACCCCCTGGTGGCCAGGAAGAGGCCCAGGATAGAAGAGTTAGGAATGAAAGGATCCTGGCCCCCCAAAAAATCAAATAACTCTCAAATAATTAGAAATGAAAGGATCCTGGCCCCCCAAAAAATCAAAGAACTCTCAAATAATTAGAAATGAAAGGATCCTGGCCCCCCCAAAAATCAAAGAACTCTCAAACAATTAGAAATGAAAGGGTCCTAGCCCCCCAAAAAAATCAAAGAACTCTCAAATAACTAAAAATGAGAGGGCACTGCCCCCCCCCACAAAATCGAATAACTCTCAAATAACTAGAAATGAGAGGGTCCTGCCCCCCCCCAAAAAAAAAGAACTCTCAAATAACTAGCAATGAGAGGGTCCTAGCCCCCCCCAAAAAATCAATGAACTCTCAAATAATTAGAAATGAAAGGATCCTGGCCCCCCAAAAAATAAAAGAACTCTCAAATAACTAGCAATGAGAGGGTCCTAGCCCCCCCAAAAAATCAATGAACTCTCAAATACTTAGAAATGAGAGGGTCCTGGCCCCCCAGAAAATCAAAGAACTCTCAAATAACTAGAAATGAGAGGGTCCTGCCCCCCAAAAAAATCAAAGAACTCTCAAATAATTAGAAATGAGAGGGTCCTGGCCCCCCCAAAACATCAAAGAACTCTCAAATAATTAGAAATGAGAGGGTCCTGGCCCCCAAACAAATCAAAGAACTCTCAAATACTTAGAAATGAAAGGATCCTGGCCCCCAAAAAAATCAAAGAACTCTCAAACAATTAGAAATGAGAGGGTCCTGCCCCCCCCCCCAAAACAAAAACAATGAACTCTCAAATAATTAGAAATGAAAGGATCCTGGCCCCCCCAAAAAAATCAAAGAACTCTCAAATAATCAGAAATGAGAGGGTCCTGGCCCACCCAAAAAAATCAAGAACTCTGAAATAATTAGAAATGAAAGGATCCTGGCCCCCAAAACAATCAAAGAACCCTCGAATAATTAAACATGAGAGGGTCCTGCCCCCCCAACAAAATCGAAGAACTCTCAAATAATTAGAAATGAGAGGGTCCTGGCCCCCCCAAAGAAATCGAAGAACTCTCAAATAACTAGAAATGAGAGGGTCCTGGCCCCCCCAACAAAATCGAAGAGCTCTCAAATAATTGGAAATGAGAGGGTCCTAGCCCCCCCAAAAAATCAAAGAACTCTCAAATAAGTAGAAATGAAAGGATCCTGGCCCCCCAAAAAATCAAGGAACTCTCAAATAAGTAGAAATGAAAGGATCCTGGCCCCCAAAAAAATCGAAGAACTCTCAAATAACTAGAAATGAGAGGGTCCTGCCCCCCCCCAAAAAAAACAATGAACTCTCAAATAACTAGAAATGAGAGGGTCCTGGCCCCCCAAACAAATCAAGAACTCTGAAATAATTAGAAATGACAGGATCCTGGCCCCCAAAACAATCAAAGAACCCTCGAAGAATTCGACATGCACAGTTGTGTAGCCACGTTGGCTCACGCCGCAGTCGGCGGGCGAAGCCCCCCGTGGCTCCAGCCCGCTGGGACATGCCACACTCCGTGCGGCGGGGGGCCCTCTCCGCCTGTGGAGTCTGAGGGCGGCCCGGCCTCCTCTTCTTCTTCCTCCTCCTCCTCCTCCTCCTCTTCCTCCTCCTCCTCCTCTTCCTCTTCCTCCTCCTCCTCTTCTTCCTCCTCCTCTTCCTCCTCCTCCTCCTCCTCCTCTTCCTCTTCCTCTCTGGTTCCTCCTCCTCCTCTTCCTCCTCCTCTTCCTCTTCCTGATGTGCCTCCTCCTGCTCCCGGGATGGCCCCAGGAGGTCGAGAATGGCTCAAGAGCTCGCAAGTGAGGCCTTCCGGGAGAAACGCAGCGGAGCCCAACGCTGGACGCCAGGCTGCCACGGCGGCTGCGGATGCGGCGATCCGCCGCCTGCAAGAGGAAGGGAGACGCTGGGAGAAACTGCGCTGCGACCTGGCCGAGGCCCCTGGGAGCGCCGGTGGGTGTTTCCAGCCGCAGGTGGTGCAGAGGTTGGCTGAGGAGGAGGAGGAGGAGGAGGAGGAGGAGGAGGAGGAGGAGGAGGAGGAGGAGGAGGAGGAGCGGGGGGCGGAGGAGGAGGAGGAGGGAGGAGGAGGAGGGAGGAGGAGGAGGAGGAGGATGAGGAGGAGGAGGAGAGGAGGAGGAGGAGGCGGGGGGGAGGAGCGGTGGCGCCCCGACCTCGCGAAGCTGCTGGCGGGCGAGGGGCCCACGATCCTCGGCAGGAGAAGCGCAGGGGTGTGCCGCCCTCCGCGCGCCGTGGCAGCGGGCGGCCGGAGCGGCACAACGGGGCCCAGCCTCCTCCTCCGCCTCCTCCTACTCCTCCTCCCCTCCTCCTCCTCCGCCCCCTCCTCCTCCTCCTCCCCCTCCTCGTTCTCTTCGTCCATCCTCTACCACCCGCAGGGCTTCGAGGGGGGGCCCGTTATAGTGTTGGCTTCCAGCTGCATACTAGTCGCACGCAAATCTTGGAAACGGCGCCCCAGAGACACGCAGATAATCAAAACGCTGCAACGACACGCGCCTCAAAAACAATCTCCGACGACATCGAGTGTCCGAAAAAAATCATTCAAGCCCTTGCAAACGACATCGGTTGCCCCAAAAAAACAATCTAGGCCCTTGCAAACAGCACGCGCTGTTCCGAAACAACAATATGCCATGTAATGGTTTTTCCGATTGTGTATTTTGATCCAACAATCATCACATTCCTTCTCCTCTCGCCGACCCCCTTGCCACCCGCCGCTCCCTCCGCCACCCCCCACAGACCCCCAGGGGGGCGCAGGGCGTTCCAGGTGGGCCCGAGGGTGATTCGCGAACGCTACCCCTCAAAAAACATAAATCACCCCAGCCACCTGGAGGACCATATTATATAAAAACATGGTGCTGAAGAGGCCTGGAGAGGCGGGGACGGGCGGACAGTGAGGATGAGGGTGGAGGGATGAGAAGAGAGAGGAAGAGGACATTGTGCGATCGAGTTGCGTCGGTCAGTTTCTCTGGGCGGCCCCGCAAGGCCCGCTCGTCATTCTCTCTGGCGCGGCTGTCTCTCTGGGCCCGCGCGGGGCCTCGATGGTGAGCGCAGGGTTTACCCTGCCGCTGCTCAGAAAACGCTGGCTCGAGGGGCCCCTTTCGGGTTCGGAGAAGCTCTCGGGAGCGAGGGTCGAAACCATCATCATGCTGTAGGCAGGTCCTGAGGCCTAAGCGCCCCCCTCCTGGGACCTCTCGGCCGCGGGACCCCCCGACGCCGACCAGCGGCTCGGCGACGGATGAGGGGTGGGATAGTTGAGTGGAATTGGGAATGGGGAGGGGGAAGGTGGACGAACGCGGAGGGCGGGGGGGGACAGTGACAATTGCTTGCATGGGGGAAGGATCAGAGGACGAGGAGACGCAGGATGTCTGGGCTGGTGGAGGTGGCGGTTTGGAGGAGGAGGGCCCTTCCTCCTCCAGGCTCCAGGCGCCAGGCGGGGCAACGCGGTCGACGATCCCACGGGCGTCGAGCATCTCGCCGCCTATCTCCGCCCTCTGCGGGGGCGATGGGCGGGACGTCACACGGCGTCGTGGACCACCCCTTGCGTCGAGGCGAGCACGACGCCCCAAAAAAGCAACCCAACGGCACTTGGATGCATCCAGGAGCCGTCGACACAGCAACTCCATCATCGACCAAACTTCCCGTCCCAACAACCTGCTCAACTCAAATAATGATATCACCACCCCTGCTACCACTGAGCTATCACACTGGTCCCCCTGTCCTGCCTCCCTCCCGACTCTGGTCGAGCGAGCTGCGGGCGCGCCACGTCTGAATGGCGGCGGCCATCACTTGAAGACCAGCGCGTCGCTGGCCTTCTTGGACAACACCGATGGCACGATGTCGCCGAGCCCCTTGTTGAACTTCGCCAGCTCCGACTGCGCCGCCATCGCAGCCTTGCGCAAGGCCACCTTGTCGACCTGCTCCGAAAATGCCTTCAGAAGGAAGGCGGACGCCCAGACCAGAATGCACGTGGCAGCGAGCTGCTTGCCTTCACTGAGGACCGTGCCCTCGACTTGCAGCTCGTACTTCTCGGCCCACTCGGCGATGCGGCGCGCCTCCTGCGGGGCGACCCGCGAAATGCGAGGCCGCGCACGGGGGCGGGCTCAAGGACGAGGGGGGCACCAGAAACACAATGCCACCAATGGGGGCTGACAACAGTGAATGGCGCTGAGGGTGGAGAGAGAAAACCGCCCTCATCTCCCTCATCGTTCTCCTCCCCCCTCCTCCCACTACGTCCTCATCTTCCTCCCCCCCCTCCTCCTGAGAAGCGGGCGGTTGGGCGCCCGTCGCGGTCCTCCACGGCTGCCGCGACCTTCTTGCGGAGGCCAACGGCGACGCCGTCGGCCAGCAAAGTGGCCACCCCCACGCTCTTGATCTTGTCCCACTTCTCCGTGGCACCTGGCGCGGACAGCCCGTCCACCCAGTCGGCGCCGTTCTTCAGGCCGCCCTTGAGTCCGTCCAGCTCCGCCAGGATGCCGCTCTGGTACTTCAGCACGAGGGCCTTGAGGCCGTAGTTGGCAACCTCGTCGACAAGCGTGCGCGCGACGGTACACTGCACCACCGCCATGTCCACCAAGGCGGCATCACCTACGACGTCGGGGAACGAATCCTTCTCCATGAGCGAGGACAGCGCGGTGGTGCACCCCTTCAGCCCTGAGAGGCCGTCGCACTGGTACGCGGCGTCGAGATCTATGCCGTTGCCGTCGCCCGCGGCGTGCTTCGCCTTGAACTCCGCCAGGCGAACTGCCAACGCATTGTGCTGCCTGAGGACGTCCACCACACCCTTGTGGATGACGCTCTGGGGCATGATGTCCAGGGCGGCAGCGAGCGCGTTCAAAGCCGCAGTGCGCATCGCCTCGCTGTGAACGGACACGTCGATAGCTATTTTGATGCACCTGGCGGCCAGCGTCTCCAAGTGATGCTGCACGGTCTCGCTGACGGCGACCGAGCCCCTGACCTGCTCCATGCCGCGCTGCGCGGTCTCCATGATCTCCTGAGTGAGGTCGGTCGCATCGGCAGCAGCCTGGACTGCGATAGCGAAGCTGGCGACCGTTGCTTGTGACCTCAGAGAGACGATCAGGTCGGCGGCTTCGGACTCCGCGTCGAGGAAGCACGGCAAGTCGTGCCACACGAGACGCTGATACGACACCATCTTGCTGAACGCTTCCGCCTCTACCTCCGAAGCAGCGTCGTGATGAGCGCGATCCAGAAATCTCTTGACGACAACCTCTGCTTTCATGAGGGCCCGACCCTTCAAGCCGTCTCCGAACATCGAGCCAAGGGCATCCACCATAGCCAACATGTCTTTGGCGATGTTCCCGTGGCACTCGAGCACCTTACGCCATTCCTCGGTCGAACTGAGGGTCGTGAGGTCGTCGGCCGTCAGCGCCGAATGTAGGTATGCTAACTGGCGGCCCATGGACTGCATCCCCTGCGACGCCTTGGATAAGTCGGACAGCAAGTCCATGTAGACGGGTGTCGCGCTGATGGACCTCACGATCCTTGACACGATCGGGTCGGTGGACTTCTGATCGCTCAAGAGGGCGACGTGGACCTTGACCTTCTCAGAAATGTCGTCCAATGTCATGGCAGATGCGTCGCCCGTAAGAAAAGCCAGCGCGTCGAATGCCTCCGACAAGGAACAGAAGAACCGCATGTACTCGTCGGGCATATCCTCAGCAACAACGAGGGCGACCCTCTCGCGGGCCGCTGACAAAGCGGCAGAGAAAAGCTGACGCGACTCGTCCCCTTGCTGCAAGATAGGGCAAAGCCAACTGTCCATGAACGACGTCATGAACGAGTGGATCTTGACAGCCGCCTCCACGTCCAGAGCGCACAGCCGCGGCGAATCGCTGTCGAACTCGTCGTCGCAGCTGGGGTCGAAGGGCAAACAATCGCCGAAGAACGTGCTGAAGGTAGCTGCATCCCGTACGTGGCCCATCGACTTCTTCGCAGCCCTCATGCAAAGTTTGAGGTTGACAGCGGGTGGCAGCTTCCCGTCAAAGTGGATCATGTACCTGACTGCCTTCGCCACCTCGGCGTCCGTGAAGCTGTCCTGATGCCGAACTGATACGATGTGTGCCATCTCAAACTTCGCGATCCTGGACTTCAAGTCAGACATCCCGTTGCCCCACTTTGCGGCGTTCTCAGAATTTTCACGCACCCACTTCTGGGCGTGAGACAGCAAGTTCCCCAAGTTCCCCTGCAGCATCTCAGCCTCGCAATTCAGGTTCGATATGTGCTTGTACGGGCCCTGGCGCATATCACTCACGCTGTCCGTCGCACTGACATTGCCGACCTGAGTAGACCCCGCGACCGATGCAACGTCATCCAAGATGGCAATGTCACCTGCGCTGCCAGGCGACGCCTCCAGAGGGGCTGCAGGCATCTTCTGCACGCGCCTCCGCTTGTTGGCACCCCCAGCAGCATCCGCGCCCTTGCCGAAAGCGGACGGCAACTGGATCACGGGGGCCAGGGCCAGGGAGGCGTCGAGCGCACCGCCGCCGCCGCCAATCGCCGCCTCGAGGCTCTCAACAAGGCCGCCACCTGCATGCGCCGCTGCGGCAGGCGGCGTTGCCTCATCAAACTCAGCGGCGGGGGCGTCGTGGCTGCCAACCGCCTGGTGCGGGTCGATCGGGGGCAAGCCGTATTTCTCTCTGGTGTCGTTGATGGTTGGAAGGTCCTTGCCCACCACGTCGAAGTCGAACTCAGCATTCTGGTCGGCAAGCCCCTTGTTGTAAAAGTCCGCCACCTGACCAAGGTAGAAGACGTCTTCTGGCCGCACAGGGGTCGAGCCAGCGGTAACCTTGTGGAAGGTGGTGAAGCTCATTGTGCGGCGTGCGCCAGGAAATACTTCAAACAACCATACCTTTTCCTGTTCACCAGAAGTCGCACCACGAACAGGCAGCATCATCGTCGGGTGGTGGCGCACCAAGCGCTGCAACGGCTCCTGGCCGTCATGATGGTACTTGAACTCAAGCCTGTTCAAGATGGCAACCTTGCGCTTCACCTTGACCATGCTGCCGAAACCGACCGAGACGTTGTCCCCCTGCCCCATCTGGCTGACCGTGTCGAGCGAGGTGCGGTTGGCGCGGCTGGCCCAAGCCGCCTCCGCCTCTTGGACTTGCTGTCTGAATGTGCTGTCCTGGGCAGCCCTGCTGTTCTTGCGGGCGATGACCTCGTTGATCGGCATGTGCGAGAAGACGCGGATGCAGAGCTCGGCGATGCTGCGCGTGACGGCCACGGGGTTGCCATCGCCACCAGCGATCTGGATCTGCGGGTTCTCCTCGGGATCGGGGGGGCACGAATCGGACAAGCAGAGGGCCGAAGCCAGCAAGCCCCGCGCTTGCCTCCCTGTCAACAAGTCGACTGTCGAACCCCACCGACATCAACGATGTCACGAACCCATGGAACAACACCTGGAGCCCCTGGGCTGGATCGAAACAACTGCCTGGTCGAATCGGGTGACCGTCGAAAACATTCGGCTACACGTAGCTCTCGGACGTCGGGCGGCGTCGGCCTCGGACCCTTCAAAAGCAGCTCCAGAACCCACGGCACAGGACAACTTATCACGAGTGGCCTGCATAACTTGGAACTCCCGATGAAGGGGTCGCAATACCCTGAATCCCAAGTTGTCGCACTTCCCTACGCGAAAGGCGAAAGCCGAAACCATGCCAACATAATGCGGCCGCGATCGAGGAACGCAGCGGCAACCCACGACCACATCACCACTACGAGAAAAGACAACCTCGCATTCCACTGAGCTCATACAGGCGCGGTGGGTAAAGAGGACAAGGGAAATGAGGATGGACTTGGAAGGGCGGAGGTGGAGAGGGCAAGCATGGGGTGGAAGACAGTCGGGGCAGGGCATTGCTAAGACACCAGCCCCCCGTTCCGAAGAGCGGCCCGATGTTAGTTTCACGTAGGAAGGTTCCAAACCTTCAATGTTGCGCGGGGCGGGGAGAACATATCGAGAACTGGTGTTACATGACGTTGGGAGGGTGCTGGATGAGGGCGACGCTTAGGACGGTCATGCGCGCGCGTGCACGTGCAAGTTTGCATGAATACATTGCATAGGCCGTCTGGGGAACGGTTGCCACGTGCAGCTGCATGCGCTGCACCCTGGGTTTGTCAATGAGCGAAGCGACGGTCAAACAAGTGAGGTGGGCGAGACGCGCGCCTCAACGGGGGCATGGGTCCAGAAGGAGAGAGCACGCACATGCGCGGGAGGAGCACGATTTGTTCCTTGGCCCCGCTCACTCGCACAAGGAATGCCCTGGCGCACGTCTTGGGACATGTGTTGGACGAGACCCGTGCTGGGTCCTTGGCAGGCTCTGCAAGGGCACCCGCAAGGCGCCCAAAGAGTTCCCAGAGGCCCACAAGAATGCAACAAGGAGGGCCCGTGGCCAAAGGGGGGCGCCTGATACCTGTTTGGAGCCAACGTCAAATCCTAGTGTGGCGTTATGATGCATCTCGCACGTCCTTCGCGGGGCCCTCGCTGCAACTCTTGGGGGGGGGGGCTCTTCGCTCTGGGTCAAGCACCATCGGCTGTGCATCGGGCCCTCTAACTCACGCGGGCTGCTGCGTTGTTGTGCCCATAGGGTTGAGCCCGACGCGGCTTTCGCTTCAATTTCTCAGGGTGCCTGCCAGGGGCGCCGAACAAGCAGCCCAGAAAGGCAGCGCGCAATCACATCAGGTCGGCTATAGGCGGCCCCATAGGCGAAGCCATGAACATGTAACGCGTGTCGGACGTGCTGTTCGTGCAATCCACAGGGGGGGGCATCCGAGGCGCGATGCGCAGCATGAAGCCAGGGGGGGGACACAGGTCCAATATTTCTTCAAGAGGGGCATGGCATGTCCCATGAGGGGTGAGCAGAGGCGGCTGTCAAACACATATCGCATGTGTTGGGGCTGCGGGCCGTTGAATACACATGGTGCGGCTTGGGGTTCATTCGAGATCCCTGGGGGGTCGCAGAGAGAGCCCCTAGGGTGGCCAGAACGAGTTCCCAGCGACGCCCCAGAAAACACCGACATACCCACAGAGAGGTCCAAGACGGCCCGCGAGGCGGAGGCGGGCAGCGCACAAGGGCGATATTGAGGGGGGATCCTCATGCCAGCTTCGAGCCCCCAGAGGGCAATGATGATCCTCCTGCCTCGGCGCGCGCCCAGAGGGCAATGCTCGCGCCCCGAGGCAGGAGGATCAGCATTGCCCCCCTGGGGGGCCGAAGCTAGCACGATGTTCCTCCCAAGTTTCGTCCTGGGCCCCCCCTGGGCTCCTCTCATGGCCACAACAGGGTCTCAAGAGGGTTCATCAGGACCCCAGAAGGGGCCTACAACCTGTCACAAACACTGCCCCTTTTCGTAACAGGTTGTTGGGCCATAGTGGAGCACCCGTTGGTTCCCCATGGGCCCTCATTGGCTCCTCGCAGGCCCCCAAGAAAGCCCCAAGAAGGCCAAATAACGCTCGCAAAGGGGCCCACAACCTGTCACGAATACGGCATCCGCTCGTGACAGATTGTCGGTCCCCTTTGGAGCCTCATCGGCGCCCCCTTGGGGCCCCCGCGCGCTCCTCTCAAAGCCCCAAGAGGGCCCAAAGAGGGCTCAAGAGGGCCCCCAAAGGGGCTTACAACCTGTCGCGAAGACGGCACCTTGTCGTGACAGGTTGTTCGGTCATCTTGGAACCATCTTGGGGCCTCCCTGGGCCCCTCGCGGGCTCCTCTCAGAGCCCCACGAGGGCCACAATAGGGCAAACAATATCCCAAAAGGGGCCATCAACCTGTCACGAAGACTGTCCCCTGTCCGCGGCGGGTTGGCGGACATTCTTGGAACATTCTTGGAGCCCCCCTGCGGCCCCAGCGTGCTCCTCTCAGGGCCCCAAGAGGGCCCCGCTTCGCAGTTGCCATGCACCTGGCAAGTGCAAGGGCGAAGCTGGGGAGGATCATCATGGCAGCGTCGAGCCCCAGAAAGGGCAATGATGATTCTGCTGCCTCGGCGCGCGCCCAGAGGGTCATGCTCGTGCCTCGGGGCAGGAGGGTCACAATTGCCCTCTGGCGAGCTCGAAGCTGGCAGATGATCCTCCCCAGCTGCGCCCTTGTCATCGTCAGCCTCCAGCTCCACAAGACGGCCTCAATGGCTCCCCCAGGTCTCCAACGGCAGCGTGGCCACATTGGGCATTCAGGCCCGCATGCGGCAGCAAGTGGAACGGAACCAGGCATCTCCTGAAGTGCGGCGGGCGGTCCCATGCACACGTGTTAGTAGCCCCGAGGCGTTGTTTATTGTTTAGACCACCCTGCTGATGTCTTGGTGGCGTCGGGGGGGGGGGGCTACATGTCCGTCTTGGGGGCATTGGGGCGGAGGGGTGCTGCCCAATATCATAACCCCATCGTTTCCTCTGGAACGGGTGTCGCATCGACTGCCTCCTACCTCCTATGTTACACTGGCAGTGCGAGTCCGACGTCGACTGCACGTGAACGCTCTCGGGGGCAGCCTGGCCCAGACCAGCTCATATAACGCTATGCGACGGGCTCTACGCCACTGGCCGCAAGCCCCGCTTGCACGGGTAGAAGAGAGGAGATAGGGGTATCGGTTGGGGCGCCGCGATGGCAACGACGCGTTGCAATCGAAGAGGAGTGGAGAGAAAGGCGAGGCGATGGAGTGCAACAGAGCTCAGGCGCGTCGGCACCCCCCCCAGCAGGCCTATGTCAATGACATGTCCAGCCGATATCACGCCAGGGCAGCTCAATCACTGTCGGAATTGCTTGAATCTTGGCTGTCAGCCAGGTCAACCTTATCATTGCCGTCAGCCCCGAACGGCTGGCGAATCGGCAGAATCACACTCGGCTTGACAATGAGCAAATCGATGCGGGGCCAGTACTCTGACGGGGGAATCGGCTCCGCTCCAACGTAGCTGTGGCTGAAGTAAGAGTGGCCGACCTCGAGCGGGATCTTGACACCACCAGGGCCGCCGCCCACACGGGCGGCATCGGGAAGTTCGATGCGACTGCGCCTGATGTGGCTCGGCTCGATGTCGGGCAGCGGGATCGCGCGGCGGTAAATCGGCGGCAGGGTCTTCGGGCACGGGACCGTGTTGGGCGTGAACCCGAGGTTGTGGTCGTACTCATGGTCGTCCTGTAAGAACTCGTCTTCGGAATACGCAGTGGT
Organism: Prorocentrum cordatum; assembly: GCA_963575745.1. Taxonomy (NCBI): domain Eukaryota; class Dinophyceae; order Prorocentrales; family Prorocentraceae; genus Prorocentrum; species Prorocentrum cordatum. The sequence goes on from CAUYUJ010007720.1 coordinate 19,676, forward strand.
CAAGCGGTCCCACTCGTAGTCGTTCTCGCCGTTGGCGTCGTGTCGTGGTGCCGTCGTGTCGTCGCCGCCGTCGGTCAGGGTGCCTTTCTGCACGTTCGACTCGGAGTGGCGATCGGCTAGCTTTTTGAGCTCGGACCTCAAAGCACCAAGGTCGCACTCCATGGCGTCGGCGCGCTTCTCGACTATCTCCAAACGCTGCTGCGCCTCTCGGGGCACTCGAAAATGCGCCACCCCTCTCCTCATCCTCCTCCCCCTTCTCCTATACCCGAAGCCACTCCACCCCTCCCCTCCTCTCCCTCCTCCTCCTCCCTCCTCCCTCCCCCCCCTTCCCTCCTCTCCCTCCTGCTCATCTCCCTCTCCCTCATCCTCCTCCTCCCCCATCCTCCCTCCTCCTCCTCTCCCTCCTCCCTCCTCCATCACCTCCTCTCCCTCCTCCTCCTCCTCCTCCTCCTCCTCACCCTCCCCACCTCCTCTCTCGCTCAATCGATCCCGCTCATAAGCCGAGCCTCTCGCAACAGCTCGTGCAATCTCTGCTTTTTCGGCGCGTAGCCGTCCTCGGAGGGCGTCTCTGGGCGCGAATGGTCGGGCACAGGGGGGCGATGCAAGGGCGCGGGGTCGACCTCCATCGACGCCATCGGCCTGTCGGGCCTTGTGGGTAGGAAGGAGCGGGCGAGCTGCGCGCCTGGAAGCCCAATGGTGGGCGTCGGCGGAGATAAAGTTAGAACGTGCTGAAACTGCTGCGGCTGGAGGAAATCACGAGCGGGCAATCGGCAAAGCCGATCGAGGGCAAACGGCGAGGCCAGGCTGTTCGCCACATCCGACCCAGGAGGAGGAGGAAGCGAGGCAGGTGAAGGAGGAGGAGGAAGTGAGACCGTTCGCCAAATCCGACCCAGGAGGAGGAGGGAGCGCATGGAGGATGAATGAGGCAGGTGAAGTTGGGGAGAGCGAAGGGCGGTGAGATACTTGATGATCGATGCAAGGGAAAGAGAGACTGAGCGGGGGGAGGGCCAGGGCAAGAGCTGGTGCGGGGGAGGGGACACTGGGCCTATCTAGTTCGAAAGACCCTGCTGCAAGCAAAAGCGATGACAGAAAATATAAGGCGGTCCTCGGTGAACTTGGCCCTGCTCCACGCGCACTGGCCAGCGGGCGTGGCGTGCGTCGCCCTCTTGGGGCTGGCCGCGCTCTTCGCCTTGCCCGCGTTGCCGCCCCCGTTGCCCTTGCGCTTGCCGTGTCCGCGGCCTCCGCCAGGGCCCCCTGCAATGGACGACATTGCCTGCTCGGCTGAGGCGGTTGCGATGCAGTTCAGAGCGAAACGAGCTTGCGCACAGCAAAGGAAATCTTGTTTCCTCTAGGGCCTACAACGGCATGCTACGGTGTACCCCGAAGTTACCCAATGCTTGCTTACGCAGGGACCTCCGAGACCCCGATGGGGGAGGGGGGAGACGGGCAGAAAATAACGGGCCCAAGGCGTTTTCAGGTTGGCCCAGCGGGCTATGGGTGGCGGGGTTGAGAAGCCCAACAGGTCTGGAGGTACCCGAGTCGCCGAACAAGAAGGGCCCAAACGGGGGGCGAAAACTATCGGGGAAATCCGAGCAGGCTTGATGTAACTTCGCGAACTCTCATCGGAAGCATGCGGGGTGATCCTTGGGCCTGAGGCTCCTGAGGGGCCCTGGCAGGTGGCCTGAGCGGTCTGGCGGCGGTCGCGCAGGGCCTCAGCGCCCGCCAGGGCGATCGGGGGGGCTGCGGGGCAGGGGGCGCGAGAGCGCGAGGTGGAGGGAATTGAAGGAGAGGGGGGAGGGGTTTGCGATCGACGATGCTCTGAAATCGCATCTGGCTGGACCGCTTTACATGCTAAAGGCGTCCCAGGGGCTGTGGCGCGTGACTCTGGAACCCCGACGACCTGCCAAGTCGCCCCCCCGCGTGATACCAGATGCCCAGAAACCCCCTGTGGCGACACCCCGCGTGTCGCATCGGCAGATTTTCGGCCCCGGAAACGCGAATGTATCGAGGATTGGGACCCCCCGCGTGTCGTTCCTGGGGACGACGCCCCTCCGGTGACACCCCCCGTGTCGTACTGGGGGACCAGAAACGCTTCGTGACACGCCTCAAGTCGCCTGGCAGCCCGCCCCGACGCAAACCGTCTGAGGGCCCCCCCCCGCCCCCTTCTGTCGCACCCCACGCTCGTCCCACCCCCGCGCCCTGCCCCAACCCCCCACTGAACTCGCAACCCTGCCACCTTGGCCCCCGATCCAACCCCCTTTCCACTGCTCCAGCTTCGGCACTCGCTCAGACCTCTGATCGAGGGGGGTCTTCTTGACGAGGGGAGCGGAAACTACAGATGCCATAGGGCCCCCGCCCAGCCGCCCTCCCCCTGGCCCTGCAACCCCTCGCAACAAGAACGTCATCTACACCGAAACTGCGTCACCGTTTTTGAACCCACAGCCAAACCCCTCCTAATACATCTGACTCAGCACTATCCTCAGCCCCAGTGCGGATCTCGGATGCATTGACATGCACGGAACATTAATGGTCCAGAGCGTGAGAGACTTATGATACGACCCCATGGGTTTTGTAATATAACGCATTTAAATGCAATGCAGTGCACTGGAGTATGCCTGGGACAACCGCGGCAAGCGCTGCTATGCTATGGCATGCTACAACATATCCATGACGGTGGGATTCTACACGCCCTACCATCGAAAAGGTGCAGCGCGAGCTCACGCACGCATTACCGACAAGTGTGCGTCACGCATTTCCTCACCCAAGCCATGTCCAAGCCACTACGTAGCACCCCGCATGTGCAGATGAGAGTGAGGGGCGGAGGAGGCACGACGGAAGACATGACAGTCTCGACGGGCGGGGGGAGCAAGCACGGGGGAGACGTCTGCCACAGAGGGAGGAGGACGATCGGCCCTTACGCCGACATAGGCTAAGAAATATTCGAGCTCTCGCGTCAACCCCAAGCCCATTGATGCGCATGCCTGGAGCGCGCTGGAAAGCCTTGAAGCAAGCTCCGAGAAGGCTCTGAGAGAGCTCCAAAAGGTGCCCAAGAGGTCTCCAGGACGCCCCCACCACAATGAATATGCCATGGAACCACCTATGTTTAAAGAGCGTGGGGAAGACAATGCGGGATCATCCTGGCTGCTTCTCATGGCTTTACCTGGCCGCCCTCGAGACTCGCGCGAACCATGCGCGGCGCCGTCTTGGGAAAAGATTCGCGGCATCTTGGGAGCCGTCTAGAGCCGCCTTGAGACCCTCTAAGTACGGGTGACGGCAAGCACGCAGAACAGAACGACGTCAAGACGCATACCAAGCCACGATCCCCAAGGACCCGAGAACAACGACGGGTCCAATACCCTTGCATGAGGCCCCTAAGGGGCCACCCGAACATAGCAAACCAACAAACACTGAAACACATACTGTTCAAAACTGATGTTTCTCGAATGCGGCATAACTCGTGCTGGAAGCTTCTGTGGCGAGGAAGGTGCGCGCCTCGAACGAAACGGCTGGGCGGATTGCGAACTACCGTCGCCGCAACAGTCCAGCGGACAGTCTGGTCAGCGCGACGCCAAAGCTTCGGCTCGCCCCCATTCTGACCAGCGCTGACCGTCCAACAAATTGACTGCAACTGCTGCGGGCTCAAAAACAAGTTCAACCATACCACTTCGAGAACCACCTCGGCCACGCGCCGAGGGACAGGGTAAGACCGCCCCCCTCACCACGTTGGTGCGACGGCGCTGTGGGACTGCGCAGGGAAAAAAAAACTTCTCCTGGCTAAATCACGTGACTCGAACCTGCGGGCTCCTCGCCCTCGTCAGGGCGGAGGGGCCGCTCCTTGCTAGCGAGCAGCTCGCCGTTGCGGAGTGCTTTCAAGCGCTCCCGAGCAACGCAGCGTTGCGCCCTGCTGATGCCCGCAACGAAAAAAGCATCCTGGTGCGCGGCCTTGCAGTCGCACCCTTCGGCGACGAGCCACGCGGCCATGAGGCCGATGGGGCGGCCCTTCGGGCTGCGCAGCCGACCCGCCAGCCCCCCCCCCCCCGCGGGGCTCATCAAGTGGCCTCCGCGAGGCCGAACCTACCAAGAGAGAGGGGTGGCGCGGGGGCGGCTGCAAGAACGGACGAGGTTGTCATGATGAAAAGGGCGGGGGAGGGCCCACGGAATTGTCTGGGCCCAATGCAGACAACGGGGGAGGCGGGTCGCATGACTGAACATCTCACTGAGGCCCCGAGGGTGCACCAACGCACCACCCCCCCACATCATACCACACTGCACCTGTTCCATGCGCGCGTCTACGACGACTCTGCGGGCATCGCCACAACCGTTGCTGCCAGCCCTTCCAATGGGGGGGTGGCGTGGGCTACGAACGGTGCCTCAAGTGGGTCACCCGAGGGATGGCACCGAGAAGGGGGCGCGAGTCCCGCGGCATGCGCTCACAAAAGCACCGAAACACATCAACTTACCTCCCCGCCCAACCACCCAATAAACGCCAAGACGGCCCCCGTCCCAAACATAGGCTGCTCTGCACCAAGGTACACACCTGGTGCGCCAAACGAGTCCGCCGAAGCCCTTAAGCATCTGCCCAAACCATCCCCCGAAGGACCACTATCTCCCTCGGTGGTGGGCGCGGGAAGCACGGCCGCAAACACTGCCACAGTGGTGTCCATGGTTGTGTTTCAATGCATCCCAGGGGCCGAGGTTTGGGCCGCACGAAGGCCCCGACCAATATAGGCCTGGCATGGCCCCGACGCAACGGATCTCTGATGTAGCAGCCTCCCCGAGGCCATCGCCATCCACCGCCAGACCCCTGCCCACCGTGTTGGTCAATGTGCATGCGCGCGAAGCGTGTGTGATCGACATAATACCTAGTCATCCTGCACGGCTTCTCACGGTCGGGCGCAAAGTGGCCGCGAGCGCACGTCGCCTCGAAGCGGCCCTTCTGCGTCGCCGTGGGAGGATAGTATCTGATAGCCCCGCCACCTGGCACACGAACTGTGACGACCCCAGGGGGGTCAGGAGGATACTCGTCAACCTGCCCATCATCGTGAACCTCTAGGTCGCCCTCCATGGGCGGTTCGGGGGGAGGCTCCACGTCGTCGATGGCGCCACCCAGGCCGTCGTCGCAGTCGGACTCGCTCCCCCCGTCGGCGCCGCCCTAGGACTGCTAACAGCTAGACGGTTTCAGCATGTGTGTGTGGGTACCCCTCAATCGACGACGGTCGGGGAACGTAGCATTGGTTACGATCGTTTCTAGGGCGAGCCCGCCATAGAGGACCTCACGCGCGAGCCAGACACACCGTGCGACGCGTGCGCATGTCGAATCGCACACGCACGGCGCACGCGCGATCACACGCATGCGGGAGTCCAGGAGGCGCGTGCGTTCGCTCGCGCACGTGTGTATGTAAACTTACCTAGCACACCGCAACATACTGCACGCGCCCACCTACCCGCGCGCGCGCTATACGACTAGGATCACACCCATCATCCCCCATATGTTCGCACCATCGCGCCCGAATGCATCACTGCAGCGGCCACGCAGCACGAGGCCGCGCTGTAGCGCGATGCATAGCGGGCGCGACAGGGAGCGAACATATTCCAAGTTCAGGGTGGGTTTCGACCACATGTTACCGAGCTTGCGTTCTCAATGACGGGGGCCCCAGAGGGTGGTACTCGAAACTGACGTGACTCGCCCTTGTGAGGGTACAGGGGGTGGCAACACGCGCGTTCACGCGCGCGCGCGTGCAGCGAGGTGCATGCGCGCGCCGCCATTCAAGGACCCCCCACCTCTGGTCCCCACTCAGCTTCCAAATCCAGAGTAAATCAAGCACGACCGATTTGAGATGTTGGGGGTGTGGCAACTGGCCCCCATCAGGGCCCTCCCCCTCTATCAGGCGGTGGGGAGGCTGGGTATGCAAAAGAAGGCTGTCATCAGAGGGCTGTGCTTTCTTAGCCAACGGGGGGGGGGGGGGGAGCTCGGGGGCGTCAGGCAACCGCTCTACGAATAATGTCTGTCACGGCTAGAATATGGCGGCGTGCTTACAACATGCCCCGAGCGTCCTGGACGTCGTCGGCGTCGGACTCGACGGGCTCCACCTCGCTCTCGGGATCGGCGTCGCCATCCTCCAATACGCCGTGGTATGCCTCGTCGGGCTCGGGCGGCTCGTCGACGACCGTCGGGCGTCGACCGCCTCCGCGCTTGGGCGCAGGCGGCGGCGTCCAGAAAGTCAAGGCACCCCTGCATTCATCAAGCTCACGCACCGACACGTCCCCTGGGCAGAACGTCCCGATATGCACAGGGTCCTCAATGATCCCGTACAGCTGCATAGACCACTCCAGGGATGGGTCCAGCGCTCGGAACATGTAGCAATCGAAATACACCAGGTTGGTCGCCTGCGACGGGGAGCAACAACACCATCACAATTCAACAGCCCCACCCCCACCCCCGCTGAGCGACACTCGGCACGTGTCCAGCCGATCGCCCAGGAGCTCGCGAAAGTGGCGGTGGTTGCGAACCTGACAAAGCTAAAAGACACCAGGCCTGGCGCAGGGCCGCGCTCCACTGGACCTCCCAGGGGCTCGTGGGAACTACATCGCCTCAGCGCGCCGAGATGTCAGTCGGCAGTGGTCGGCGCAGCCGATAGTTGGGGTCGGCAAGTTGGGCATCGGGGATTCAATCGGATAAGGGGGCTGCCACAGATAAAGCATCACTCACACGCCCGACGAGGTGGAGGAGGAAAGACGACTGAAAAGAGAGGGTAGGAATGGAGGAGGTGGATGTTGGCTCAATCCTGCTGTCCTCAAGCATGATCTCGCCATCCACCACCTGGGCCCTCTCGGTGCCATCGGCGATCTCCAACGTCAAGAAGGTCGAGCGGTACGGGCTCATGGAGTGCGCCCCGATGTGGAACCACAGGTCGATATCAAGTGCGCCAGTATCACCGCAGAGAACGTCAGTGAACTCGGCACCCCAATCGCCGCCCATATCGTCGAATAGCTGCTTCCGACGCCCGCCGAACCGAACGACGAGTGAGTGTTGCCGCAGTAGTTGCTTCACATGTTCAGGCTTGCACATCACCTTCAGCTGCGCCAAGTATCGGTTTCTCATTTTCCACGTGAGTATGCCGTCGCCCTCGCACAAGCAGATGCCCACCTCGTGGCACGGCGGCGGGCCGACCTTCTTTCTGTCAGGCGCGATGGGCTCCGACAGCTCGTGGAGGACGGGCGTGGACATGGAGTCGAAGTCCGCCAGCATGGCTTGCTTCACGTTCGCGCGCGTGGCGATGTCTGCAGCCAAGGCGACCTTGACCGCAGCTGCCGCCGTCGGGATCAACTCGAATACGATGTCATCCAAATCAGGCACGGGATACAAGAACTCCTTGAAAGGCTGCAACACTGGATTCTTTGCCACGGTCTCATTCAGCAGAGCCACGCCCTGGACCTTGGCCCACTCCCTCAGCACCTTCTGGTCTGCAGCTCGACACCTGCCAGCCTCCTGCATCAGGCGCCGCTGCTCCGACTTCGCCGCCACCACCAGCTCGTACAGGCTCCGATTGTTCTGGCGGGCAATGACCGAAGATACTGCTCCAAATGCAGCCCGCCGCCGAGATGTGGGCGCTCGATCTGCGCCATCGTGTTGACCAGCCGCGCACCGCCTCGCAAATGCTGCATTTGCTGCCTGCTTCTGCTGAGACCGAAGCTGCCTCGAAGAATAACCAAATATGCCCTCGCCTGGCCGCAGATGTCCCACCTGTTCGTGAGCGCCCTTCGCCATGTTGACATAGAACTGCTTCTCGTCTGGCCCGAGCGCGTTGTAGGTCACGGCAAGGTCCGCGAAGTTCGGCCTCCCCTCAGTCCCGAACGTCTGGTAGCGAACGTAAGCGTGCCACGCGCCAGAAAACCAACGCTCCCTCGGCTCGACTTGGACGCCGTCGGCCTCTACGGAACCGTCGCGCAACCTGTCGGATGCCATGGTGCCCATCACCTTCACAATCGCATTGTTGGCCCCGCGGGCGTGGACACGGTCGCAGACAGCTTCAGCATTCACTTCGGCAAAGGCCAGCCCAGAACATTGAACTCCACGCATGCGTAGGCGTCTCCGAAGGGCAGCGTGCCAGCACTCGATCTTCGCCATGTGGCGCTTTGCGAGCCTGAGTTGGAAGCGCAATGCGGCTTGCGCCTCAGCACTGCGCAAGCCCAAGAGCGCGCCCCCAAACGTGTCCACGAACCTCTTGCTCCAGGGATCGTGCAAACACGGCGGCTTGTTCTTGATCTCATCGGCGTCGGCGTCACTCAACAAACACTTGAACGTTGCAATGGGCTCGACCTTATGGCGCAACTTCGCCGTCCTCTCTACCGTGCACAGGCTCCCAGATATAAGCTTGAACGTGAACGCACGCAACTTCATAGTCCTATCGGAGTCGCCAACCAACACGCCCCAGTGCACCTCGGAGTTCATCATGTCCACGAGATCGTTCACGAGCACATCGTCGGCCCCGCCCCTGGCAGCCTCGAGCAACTCGAAGCGCCTGCGGGCACGGTGACGATCCACCGCAGACGTAGCCAGCAACGCGCGCGCTTGCGACGCGCGCTGGGCCGTCTCCCACTCCACGGAGCCCTGGTCCAACAGCGCGTCTAGGTACGCCTCGTGGGCAAGAGCGACCTGGATCGTGATCAAGGTCTTGGTGGTCGGATTCGACTCGCACAGCGCCAGGCCGATCGTGATGTCTTGGTTGTTCTGCTCTCTGCGTGCTTTCTCTACGTCTGCATTGTCCGTCGGCTCGGCTCCGTCGCCCTGGGCCTCGCCGCCGTGGACATCGCCGTAGTCTCCGCCTGCGCGTCCGCCTGCGATGCCACCGCCCTCAACTGCCAGCAACGAAGACGAAGCGCCGCCATCAGCTGCGACGCGGGCACCCCTACTGACGCACTTGTCGTTGATCGCTCGAGCTCTCTCGGCGAAACGTCTATACGCAGGAGCGCCCAAACCACAACAAGCATGCGGTAGTGCGAACTGTGACAATGCTTTGGACATGCCCTTCCATTTGGACTTCACGTGCTTCGCGAACAAACAACCAGCAAATATATGACACCGTGCCTTCGCACGGCTGGGCGCGTGGGGGTGGTTCGCGTTTCCCCAGACCGACGACCGAAACAGATATCAGATGGTCTGGCCCCTCTGGCCCTGGGTTCCACTGTCGGCGTTGCCGAGGGGCGCGCTCAAGACTGCACTAGGGGGCGCGACTGGGGCCCCTTAGAACTTCTAGAGGGCATCCAGGGGATGACGCAGATGGGGCCCCAGAGGCGAAGGCCCAAACCATCTGATATGTGTTTGCATTGCCCCTCGTGCACGCCATCAGGGGATTGTGACAAGCCCATCGGGCTTCCAAGGCGAACCCGAGAGAGATCTAGGGGGCGAGGGTGGTTCCAAGGGGGGCCCCACCTGGCACCGAGAAGCCTGAGGGGTGTCCGAGAGGGCCCAGCGACGCGGCGACGAGCAACGCAGGTCATTGCAGGATGGCCCCAGGCATGGCCACAACACACGGCCCCAAAAGGTTTGATGAGACCGCGCGCGCGGTCTGATCATATCGCGGTGCTCTCAGTTTCGGCGCGTGTGTTGGTGCGTCTCTGTGTAGAAGTTACTGGCGCGTGCCAGCATTCACTGGCGCATTTCGGCGTCTCTACATTTTTGGAGTAATATTTACCGATGCACTTCGGCGCTCTAGTTTTGCTGGCGCGTCACCGTTTGCTGGCGCAGCTCGGCGCAGTGGTTTCTGGCGTGGGCCGCTGTTCACAGGCGAGCTGCATTGTCCAAGTGTTTGGTGGACCTAGGTTTGCTGATGTACTTCGGCGCGCCAGATTCGGGGGGCAGCCCACATCTCACTGATGCACTTAGGTTACTATGCTTTGGCGCGCGCAACAAGTCACTGACTGACTTCGCGGGCCAGCGCGTCATTGAAACATAACCTGGCTTTGTTTATGAAGTCCTCTTGGGGCGCCACTGGGGGGGGGGGGGCGTTTCGGAAGCGCCTGGACAAGCCGGTGCGCACGTTGCGACGCTAAACAACTATTGACCGTCCCGTGCAACCCTCCTGGGGTGCTCGCGGGGCTCGTTCGACGCTCCTTGGAGCTCTCTCGGGGCCTCTGAAGACCCTGAATGGCGCGCTGGTTGCGCACCCTGGGACCTGCGCCCCCCCAAAATCGGCAACCCGTGGAACGCTCGCGGGCGGCGTCCGACTTCTTGCGGGTGGTCTCATCAAGCCGTGTGGTTGATGAGGCTTCCTGAGGCTCTGCTTGAGCCCTCCTGGGGGGGGGGAGGGGCTGCAGGGCCCTTGGGCGGGCTCGTGGGGGCACTTCTTGGCGCGCCATCGGGGCACCCGCGGGAACCTCAAACTTCGGGGGTTGTGCTCAGGCGTCGGGCCCGCGAACCAGGGACGGCGGTGGGCTATGCCGCAGGCAACTGCATGCGCTTCAAGCTCCACGCCACGGCAGCGGCAATCGCCTGGCGGTCAACAGCGGTCCCAAGCGGGACATACACCTCGACCTTCTCATGGTTTCTCCAATTCCCATTTGGAAGCGTCCTGCACGCAAGGAGAAGCTCGACCTGGCGCGGTGAGTTCTGCAAGCAGATGTTGGTGACGTAATTGCGGTAGGCCGTGTGCTCTATTGGTGGGTTCCCGTACCGAACGTCGAGCCTCTCGAAAACAAGTTCCTCCAATGCCTCCCCATACATAGTGAGGCCAGTACCGAAATTGATGCTCGACGCCCACCGCCTCTGCGACGCAAAGAGGTCGTCGCAAGTCGCTAACGAGTCATGGCAATTGTTGACGGCGGCGTGGATGTCGCATCGGAAGTGGAGGCGTTCCCAACCGAGACCAAGATCTGAAACAACTGCACGCTCTGAACGATCGTTGCTGCCAGCGCCGTCAGCACAGGTGCTCCGCGTGTGGTGCTTGAACCTCACCTGGCTGCCATGGACCATGGGCGTTCGATGCCTCCACGCCGCCCGCAAGCACTCACCAGTAGTGCGGTCCAACAACTGCAGCGGGTTCACGCTGTAGCCAATGATACTGATAATCTCCTTGCATCCGCCGCTGAATCGGTATGCATACACAGACTCGGACTGGAGAATCTTGGACATCGTGTTCCTCGAACGCGAAATAGATGCCAGCGCACGCTCCAAATGCTGAAGGAAAACGTGGCTGCGAGCAGCAACAACCATCTGATCCGCCATGCCTGAGTTCTGGTGGGGCTGCCACGCTTGCCGACCAACTGCCATCGGAGTCTCATCCTGTCTGTCGAAATCGATCATGTCTAAAAGGCAGTCGCTGCTAACGAGCATCCCAAGACGACGTTCCAAACAACACCGCGCCACCCTGTCACTATACAATAGAGCCGACGCCAGCGACATAACTGAGGGCCCAATTCGTGCGCGATCCACTTTGATGAGATTTGCGAAGGCCTGCTTTGTCAAGACGATGCCACATCCACGATTAAAAAAATGTCCCGATATCTTCGTGATCGGCGAGTCCATGAAATCGACCAGCTGTAATCCTTGAGACCGAAGGGCAAGCTCTTGATACGACTGAAACAATGGCCAGAACTGCGATCTGGCCTGGGTCGGACATCTTGCCAAGGCAAGCGTGCTCGCAGGGACGCCCTTCGTGTCTTTCCGAAGAACGATGGCCGTGGTAGTGGTCGTGGTCCGCTGCTGTTGCTCTCTCCGAGAAACCTTGGCAGCTCGAGCGGTGGCGGCGGCCTGCTGGCGCGACATCGTCGCTGGGGCTGGCGCCTCCGCGGGGAGCTCGATCGACTCAAGCGTGTCCAACGCTGATGCGCTCAGACGGCGCTTCGCCGAGCGCGGCGGCGGACCGCCGCGCGAAGGCTCGGGCGGCGGCATCCCCGACGCTACCAACATCAGTGCTGACTGATCCAGTGCCGTCGCCCCGCCGAGACCATCGGAAAGACCGTCGGCGCCGTTGTCGCCGCAGAGAGCGGCGAACTCTGCGCCCCAAGCATCCGAATCTTCCTCGCCCTGGCTGTCCCCACAGCCGTCTGACATTCGGCCTGGGCGCGGGCTCGCCGCGAAAAGAACAGCGCCAAAATGGCTGCGATGATTGCACGGCAAGCGTTGAAACCGCGATGACGTCCGCTCGACTGGCAAAACAGATAGAATGGAGGAGGAGGGGGAGGAGGTTGGTAACCGACAGGAGGGAGGAAAACGAAAAGAGTGCGGAAGGGGCAAGTGGCGGGATATCAGGGAGGAACGGCACGGGGAGGAACATTGAGAAGGCGCATGAGTGCGTTCCGCCCGTCCCTACAGTCCAGGGGGGGGGGGGGGCAATGCAGGTTGGGTCCCAAACTGTGTTCTCTGATGTTGCATTGGCGTTTGTTACGTATTACTACTGTGTCTGATGATCCCTAGAACCGTTTCGCGTGTCTTCTACATCCCTAAGCTATTCAACTAGGCGGGTGTCTTGCACAAACCGTGGGCCACTTGCAGGGAAGAGCTTGCGGAATTTAACTCGCTTCAAATGATACAAAGCGCGCGCCGAAACATGTATATCAGAAATCAGGACAGGGCGTGTCAGTCGGGAGGGGTGCAGATGATTTGCACGGGAGTCGGCCTGTCAATTTGAGGGGGCTATATTGTTTTAAGATTATTTTTGCCTAGCCCCATGGAAACGACACACCGATTGTTTTTAGATTATTTGCGCTCGTCGCGCTGATTTTCATAGTTGATTAGACCCAGCAGGTGTCTGACAATATAAGGGGCCCGGGCTCCAGCGGTCCGAGATCCAGAGCCGAGGGGCCGGCTGCGCAGAGGACGGGGAGGGCAGCGCCCCCGCTCCCCAAGCCTCCCACCGCTCAAGCCCACCGTGCTCACAGAGTGCAGCTGTCTGCAGGCGCAGCGGCCTACCTGCCCAGAGGGGCAGGTGGCGCCAGGCAGCTGGTTCGGAACTTGGCAGCCCATGAAAGAATCAACCCAGCAACTCGTAGATGGTCACCGCTGTACGTGTGGCTCGGTGGTGTTCGACGGGGAACCTGTGAAGGCATGCGCTAAACATGACTGGTGTTCCGCTGTCGAGCCCCGTGCCTTGCAGACAAAAGCAAAAAGCACATCTCCAACTGGAGGCGCAACTCTGATGATGGAGGATGCATGTCAATAACGGGTTTTCTTTCGTGCGTAAACGCCGCCGCTTAGACAAGCACGCCTTAGAGAACATACGTACGTATCCAAGAAGTGGAGGAACAACTCCGATCGTGGAAAAGCAATACCAAGCGCAAAAACAACTTTTGACCGCAGACGCTGTCTTGTTCCTCAAATCGGGCCTCCCTCAAGAATCAATGTTCTGTGAGCAACAATACTGATCTGCAGCCTTCGCGTGTGTCGCAATGGTTTTCGCACCTCGTGCAATGTCATGCGGGGAGCGCCGTTCAATCAGCTTGCCGCAAGTTTGGGCAAGGGGCAGTGAGCAGAGCAACATGCAGCCAAGGCTCGGAGGCTGCATGCTCCACTCCCGCTCCCATCGCACCCTCGACCCGACTCCCCCCTCTCCACCCCGCCTCCTAGCAGGGAGGGCTTGTGCCTCCCGAGGTGGCTGCTGGGTTGGATGGCGTTGAGGTCAGGAGCGGCGGAGGAGTTCGAGGAGTCCTCCCGCCCTGCCCCCCTTTTGTCTCAGAGCCAGCGAGCCCCTTTGTGGGCCCCGGAAACGGCAGGGCCGTTTTTTCACCGTTTCCCAAAAAATGCCCCTTGAAAATGGAAACGGCGAAAAAACGGCGGCCGGAAACGGCCAAAAAAAGGCTCCAGGATCGGAACCGGAGCCGGAACCGGTCAAACAACGGCCACGGAACCGGTAAAAAAACGGCGTCGGAAACGGCAGCAAAAACGGCAAAACGGAACCGGTAACAAAAACGGCCCTGTCGTTTCCAGGGCCCACTAAGGACGGGGGTCAACGCAAACGGGGGTCAGCCAGAGCGCCCGTTCTTGCAGGATTTTGCAGGGGCAGGGTCGCATCGACCTGGGTTTGGGTGCCGGATCCTGCAGGATCCTGCGCGCTGGCCCGGATTTGGGTGCAGGATCTTGCGGGGTCTTGCAGGAGTTTGCAAGGCCTGACTGACCCGGGTCCGGAATGACCCAGGTCAGAAGATCCCCGGGCCGTCTCCGAGCCAGCGGGCCCCCGCCGCGGGCCGGAGGGGAGCTGCAGGTCGGCGCTGCCGCGGTGCCCCGGCGGCAGCACCGCGGGCAGTCGCGGCGCCCAGAGGCGGGCGGTCGCCACGCGGTGCTCGATATGCGCCGCAGGGGGGTCCCGGCGGAGTGCGGTGTGCAGCAGTGCAGGAGGAGGAGGAGGAGGAGGAGGAGGAGGAGGAGGAGGAGGAGGAGGAGGAGGAGGAGGAGGAGGAAGGAGGAGGAGGAGGAGGAGGAGGAGGAGGAGGAGGAGGAGGAGGAGAGGAGGGAAGGAGGGAAGGGAGAGGGAGGAGGAGGAGGAGGAGGAGGAGGAGGAGGAGGAGGAGGAGGAGGAGGAGGAGGAGGAGGAGGAGGAGGAGGAGGAAGAGGAGGAGGAGGAGGAGGAGGAGGAGGAGGAGGGAGAGGGAGGAGGAGGAGGAGGAGGAGGTTCACGCAGAGAGGAGGACGAGGTTCACGCAAATGTTATGGGCATCCCCTCCCTTCCTCTCTAGCGAGCGTGGCGCAGCCGCGGCAAGGCGGCTGGAGCTGGGTTGGGCTCTAACTTTCGTTTCTTCGTCCTTCCTCTTGTCTCCTTCTTCCCTGCGCCCTACCCGATTCTGAGCTTCAGTGGCGGTGGATTCGGCTGGAGGCGTGGGGCAAGGGAGGGAGGAGGAGGGAACAACGCCGCACAAAAAATATGTGCCACAAAATCTGGCCAAGTTCTGTGGTGGCCACCCCCTGCGAGCCCGAGCGTCTCCCTCTCATTGATTCCCCTTCCCTTCATAGCTGTCTCCCCCTTGGTCCTCCACCGCGTGGCCCCCGCTGAAGGGAGTTTAATCGGTCGAGCCCGTCGGGGGCAATGGCGTTAGGGGGCGATACGCTGAGGGGGAGGACTGCCACGAGTTACCGCTCTCTCGCAGCTTCAACAGCAGAGAGCGGGAACCTTCAGACTTTCCTCGGTTCATGCTGCGCTGGCAAAACATGCTTCATGCTGTGGGACATGCGAGAACTGCAGGGAGGCGGAAAATGATGAATAAAGGGAGGGGGAGGAGGGGGGGGGGGGAGAAGGAGAGAGGGGGGAAAGGAGGAGAATGAGGAGGAGGAGGAGGAGGAGGAGGAGGAGGAGGAGGAGGAGGAGGAGTCTCTGGAGTCTCTGCCTGATCGCGTAGCGATATATTCCGCTCGACCGCACGGTGCGGTTCCACCTTCCACTCAGAAGGCCTTCGACAGCAGGGAGTGGTTCAACGCGTCGACGCTGAGGAAATGGCTGCACCGAGAGCTGAGAGAAGGTCTCCAACCTCACTGCCGCCGTCCTGCTTCGTCGGTGTGTTGCTGCTTGTAGACTCCCATTTCCATTCGTAACGTTGAGTACGACCGACTCCAACCTGTGTGTGAATCCATCTCCCATTACTGCCTTGTGATGCGGCCGCCAGGTGTGCAACGCGTCGCACGAAAGGCTGGGATTTCCGTCTCATGGCTCGTGTGATGCATTTATCTTCAAATTCCTTCTGTTTTGCAGCTCGCTCGCGGAGAAACGCTTCCACGTCTGGCTCAGTGATTTTTCTTTTTCTGTAGCTGACGACGTCGGGCTCGACCTTCGCACCGCGAGTCCGGTCCCCGTCGTTGAAGCTGATGGCGTTGGGCTCGTGCTTCGTCTCTGCCACTGCCACCATCCAAGACTTCTCGCATGCACCGTACTCGGGTCTGTAGCTGATGGCGTCGGGCTTGACCTTCCCGTCATGCGACACAGCCTTGTCGTTGTAGCTGATGGCATTGGGCTCGTGCTTCGTCACTACCACTGCCGTCATCCAAGACTTCTCGCATGCACCGTCCTCGGGTCTGTAGCTGATGACGTCGGGCACGACCTTCCCATCACGCGACACAGTCCCGCTGTTGTAGCTGATGGCGCTGGACTCGAAATTCGGCCCCGCCACTGCCACCGTCCAAGACTTCTCGCATGCACCGTCGTTGTAGCTGATGGCATTGGACTGGTGCTTCGTCTCCGCCACTGCCGCCATCCAAGACTTCTCGCATGCACCGTCCTCGGGTCTGTGGCTAATGTCGGCGGGCTCGACTTTCCCGTCACGCGACACAGCCTCGCCGTTGTAGCTGATGGCATTGGACTCGTGCTTCGTCTCCGCCCCTGCCGCCGTCCAAGTCTTCTCGCATGCACCGTCGTTGTAGCTGATGGCATTGGGCTGGTGTTTCATCTCCGCCACTGCCACCATCCTAGACTTCTCGCATGCACCGCCCTCGGGTCTGTAGCTGATGACGTCGGGCTCGACCTTGGCGTCGCGCGACGCAAACCCGTCGTTGTAGCTGATGGCGTTGGGCTCGTGTTTCTTTTCCGCCACTGCCGCCATCCAGGGGTTCTCGCATGCGCCGCCCTCGGGTCTGTAGCTGATGACGTCGGGCTTGACCTTCCCGTCATGCGACACAGCCTTGTCGTTGTAGCTGATGGCGCTGGATTCGAACATCGGCTCCGCCACTGCCCCCATCCAAGACTTCTCGCATGCACCGTCGTTGTAGCTGATGATATTGGGCTCGTACTTCGTCGCTGCCACTGCCGCCATCCAAGACTTCTCGCATGCACCGTCCTCAGGAGGAGGAGGAGGAGGAGGAGGAAAACACGCAAACGCGGCACGGTGCACGCAGGTCGTCCGCGGACGGAGGGGGGAAGGGGCAAGAGCACGTCCGACGGCTCTGGGGGGTTTCTTCGGGCCTCGGAACACTTTCGACGGCATATGCTCGCTGACACGCTCCTCGTCTCTCGGGCGCTGCCGTGCCCGCCAGCCGCGGGGGAAGGTCAACTCGGGGGGCGCGGGGGGGGGGAGAAGGGCAGGCTGCGCGTGTAAGACGATCGGTGAGCGGCCGATGCGATGCACAAACAAAGAGGCGGAGACAGGGGGACGGATGGGGGAGACGGCGGAAGGGGAAAGAGGAGGAGGAATGGGGAGGCGAGAGGACGGCACGGAGGAGAACCACGGTAGACCCAGGATGCGCCAATGATGCTGCCATGCGGCCTCAGGGCGCAAGTCCCCCACCCAAAAGACACTGCGAGCATTCCTTTTTCACTGCTGGACCCCCCTTGCAAGACTACCGCCCCGTGGCTGTCATTCAGGAGTGTCGGCGATGCATCGGCGACGCGTTGGAGATGCAGTGGTGACGGCGGCGATGCATCGGCGCCGTCGGCGTGGATATATTCGGGCTCCACATCGAACCCCGTTGCCAATGCATCGGCGCAGACTCATACTAAACCTCGCCATCCCTGTGGGGCGTCGATCTGCGAAGCTGTCGCCACCTTCGAGAGCCGATGGGGGGCCCAGCGGGGTGACGTCCCCAGCAGACGACTAGACGCCCCCAGCAGACCCAGCTTCGCAGATCGCAGCCCTGTGGGGCTGCGATCTGCGAAACCGTCGCCGCGTTCGAGGGCTGCTGGGGGGTCCAGCGGGGCGTTGTCGCGGGCCGCCCGCAGACCTGGCGGCGCGCCGTCGAGCGTCTAGCTCCCGCACTGAACGGTGCAAGGAGGACGCAAGGAAGCTGGCGGGCGAGCTGGGCCCCGCTCGCTCTTGCAGTGCTGTTGGCAGGTTCGAGCATGTCGTCAAGCACCGCGGCGCCGTGGCGCAAACACCGCTGCATCGTTACTGTAGCACCGACAGGAGCAACACTCTTCGGCCTCCTCCCGTCGCTGTCGCCGTCGTCTTCCGCCCCCTGCCACCTTCCCTATGCTGCCGCCGCGCTGACCGGTCGGCCTCCCACGCGTCTTTCTCCAGCCGTTCGCGCCCGCCCCCATGTCCTCATCAAGCCTGGGCCTTCGCTCCTCGTCCTGTTGCCGTTGTCCTGTGAACCGTCTCGCTTGAGCGCATTCCATGAAACTTGCGCAACATGTAACGGCGCCTGCGCTGCCGCTGTCCTGGCGAACTTGGGCCAACCCACCTTGCCACGTGATGCAAATGGGTCGGGTACGGCACATGGTAATTCTGCAGATGCGACCGCCAGCAGCAGCGTGCGGTTATGCGACAACGCTGGCGAGGTTACAGTCAAAGAGCCTCGCCATATACCGTCCGTGGTTTCCACTGTAAGGGGAGGGGGGGGCGGCGGGGGGGGGGCGACTCAGGGGGCGAAGCATCGACCTGGGATCTGAGATACATCGCTGCCGGAACGGCGAGAGGCCCCCGATGGCGAAGCCGCACGGCCCTGGGCGGAGAGAGCTATCGGCCCGCTGTCGGCGATGAGTGGGCGACTCAAGGTCGGCTGCGCCCACTCCCCCCCCTAACGATGCCCCTGGCCTTCCTCCTCCTACGGCGACGGCCTCCTCAGGCAGTCCGCGGCGGTCCCGCAAGGTCTCCGAGGGCCCCCCCTGAGCTCCGCAGGAGGCCCCCGCAGGCATCCCGAGGCCCAGAGAGGACAGCACAAACACGTCTGGAACTCCCCGCAGGCCAGCGCGCGACGACGACGACGACGACGACGAGGACGACGAGGACGACGAGAACGACGACGACGACGACGAGAACCGAGGACGACGACGACGACGACGATGACGACGAAGAGTGACCCCCCCGAGCGGCGCCTGGGACACGGCGCGAGCGCGCAACCCGAACGGCGTCGGGTGCTGTCTCGCGGTGCGTGTGCCGCACCTGGGGCTCCCACGGGGGGGGGGGGCCACCAGCCCTCGCGGACCGAGGAGTGGAACATCGAGGATCGAGAGGCACGGGGTCGAGGACCGAGGAAGTCGAAGCATCGGGGTGGAGGATCGAGGACCTCGAGGAGCTCGAGGAGCTCGAGGAGCTCGAGGGACCGAGTAAACCGAGGGATCGAGGACCGAGGGTGTCCCGCGGGGGGGGGCGGCAGCTCTCGAGGGTCGAGGGGTCGAGGGGGTCGAGGCTCTCTTCGGAAGATCGGAACCCTCGTGGCGCTGCTGCTGCCCCGCGAGTGTCCCTCGGGAGGTCTCCAGGGTGCTCCTCCTCCCTCCTTCCGCTCCCCCTCGTCCCTCCTCGTCATCCCTCCTCATCCTCCTCCTCCTCATCCTCCTCATCCTCCCTCCTCGCCATCCTCCTCATCCTCCTCATCCTTCCGCTCCCCTCGTCCCTTCTTCCTTCCGCTCCCCTCGTTCCTCCTCATCCTCCCCCCCCCTCGCGCGCTCACGGGGGAGGGGGCAGGAGGGGCAGGAAGCGAGGAGGGGCGAGGAGGGCGAGAAGAAGAAAGAGGAAAGGAGAGGGGGGGGGAGGAGGAGGAGGAGGAGGAGGAGGAGGAGGAGGAGGAGGAGGAGGAGGAGGAGGAGGAGGAGGAGGAGGAGGAGGAGGAGAAGGACGTGGAGGAGGAGATATTTTGTTGGGGGGGTGGAACACAAGGCAGGAGGAGAAAGACGGCGACGACGGCGGAGGCGACGACGACGACAACCGGCCTTGGGAGGGAACAGGATCTGGCGGAGCGCCCAGAGGGGGAATTGAGGAGCAGACCTTCTCAGAAGGCGACGGGGCTTTTCAGAAGCCCTTGCGCCTTCTGACAAGTCTTCTGCGCCTTCAGGAAAGGCCCTGGACAACTTCTCGGAAGGCCAAAAAGGCCCTCCGAGCCTTGGGAGGAGACGTGTGCCGTCGGACTAGCAGTGGGAGACAACGACGACGGCGACGAGCCCTAACAGGCAACGCCCTCAAACTCTGAACCCTCGAGTCTCCAAAAAAGGAGGCTCTGGCGCCGAATCGCGCGACGTCCCGCCTGCGCCGTCCTTTTTCTTCCTCCCTCCCGCCCACTCCCTCCCTCATCCTGTTCATCTTCCTCTCCCTCCTCCTCTTGTTTTGATGTGGCAAACTCAAGGTGCAACCAATAGTTGCCGCTTAGACTAGTTTCGACGGTAGGGCTCGTCAATCCGTGAATGAACCACCGATGGCGGCAGAACCTTCGCCAAATCTCTCAACTTCCGCTGGGACCCCTTCAGTGCAAGCACTGACTGGGGAATCTGGGAGGTGGGGAGGGGGAGGAGGAGGAGGAGGAGGAGGAGGAGGAGGAGGAGGAGGAGGAGGAGGAGGAGGAGGAGGAGGAGGAGGAGGAGGAGGAGAAGGAGAATGATGATGAGGAGGAGGAGGATAATGATGATGATGAAGAGGAGGAGAAGGAGGAAGGAAAAAAGAGAAACAAGAGGAGAAGAGAGAGGAACAATGATGCGCTGCCCAGAAGGAGTGCCGATCGCGATCTCGCCGTGCAGCGACGCACGTAGAGCAGCCTCCGAGGCAGCGGCTGCGGCGGCGGCGGGGGGCGGCGACCGCGAGACGCGAGCAGCCCCATCGATGATGCATCGCATCGGCGATGCCTCGGCGACGCGGCGCGCTGCCCCGACACCCACCATCGGCTCGGGCCCCCTCTGGGAGGCGCAGGACGTAGCAGGGCTGGACCTCCACGTTGCTGATCGGCGAGGCGATGCGGCGATGCGGCGCGCTGCCCAGACACCATCTGCTCGGGCCCCCTCCCGGGGGAGGCGCAGGGCGTGACGGGGCTGGACCTAAACGTTTTCGTTCGTGTTGTTTTCGTTCTGCGCTACACCGACACCACCTGCTCGGGCCCCATCTGGGAGGCGCAGGGCGAAGCAGGGCTGGGCCGAAACGTTGTGGTTCGCTTTTGTTTTCGCCTTGTGTGTCCGTCTGGCTCTTCCTGTGTTCCTGCACCTCCCTGCCGAAGAACCAGAAACAGAACACAGCCAGAGCCCAGCAACACAGCGCTTACGTCTGGCCTCGGGGCGTAGCGAAGTGGCCGATCGATCAGTCTCCCTCGCCCGTGGCCTCCCTCCCTCCCTCCCTCCCGAGGCCCGTCGGCCTCGAAGCGGGACATCGGATCGAATCGGAACGTGCGTCGGACCGGGCAGCATCGGCACGGAAGCGGCATCGGATCGGATCGGCTGCGCCAACATGCACGCTCGGGGATCTTCTGACCCAGGTCAATCCAGACCCGGGTCAGTCGAGCCTTGCAGAATCCTGCAGGATCCTGCAAGATCCTGCTCCCAAACCCGGGTCAGTGCGAAGGATCCTGCAGGATCCTGCAAGATCCTGCACCCACGCCCGGGTCAATGCGACCCTGGCCCTGCAGGATCCTGCAAGGTCTGGCGCTCTGGCTGACCCCCGTTTGCATCGACCACCGTCTCAAGACTCCCAACACGCCGACGCCGTGCGAGCACCGGGCCGCCTCGGCTCGGATCGGCGATCGGCATCCGGAGAAGAAGGCACCGATACCGCTGCTCCCCGGACCTCTCCCCTCGGGCGCGCTCTTCGGGGCGAGGCCGGCGGTGGCGACGAGGGCCTCCCGGGAGGCCGAACGAGGGGGAGCACGGGCGAGGGGCAGCAGTAGGGGCACCTCTCCAAAAACCCCCGACGCCATGATTTTCTCAAGGCGTCGACCCCCAAAGGTCTCGACCTCTTCCCGGGGCCTTCCTCCAGAGTGGTTCGGTGACGGAACCCCGCGGCCCGCGGCCCGAGGGGGGCCCCCACAGAGGCCAACAAAAAGGAAGGAGACACCGCGCGCCGTGATTTCTTCCTCCCTCCTCCTCCTCCTCCTCCTCCTCCTCCTCCTCCTCCTCCTCCTCCTCCTCCTCCTCCTCCTCCTCCTCCTCCTCCTCCGCTCCTCCTCCGCTCCTCCTCCCCTCCCCTCCTCCTCTCCCCATCCTCCCTCCCCTCCCCATCCTCCCTTCCCTCCCCATCCTTCTCTCCTCATCCCATCCTCCCTCCACTCCTCCTCCTCCTCCTCCTCCTCCTCCTCCTCCTCCTCCTCCTCTCCTCCTCCCCCTCCTCCACCTCGCCCTCCCCCTCCTCCTCCTCCTCCTCCTCCTCCTCCTCCTCCTCCTCCTCCTCTTCCTCCGTACGTGTTCGACTCCTCCGAGCATCGGCTATGGGCAAGGTCGCGCCGTGTCGACCCCGGCGTTGGTTCCCGACACCGCGGGGCTCGTTCTCGAGCTCGAGCGAGCGGACGTTCCGCGAACGCCGCATCGCTCCACGACGGGCCGATTCCTGGCCGCGGGCGGCGTTCCACCGTCCACGCACGTGGTGGGGAGTCGCCGCTGCTCGGCACCACGCGAACCTGCCGTAGGACCGATACATCGAATATCAAACCGATATCGAGCATCGAACCGATATCGCAGATCGAACCGATATCGAATATCGAAATATCGACTATATATCGCCGAGGTCGAAGATCGAATATCGATGCGACAGAGCCGGACTCGAGATCGAACCGAATGGAGCGGATCGAAGCCGAGGCCCTGCCCTCCTCGCCCCCGCAGCAGGGGCGCGGCGGCGGCGGCCCCGAGGCGCGCGCCGCCCCTCCCCCACGTCGGACGCCTCCCTCGTCGGGAGATCAGTCCAGCAGTCCTCCCTCCTTTCTCGCCCCTCCTCGTCCCCTCCCTCCCTCCTCGCCCCTCCTCGTCCCTGCTCGCCCCTCCTCGCCCCTCCTCGCCCCTCCTCGTCCCTCGTCCCGTCTCCTCCCTCCTCGTCCCCCGCGCGGCGGGCCGATGGAGGGGGGCGGCGGCCGCGCCCCCCCCCCCCCCCCCCCCCCGGGCGGGCGGCGAGGTGCTCCCGAGGCGCGCGCCGCCCCTCCTGCGCCGCAGCCAGTGAGTTGACGTACAGAGAGTGGGGCTCGGGCCTCGCCCCCGGCCGCGCGGCGCGCCCCCCCGCCGCCCAGAGGTCGCCGCGGGGGGGGGGGGGGCCTCCGCCGCGGCCGCCGTCGCGGGCGCCCTCGGTCGCGGGCCTCGGCGTCCTCGGTCGTCCGCGCGGCCGTCGCCGTCGTCGGGGAGGTGGAGGGAGGGGAGGGGGAGGGAGGGAGGGGAGGGAGGGGAGGAGGAGGGGTGGTGGCTGGTGGCTGGTGGATGGGGGATGGGGGATGGGGATGGGGATGGGGGAGGGGGAGAGAGGGGGCGAGGGGGGGGCGGGGGGATAGAGGGGAAGGAAGAAGGGAGGACGACGGAGGAACTATCAGCAGAGTTACCCGCAAGTGTTTCTACCCCGCCAGGAGGCGGAGGAGGGGCGAAAGGGGAGGAGGACAGGGGAGGAGGAGGAGCAGGAGGATGGAGGAAGAAGGAGGAGGAGGTGGAGGAGGATGAGGGGAAGCAGGAGGGAAGAACTAATAGAACGCATACCTGCCTCAAAGCACTGCTTCTGCGGTGATGTGCTGGGGTCCGCCACCCCTCGAAGGTGGGTTGTAGGAGAAACGACCCTGCAAAAGGCTTACCCGAAAAGGCTTGGGGCAAGAGGAGCGAGCGAGCGAGCATAAGCCGAGAGGCGGTTGGACAACGGGCCGAAAGCCAACAAAGACCAACCCCGAGGCATCAGCCTGCTGCAAGAACGGAGCCCAAAAGGCCAGGAACCGTCTTGCAGCCGCCGAGGACGCGGGGCCAGCCCTTGCGGGCCCAGGGGGAAGCGGGCCGCGCACCCGCCAGGAAGCACGGAACCTGCGCCAGGCCCGTGCTCGCCTGCTCGAGGCAGCAGCCCTCGAGGCCCAGCGGGCGCGCAAAGTGCCCGAGGTTGAGGAGGAGGAGGAGGAGGAGGAGGAGGAGGAGGAGGAGGAGGAGGAGGAGGGAATAGGAGGAGAGAGAATAGGAGGAGGAGGAGAGAGAGGAGAGGATGAGGAGGAGGAGGAGGAGGAGGAGGAGGAGGGAGGTGAGGGAGGGAGGAGGGAGGGAAGGAGGAGGGAAGGGAGGGAGGAATGAGAGGAGAAGAGAACGACGACGAAACCGTCTCCCACACGCCGATGGCCCACCCTGATGGAGCAAAGATGCCCAAGGTCGAGTGCGTAGACACGGAGAAGCCCGGGCCCTGCCGCCCTCCATGTCGCTTCTTCTCGGCAGCGAGGACCTCGGTGCCGCCAGTAAGGGCGAGAGGAGCAGGCGGGAAGGCGGGCGCGCTCCCACGCTCCCATCTGGCTGCTCGATCCTACGGTGTTGCGAGGCTTAATCAAGCTTAGCGTGTCACGGGCCTCCGCTTAGCGTGTACCCAGGTCGATCTGGTATGATCGCCGGGCCCGTGCTGCAACGTTACGCTCAGCGTGTATCAGGGGAGATGCTTCCCCGGTCCCCACCCATCCGCCCTGCTCCCCCTCCTCCTTCCCTCCCTGTACGTCGGTCGCCGCCCAGTCGGCGTGGCCCACTTCGCCGCCGCGGCTGGACGCGGCTCGGAAGACTGGTGCGTTGAAATCGGTCGTGGGATTATCGAATCTTCGGAAATGAGGCTCTGGCCTGAGACATCCTCGAAACATGGAAAGTTGAATAAGCTGTTTGAAGACCTCTCATGCTAAAAATGAGCGTTTCGCCTGAGACATCTTCAGACACTTGAGATATTGAAATCGCTGGCGAAACCTTCGGATCTTCGGAAATGTCGATTTCGCTTGAGACATCCTCCCAAACATGGCATGTTGAAGTAAGACGCGTTGAGGGTCTAGGTACGTAGAGCCGTCATCGCCCACCGAGCAGCCGCAGCAAGGCCCGACGCCGTCGCCCCCTTCGGCCCCTCCCCCTTCCCTCCCTCCCCCAGGGCTGCGAAAGAGGAGGAGGAGGAGGAGGAGGAGGAGGAGGAGGAGGGGGAGGAGGAGGAGGAGGAGGAGGAGGAGGAGGAGGAGGAGGAGCGGCAGCAGCAGCAGGAGGAGTGAATGAGGGTGAGAAGAGGAAAGCTCAGAGCGAGGGGCACCCAAGCGCCTCCACGGCGTACGTAGACGGGGATGCGGTCGTGCACGTCGGAAGGATCAGGGAGAGGGAGAGGGAGGGAGGTCCGCGGCGCCTACGTACTTAGCGTGTACGTCGGACCCCTCCAGGGGTCCAGATTGACATGGGCGCCGCCGCTGATACCGCTTAGCGTGTATCATGTTCGGTCCGGGTGCCGTCCCAACATCAAGCGCTTAGCGTGTCTAGAGTTCGCCCTCCCACACACGCTGGGTCCTGGGTCTGGCCCCGCTAAAACGCTTAGCGTGTCACTGGCCCTGCCCAGAGGTCAAACAAGTGCTTGGGTACACGCTAAACATAGCCTCGCAAACGTAACCCTCCTGGTCGCC
>CAUYUJ010007721.1:0-5000 GCA_963575745.1 Prorocentrum cordatum
CATCATCATCATCATCATCATCATCATCACCATCATCATCAGTATCATCATTATCATCATCATCATCAGCATCATCATCATCACCATCATCATCATCATCAGAATCATAATCATAATCAGAATCAGCATCATCATCATCAGCATCATTATCATCATCATCATCAGCAGCATCATCATCATCATCATCATCATCATCATCACCATCACCATCACCATAACCATCATCATCATCATCATCATCATCATCATTTGCATCATCATCAAAAACGTCATCATCAGCAGCAGCATCGCCACCATCAGCATCATCATCATCATCTTCATCATCACCATCCTCATCATCAATATCGTCATGAGCAGAATCAGCATCATCAACATCGTCATCATCAGTATGAGCACAAGCATCATCATCATCATAATCGTCATCGTCGGTAGCAGCATGATGATGATCATCATCATCATCATCATCACCATCATCAGAATCATCATCATCATCATTATCAAAGTAATGATTAGTATTATTAATAATAGTAGAGTCATACGACTAATACCCATAATAAGAAGGAGAAGCATCAACATCATCATCATCATCATCATCATCCTCATCATCATCATCATCACCATCATCATCGTCATCATCAGCAGCAGCAGCAACATCACCATCACCATCATCAGCAACAAGAGCAGCATCAGCATCAGCACCATCATCATCATCTGCATCATCACCATCAGCATCAGCATCACCGTCACCATCAGCATCATCAGCATCATCATCACCATCATCAGCATCATCATCAACATCATCATCATCATCATCATCATCAGCAGTAACACCCTCACTATCATAATCATCATAAACATCATCCTTATCAGCATCATCATCATCGGCATCATCGTCGTCATCGTCATCATCATCAGAACCATCACCACCATCACCAGCAGAATCATCATCGTCAGCATCAGCATCCGCATCAGTATCATCACCGTTATGCAATAATCCTCAGCATCATCATCAGCAGCATCATCATCGTCATCATCGTCATCCTTATCCTAATTACCATCATCATCAAAATCGTCGTCGTCATCATCCTCCACATCCTCATCCTCATCGTCATCATCATCATCATGATCATCATCATCATCCTTATATTCATCATTATCATCATCATCATCATCATCATCATCATCGTCATCATCATCATCACCATCATCATCATCATCATCATCATCATCATCATCATCATCATCATCATCATCATCATCATCATCATCATCATCATCATCATCATCATCATCATCATCATCATCGTCATCATCATCATCATCATCTTCGTCATCCGCCTCCTCCTTTACCGCCCCCGAAGCCCCCACCGCGCGCTGATGCCCTGCTCCAGACACTCCGCGGCCAGGGTGTGCCGGGCGTCCTCCTCGTGCAGCCTCGCGTCGGCCTCGAAACGCTCGATGGCGATCACCGCCTCGCTGAGCTGCAGCTCCTCCGCTGGGCGCGCCAGGATGCCACCCAGACGCCCCAGCCTCCATAGGACGCACACCAACATACTCATACGATATGTCCTCCTTGGAGGCGCGCGTCCGACCCGAACATTTAGTATACCCATCTTGTAATAGATCGTTTCCCGAGCGGCGTGGCCAGAAAGCGCCCGCCACGACGCATATACTACAAGATTTCTCGGTTTGCGCATCGCCCCTGGGTGGGCGACGCACACATAGCATAAGTATGTTGGGGCGACGCCGACTCCAGGCCCAGCAGGAACTGCCGAAGAAAGCACGGGGGTCGTGGGGCCGTGGAAGCTTCGGAGGCTGAGCCATCAGAAACCCTGGAAGCAGTCCGGCGGGCGCCCCAGGAGGCACCAAAAGTCAAGAGGCCCCAGGAGGCTCAAGGCCTCACAGAGGCCCCAGAAAGCCTCGGGAGGCTCGAGAACTGACGCGCCAAGATGCACCCAGGCAGGGCTTCGAGCGGGCGTCGCCATGCAGCGCACGGAGGAAAGGGAGACGACGGAGGGAGGGAAAAGCAAGGAGGAGGGAAGGAGAAGAGTGGAGCGTGGACGGAAGGCAAATAAGAGGGAAAAACAAGGAGAGGGAGGGGGGGAAGAGGAGGGAGAAGGAGGGGGGGAGGAGGAAGGAACAGGAGGGGTGTTTGTGTGTGAATGTGTTTGCGCCAACTCGCCCCCCTCGTTAAATTTTCTGTCCACGTGTTCCTCTGTTTGCTGCCCGTCCCTCTCCAGCACGCCCTCCCCTGTCCCACACCCACGCGCGCGCGTGGGCACACACACACACAAAAGGGCACACATGTTTTGACGTCGCGGCCCTGCGCGCAGCGACAGGGCGGAGAAGGTCGAAAAGCAGCAAACGCGCGCGCGCGCGCGACTAAGCACGCCCGAGTCCACGGAGACCCGCTAGGGTCCCGCAGCCGCCCGCAGCCATAAGCCATCCAAGCCTGAATGGCAGGGGGGCGGATGGGAAGATGAGACTACGATGCAGTGGGGGGTGGCATAAACCATCTGGGACTGGAAGGCCGGGGGGGCGAGTAAGAAGACAAACGCACACACACACACACACATAGAATGTATGTATATGAATAAATAAAACAAATTAGAAGTTGGCGTAGACGCAGCAGCAGCAGCCGACGTCGTCGTCGTCATCATCCTCTTCGCAGTGGTCGTAGTAATGGACGTCGTCGTCGAAGTAGTCGTAGTAGTATTCGTAGTAGTCGTAGTCGTAGTACTAGATAGATGGTAATAGTAGTAGTAGAAGTCGTAGTAGTAGTAGCAGCAGCAGTAGTAGTAGTAGTAATAGTAGTAGTAGTAGTAGTAGTGGTGGTGGTGGTAGTAGTAGTAGTGGTAGTACTAGTAGCAGTGTTAGTAGTAGTAGTAGTAGTAGTAGTAGTAGCAGTAGTAGTACTAGTAGTAGTAGTAGTAGTAGTATCGTAGTAGTAGTCAAGTAGGAGTAGTAGTAGTAGTAGGTAGTAGTAGTCGTAGTAGTAGTATAGTAGTTATACGTATAGTAGTAGTGTAGTTAGTAGTGAGTTAGTGGGTAGTCATATAGGTCGTAGTACCATTAGTATAGTATAGTAGTATAGTAGTATAGATCTGAGTATATGTATCGCTAGTAGTAGTAGTGAGCAGTGGTATATAGTAGTGAAGTAGGTCGTAGTCAGGATGTGTAGTAGTATCGTAAGTGGTATAGTAGTCGTATGGTAGTAGTAGTGGGTAGTCAGGGGGTGTATTTTCTTTTGTGTTGGATAAATAGTATTATGTATGGTTGGTAGTGGTAGTAGAAGAAGTACTAGTACTGATAGTGGTAATAGTAGTAGTAGTGGTAGTAGTAGTCGTCGTCGCCGAAGTAGTCGTACTCGTACTAGTAATGTGAATAATAATGGTAGTGGTCGTAGTGTTCGTCGTAGTCGTAGTCGTAGTAGTCGTGGTAGTCGAAGTGGTCCTAGTAGTATTAGAAGTAGCATTATCAATAGCAGCAGAAGTAGCAGTAGCAGTAGCAGTCGTAGTAGTAGTAATACTAGTACTAGAAGTAAGAATGTAAATAGTAAATGGCTGTCGTCGAAGAAGTCGTAGTCGTACTAGGGGTTTAAGTAGCAGTAGTAGTAGTAATGGTAGTAATAGTAGTAATCGCAGGAGTAGTACAAATAGTAGTAGGAATGGTAGTAGTAGTAGTAGTAGTAAAAGTAGCGATGGAAGTAGTAGTAGTAGTAGTGATAGTAGTAATAGTACCGAACCTGGTAATAGTAGTAGTAGTAGTAGTAACCGTAGAAGCAGCCGTAGTAATACAGTAACGGTGGTAGTAGTAGGTTGAATAGTAGTGGTGGTAGAAGTAGTAGTAAATCACAAGTAGAAAAAAAAATAGCACTAGGAGTAGTAGTAGACGCAGAAGCGGCACCAGTAGTAGTAGTAGTAATGGTAAAACTAATAGACTTGGACATGCTAGTAGTAGTAGTAGTAGTAGTAGTAGTAGTAGTAGTGCTAGTAGCAGCAGTAATACTAGTAGTAGTGGTAGTAGTCGTCGTGATACTGAAAGTGGCAATAGCAGATGTAGTGAGACTACGAGTAGTACCAGCCGTAATTTACCAGCAGCAGTACTACTACAACTACTACTACTACTACTACTACTACTACTACTACTAGTTGATGTTGCTGCCGTAGTAGTAGTAGTAGTAGTACTACTACTGCACTACTACTATTACTACTACTACTACTACTACTACTACTACTACTACTACTACTACTACTACTACTACTATTGTTGGGAATAGCAATACGAACGCTACAAATAATAACAATCGTGGAATCGTAATAACAGTGATGACAGCACGATGCGCCATCATGGCAGTAGTAAATGGTAAGATTGGTTGTAGTAGCATTGATAGCTATAGTAGTGGTAGTAGAAGAACTTGTACTTTTACGAATCGCATTACGAGTAGTAGTAGTATTCGTACTACTACTACTACTACTACTACTACTACTAGTCGTAGCAGTGGTGGTAGTGGTCGTCGTAGTGGTATTGGTTGTGGTAGCAACACGAATAACAATAGTTGTAGTAGCAGTGATTGCAAAAATACGAATAAGAAGAAGAAGAAGAAGAGCAGCACTAAAAATAACAGTGGTACTCAGAATAAAAGTATAAGGATAAGAGTAAGAGCGTGCATAGGAAGAGGAGCAGGAGAAGGCACAGGAGTCGGAGAAAGAGTCAGAGCAGGAGTACGTAGGAGTAGGAGCCAACTTACCAAATCGAGCGAGGCAAATGCCCCCGCCTTGCCCACCTGCCGTGACGCACCTGGATAGTGGGATTGGAACACGTTCAAACCTCGCAAACGAAAGGCATTCGCGCGCGGCTCCGCTTTCGACGACCTGGCGAAAAGAAAACTACGCGGGCCGCGCAGGGGCCGGAGCGGCTAAATTCGGCGCGCAAGCGCGGGAACGCCACTTCCGAGCGAAATGCGCACGGAGCTTTGGCGAGGGCGAAAAGTCGCCCGC
>CAUYUJ010007721.1:10000-15000 GCA_963575745.1 Prorocentrum cordatum
AGAGTGTGCGATTAGGGAAACAGCGCAGGCATCAAGAAAACCAAATCACGACGTCGGAGGTATGTGCCCCCTGCCCCCTGTGAAAATCCTCGGGCACCACCTGCCTGATGTCTGGCACAACCACGGCGACTTGCCTGGTCCCGCTGCCCAGCCAGATCGGCACGGCCTCGCCGGGGCCGAGACGATAAGAAGGAGCATGGGATCGGATTAGGTTGGGGAGCTCCTGAAAACCTGTGGATCAACAGCCGATGCTGACCGTGCAACTGTCAAATCACCTGCTACACGATTGCGTGGGAAGAGCACGACGACGACGACGACGACGACGACGACGACGACGACGACGAGGAAGGCGGCGGCGGCGGCAGCGGCGGCGGCACCGGCCACGGCCACGGCCACGACCGTAGCGACGAAGGCGGCGAAGGCGAAGGCAACGGCGGCGGCGGCGACGGGGGACCAGGCCCCCCCCGCACGCGAGCGCTGCGGGCCAGCGGGACCCGCCGGGGGGAATGCGGGCCGCCTTCGCCGGCGGGGCGTCGCGAGCGGTGCCCTGCGGCGTCTTGCTGCCGCCTGCGGGGTGTCCCGCGCGCTCCGCGCGCCGCAGGATGCGCAGCAAGTGACGAGCGCGGCAACAAGGTGACGCTCGGTCACCCGACGTCGCACACCGCGCCCCACGATGCGCGACGCGCACTCCTCTTCGCCCCCTCGCGCCCTCGCGCCGCTCCCTTGGAGAGGGGCAATCGCTCTGGAGGAGTAGGAGGAGGAGGAGGAGGAGGAGGAGGAGGAGGAGGAGAGAGGAGAGGAGAGGAGGAGGGGAGAGGAGGAGGAGGAGGAGGAGGAAAAAGAGGAGGAGGGAGGAGGAGGAGGAGGAGGAGGAGAGAGGAGAGAGGAGGAGGATAGAGGAGGAGGAGGAGGAGAAGAGAGGAGGAGAAGGCGGAGTAGGTATAAGAGTAGAGGAGGAGGAGAAGGAGGACGGTAGAAGTAGGAGTAGGATAGGAAGGAAGTAGAGAGGGAGTAGGAGTAGGAGTAGGAGTAGAGTAGGGAGTAGGAGTAGTGGTGGAATTGTAGGAGTAGGATAGGGAGTAGGGAGGAGTAGGGAGTAGAGTAGGAGTAGGTGTAGGATGTAGGGAGTAGGAGTAGAGTAGGAGTAGGAGTAGGAGTAGGAGACCCCCTAGGAGTAGGGGGAGGAGGAGGAGGAGAGGCGGAGGAGGAGAGGAGAGAGGCGATAGGAGGAGGAAGGAGGGGAGGATGGGGAGGGGAGAGGAGGAGGAGAGAGGAGGAGGAAGGAGAGAGGAGGAGGAGGAGAGAGGAGGAGGAGGAGGAGGAGGAGGAGGAGGAGGAGGAGGAGGAGCAGGGAGGAGAGAGGAGGAGGAGAAGGAGGAGGAGGAGGAGGAGGAGGAGGAGAGATGAGGAGGAGGAGCGCCCCCGCGGGTGGCATTGGAGACGCCGGCCCCCTCGCGCGCGCGGGGGCCCAGCCCTCGAGGTGCGGTGGTCGACGGGCCGAGGGCCGAAGGGCCCGGGCGCTGCCGGTGCATCACGGGTCCTTGTCGTTGGGCCTCGTGGGGCGCCCTGGCTGGGACGCACAGGGACGCACAGGGGCGCCCTCGTTTGGGACGCACAGGGACCACTATGTCCTCTTGGATAGAGGGCCTGGAGATCCACACCCGACGACGCAACCGTTTAGGAAACGCACCCGACGAAGGAATCGAACAAGAAAGCGCTGTTTGGTAAACGCACGTGGCCGTTTAGTAAACGCCGAGTATGGGGGTCGGAGGGGATTAGTCCTCGTTGATTGGAGGCGCGCGTCCGTCCCGCACATCTAGTATACCTATCTTGCAGTGTATCGTTTCCCGAGCGGTTGAGTATCGTTTCACCGATCCCCATCCCCAGCGGCGTGACATGGGCCCCACTGGCCGATTTACCCCCCTAGATGGGGATATGGGTCGTTCCCTTCGGGTTTCGAGGGGTGTATCCCCAACTGGGGGGGTAATTTGATGGGGATCGCGAAGGGGATGGGGATGGGGATGGGGGTCGGTTAAACAGTACTGACTCGTGGCCCTGGCTGGACACGCCTCGGAAGCCTGGCCAGAACGCGTTGGGACGCACAGGGACATACTAATACTATATGTCCTCCCTGGAGGCACGCGTCCGTCCCGAACATAAAGTATACCCATCTTGCAGTGTATCGTTTCTCGAGCGGTGTGACCAGAAAGCGCCCACCACGACGCATATACTATAAGATTTCTTGGTACGCGCGTCGCCCCTGAGGGGGCGACGCACAAATAGCAGAAGTATGTTGGGGTGACGCCGACTCGTAGTCCTGGCTGAACACGCCTCGGGAGCCTGGTCAGAACTCGTCTCGTCGTCGCTGCCAGTCGCCGGATGAAACTGCCTCACATCTAACGGGCTCAAAAAAACCGAGCTGGATGTGTCTTTACATTCGGTATCTCCTCCTCCTCCTCCTCCTCCTCCTCCTCCTCCTCCTCCTACTCCTCCTCAGCAGCAGCAGCATCAGCATCAGCATCAGCATCAGCATCAGCATCATCATCATCATCATCATCATCATCATCATCATCATCATCATCAGCATCATCATCATAATCGCCATCATCAGCATCATCATCATCATCATCATCATCATCATCATCATAATCAGCATCATCATCAGCAGCAGCATCATCGCAGTATCGTCAGCATCATCATCATCATCATCATCATCATCCTCACCAACATCATAATCATCATCATCAGCATCAGCATCTTCATCATCGACATCATCAACATCAGCAGCAGCATCATCATCGTCATCATCATCATCACCATCATCATCGACATCATCATCATCAGCATCATCTAGTATCATCATCAGCATCAGCATCATCTATAGTATCATCATCAGCAGCAGCATCATCATATTCGTCTTCTTTATCATCAACATCCTTCTCCCACCTCCATGTTGGCGAGGTTCACTTCAGGCCCTGGGGGTCGACCCACTCATGGTACGACATAAGCTCCACCAAGACTAGAAACAAAATCAAAACCCTGCTGAACGTGTTAACAGCCTTCTCAAAAATCTTCTCCACGACTTGAGCTGCCGCCTATCACTGATGGACCGCCTGCAGCCACGCACGTACGGGTAACAGTTTAACCGTGTACGCGGGATCCAGATCTAGCGGGTCGTGCAAGTGAAAATGAAGTGCTCTGGATCTGCTTTTGGCCTTGCCGAAAAAGGCGAAGGCCACCATTGCTCCGAGGTTCACAAGTTCCCCATCCACCATACCACCACACCAACCACAACCATAACCAATTCCTCGTCTTTCTCCTCCTACTCCTCCTCCTACTCGTCCTTCTCCACCTCCACCTCCTCCTCCTCCTCCTCCTCCTCATCATCATCATCGTCAGCAGCAGCATCATGGTCGTCGTCATCATCATCATCATCATCATCATCATCATCATCATCATCATCATCATCATAATCATCATCATCATCATCAGCATCATCATCATCAGCAGCAGCACCAGCACCAGCACCAGCATCAGCAGCAGCATCGTCATCGTCACCACCAACATCATCATCATCATCATCATCATCATCATCATCATCACACATCACATCATCATCGTCATCGTCATCAGCATCATCATCATCATCATCATCATCAGCATCAGCATCATCATCATCATCGTCATCATCGTCAGCAGCAGCATCATCATCACAGCATCATCAGCATCATCGTCATCATCAGCAGCATCAGCATCGGCATCATCATCAGCATCGTCATCCGCAGCAGCAGAAGCATCCTCATCCTCGTCCTCATAAGAATCCCCCTCATCCTCCTCGTCATCATCATCAGCATCATCCTCATCATCATCATCACCAAAAACATCAACATCATCAAAACAACATACATTCTCACCGTGCATCATCATCATCATCAGCATCATCAGCATCAGCTATCAGCATCAGCAATCACAATCATATCAGCAATCATCAGTCTCATCATCATCATCATCATCATCATCATCATCATCATCATCATCATCATCATCATCATCATCATCATCATCATCATCATCATCATCATCATCATCATCATCATCATCATCATCATCATCATCATCATTATCGTCATCAGCATCATCATCATCATCATCGTCAGCATCATCATCGTCATCAGCAATCGGCATCATAATCAGCATCCTCAGCAGCATCGTCATCATCATAATCATCATCATCAGCATCATCGTCGTTACAAGCATCAGCATCATACTCATCCTCGTCATCATCATGAGCACCAGCATCAGCATCAGCATCAGCGTCATCCTCAGCATCAGCATCATCATCATCGTCATCATCAACGCCATCAGTATCCTCATCATCCTCATCGTCGTCATCATCAACATCGTCATCATCGTCATAATCAGCATCATCATCGTCAGCATCATACACCTCCTCCTCCACCTCCTCCACCTCCTCCTCCTCATCATCGTCATCAGCATCAGCATCAGCATCAGCATCACCACCAACATCGTCATCATCATCAGCAGCATCGGCACCATCAGCATCATCATCATCATCGTCCCCATCAGCATCGTCATCCTCCTCCTCATCGTCATCGTCATCATCATCATCATCATCATCATCATCATCCTCATCATCATCATCATCATCATCATCATCATCATCATCATCGTCGTCGTCGTCATCAGCACCGTCATCAGCTGCGTACTAATAGCATGAATACTTAAAACAATAACAATAATCACAACAATAATCATCATCATCATCATTATCATCAGCATCATCATCATCAGCCTCGTCATCATCAGCAGCAGAATTATCATCCTTACCATCGCCATCACCATCATCATCATCATCATCATCATCATCATCACCATCATCATCATCAGCGGCAGCAGCAGCAGCGTCGTCATCATCATCATCATCATCAGCATCATCCTCATCATCAGCATCCCCTCCCGCTCCTCCTTCTCCTCCCCCT
>CAUYUJ010007721.1:20000-22500 GCA_963575745.1 Prorocentrum cordatum
CAGCGAGAGAGAGAGAGAGAAACAGAGCGGGAGAGAGAGAGAGAGAGAGAGAGACCGAGAAAAAAGAGATAGACATATACATATATATATATATATATATAACAAAAAATAAAAACAGAAGGAGAGGGAGCATGAGAGAGAGCGACAAAAAAAACAGAAGAGGCGAGGCAGAGAAGCAGCACACGTATGCGGCGTAGGTTCTCGCCTCTGCGGCGCGGGGCCCTTGCCTCCGGCGCCGCCCGAGAGAGCCGTGCCCTCTCCGGCCACGGGACGATGCCTTGCGGCGGCCGCGCCTCGCGGAGGGCGTCTTCTGGGTGGGGGGCGTCCCGGCTCCTTCCGCGACTGTCCGCCAGAGAGCCGAGTTGTGACCAGGACAGCCACGGAGCAGCGTTGGGAGGGGGGTGGGCTCAGGCCGGGCATGTCCGCCTACAGGCGGATTTCGGAGTGAAACATGATAAATCATATTCCAAAAACATATTCAAAAAAACAGATTCAAAAACATATGCAATATTGGGAAGAACCCCCCCCCCCCCAACAAAAAAAAAACGAAAAATCGTCCCCAGATTTTGCTTACTTGTTGAAAATACTCCCTGTAGAGGGACAGGCCCGATTTAAGGATAGGCTGAAGGAGGGAGACGTCGCCAAATCGTCGATAGATCGAAACAAGCGCGTTCCACCCGCAGAGTAACAACTCGCAAAATGGCCCAGATCCGCCGAAGGGGATCTACGATACATTACATCGAAGCAGACACGTGCGTTTCCGGACGTTTGCGAGTAGACGCTTTGCGAGTAGTGGAACGCGCCCAGTGAAGACCGGCGGCATTCAACCCAAAAAACAACCGCAAGCTCCTCGACAAGGCGAGCCATCGGGCCCGTCTGACGATCACTGGGCGAGTGTGGGTCGATGCATCCACCCCCTGGGTTGACCTATCCCCCAGTACGTTCCCGAATGCTTTTCGGGTCATAACTCAGCGCTCTGGCGGCCATTCGGGACAATCCGGGCACCCCCGAAACGCCTGCGGCGAGGCGCATCCGCTGGAACGCACCCCGAAGCTGGAAAGCCGACGAGAACGGACGAAACATCCGAAAACATCGACCCTCGAAAGCCCGAGGCGTCCCCCGCTGGACCTATGCCCCCGAAAACGCGTTTGCAACGATTCGCGATAACGCTCGCTACCTGGCCCCCCCCGCCCCGTCTCCAACAGTAATGTCCCGAATCGCGCCGGCCCCGTCGAGGTGTGGCCAGGGGTAGCTGGTTCCCAGAAAAAACCAACGCGAATCGTGCCGGCCGTCATCGCAATAAGCATTACCTACCGACGACGGGATCCACATATGTGAATATCATAAACCCTGTAACGTCTCGCTGCGGACCTCGGCCTGTGAGTATTTGGATGTGAGAGCGAGTCCGCGTAGACGACAGGCGCGACAACGACGACGACAGTGACGACTTCAGTGACGTCCTCCTCGCTGGACATTTTCAAGAGACAACAAGGAATCACTAGTGGAAGAGCGAAGGGGAATTCCTCTTGCGGTCCTCACGCGGCAACTCAGGCAAGCGCGCATGGCGCTGCTACACCCGCTGTCAAATGTGTTACTCGAGGCGCCTGCTGGTATCTGCGGTGCCCAAATGCCACGCCGGCTATATCGCAGTAGCCACCTGCGTCCGAGCCTGAGTGCGAGCGAATATGAGCGTGACTGATCTGAGTGCGAGCGAGCGGGAGTGCGAGTGAAACTGGGCACGATTGAGTTTGAGCGCAAGCGAGTCTGAGCGCAAATGAGTATAAGCGCGAATGAGTCTGAGTGTGTGTCTGAACGTGAGAATGACGAATACGAACTTGAATAGGAATGAGTCTGAGTACGAGGTAGCCTGAAGAAGGGCGGGTCGGAGGGTGGGTGAGTCTGAACCTGACGGAATCTGAGTGTGAGTTTGTCTAGATACTAGTAAATCTGAGCTTGTGTGCAGAATTGTGAGTGAGTGTGTACAGTCTGAATATGAATAAGTCTGAGTATGGGCGAATCGGAATGTGATGAGTAAATCTGACTGAGGGAGAAGTATTGGTCAGGAGGTCTGACTGAGGATCAGGACAAGGAAAATCAGCGGGGCTGAAACGGGGAAACCGCCTGAGACATGCCCACAATCTGGGCGCGAGCGGGCGAGTATCATACCCCATGGCGGTTCCCTTTTGGGGCGCTCAAATGCCACGCCAAGTACATCGCGGTTTTCAGTGGACCACCAAAACAAATCCGCCGACCCTGACGGCGTGTGGGAGAGGCTTTTCCGTCTTCCCCACAGCGTCGTCGCCTCTTCTGCTTTCCGAGGGCTCCCTACACAACTCCACGCAAAAATTGAACAACGTCGTCCTTCAGTCGAAGGGAAGCCCCTTCCCTTGATCCCTTCCCCGCGGGGGGGGGGAGGTCCCGGGGCAACTCCCAAGGGGGGGGTCCCCCCTCGGATACGCAGCCCCCCGCCTCTGATCCTCCTGCGTGCTCCGTTGGCCCT
>CAUYUJ010007721.1:27500-44840 GCA_963575745.1 Prorocentrum cordatum
ACAGACGAGGCTCCCGCCTGAGACTTCCTCCATATTCAGGCTTGAGGAGCCCAAAAGTGACGACAGTTACAGGGTTCCGATGACCCGCTCGGATTACCAACATGATCTGCGGGCCCCATAGGGAGGGGGCTCCCGCCTGAGACTTCTTCACAATTCACTCAAAGACGAGGCTCCCGCCAGAGACTTCCTCCAAATTCAGGCTTGACGAGCCCAAAAGTGACGACAGTTACAGGGTTCCGATGACCCGCTCGGATTACCAACATGATCTGCGGGCCCCATAGGGAGGGGGCTCCCGCTTGAGCCTTCCTCAGAATTCACTCACAGACGAGGCTCCCGCCTGAGACTTCCTCCATATTCAGGCTTGAGGAGCCCAAAAGTGACGACAGTTACAGGGTTCCGATGACCCGCTCGGATTACCAACATGATCTGCGGGCCCCATAGGGAGGGAGCTCCCGCCTGAGACTTCCTCCCAATTCACTCACAGACGAGGCTCCCGCCTGAGACTTCCTCCATTTTCAGGCCTGGGGAGCCCAAAAGTGACGACAGTTACAGGGTTCCGATGACCCGCTCGGATTACCAACATGATCTGCGGGCCCCATAGGGAGGGGGCTCCCGCCTGAGACTTCCTCACACTTTACTCAACGATGATGAGGATGAGGATGATGAGTGGTGGTGAAGATGAGTGGTGAAGAGGATGATGATTGATTGTGGGTGGTGGTGGCGATGATGATGTTTGAATGAGGATGATGCCGATACCGATGATGACGATGATGTTCGTGAGCGTGTGAGAGAGTGCGAGTGATGATGATGTGTGTGTGAATGAGTGCGAGGAGAAGAGGGGGTGAGTGAGATCTCTCTCCTGCGCGGGGGTGTGCAGAGAAAACAAGAACCCCACTTTGGATGTGGGGAAAAACAAAGTGACGACGGAATTCTCATCCGCATGATGAGGCAGAAGAGGAGAGGGGGTGGGGTGAGTGTTCCTGCGCGGGGTGTGCAGAGAAAACAAGAACCCCACTTTGGATGTGGGGAAAAACACGCAGACACAATGAGTCGTCGATTCCCAGGAGAACGTGGGAGAGTATGGGAAGGGGGCGGGGAAGACAAAAGCCCAGAAAAATGGGAAAGTATGGGGGATAGCTTTATTTGTGTGTATCTATGTGTGTGTGTGTGTCCTGGGCCCCCTTCAGAGATGTGGCTCTCGTCTCGGCGCCGCGCACCGCCGTGCCGAAGAAGTGCGGCAGCTCCACGAGCGCAGGGAGCGGGCCGTCTTCGAGATGATGTGATCAGCGCCTCGGCGCCGCGCACCGGCGTCCCGAAGCATTGCAGCAGCTCCGCGGGCGGAGAAGGCGGGCCCTCTTCGAAATGTGGTCAGCGCCGCGCACAGTCGTGCTGAGATGAAGGGGCCCTGGGACGCACAAATAAATACACACAAATAACACGATTCCCCATATCTTCCCATATTTTCTGGCTTTTTTGTCTTCACCCCCACTTCCCATATTTTCCCATGCCTTCTTGGGAATGGAGGATGAATTGTGTCTGAGTGTTCTTTCTCCCTCCTGCTGAAAAATTGCAGCAGCTCCAAGGGCGGAGGGCGGGCCGTCTTCGAGATGTGGTCAGCGCCTCAGCGCCGCGCACAGTCGCCCCGAAGCATTGCGGCAGCTCCGCGGGCGGAGAGGGCGGGCCCTCTTCGAGATGTGGCTCTCGCCTCTGGCGCCGCGCACGGTCGTAAACGCCAACTGTCGGGGTCGGGGTGGTTTGCCCTCCCCTGATGGAGGGCGGGCCCTCTTCGAGACGTGGTTCTCGCCTCTGGCGCCGCGCACAGTCGTCTTGAGAAACTGCAGCAGCTTCAAGGATGGAGGGGCTTGTTTTCCAAATATGGTTCTCGCCTTCGCGCCGCGCACATTCGTTTGAACTGATTGCAGCAGCTTCAGGGATGGAGGGCGGTTCCTTTTCAAAATGCTGCTCTCGCCTTGGCGCCGCGCACATTCGCCTTGAAAATTTGCAACGGTGTCAAGGGGTCGTATGGTTGAAGTCCCAAGAACAGAGTTCCGGCACGATTCAAAACTGTCAGGACGCATCGCAACAGCCACATTGACCCTTGACGTGAAAGGACTTCCGTGTTGGCACGATGAATGCTTCTCAGACTGCATCTTCCACCATCGGGCCACTTCCTGCAATGGACAACAAAAAATGTAGGGCCCCAGGGAGAGGACACTTGCAGGGATTGGCCATGTCATATAACATCGTTGGCGCGTCTTGAGTTTACTCTGGTCCTCCACCTCCTCCTCCTCCTCCTCCTCCTCCTCCTCCTCCTCCTCCTCCTCCTCCTCCTCCTCCTCCTCCTCCTGACCGCACCGCGTGGCTGGGGGGGGCAGCAGTGTACAGATCACCCCGACGGGCGAGCTCCGCGCGGTGCTCCGGGGGGCCGCCGGGTCGACCTGCCCTCCCCCCGTGCCTCCCCGGCTGCAGCACACAGCACGGTGCTCGCAGTGGTGTTCGGTCGGGCGTGTCCCCCTACAGGCAGAGTTGGGCGAAAAAATCCGCAGATTCCAAAAGAAACACCCCCAAATAGTCAAAAACAAAAAAAAGGAGTCCCCAGACTATGTTTTGCCTAATTTTGAACATTCCTCCTGGAGGGGGGCAGGCCCGACTTAACAGTAATGGAGCACCGCCCGCGAGCCACGTCCATTTGGCTTTCTTTCTGTGCACCAG
Source organism: Prorocentrum cordatum (assembly GCA_963575745.1). Classification (NCBI taxonomy): domain Eukaryota; class Dinophyceae; order Prorocentrales; family Prorocentraceae; genus Prorocentrum; species Prorocentrum cordatum. The sequence goes on from CAUYUJ010007721.1 coordinate 30,213, forward strand.
ATCTCGGGGAGGCTGGGGGGAAGGTGGGAAAGATCTGGGTGGCCGTCACAGATGCACTTCACGCCGCTCTGGCGACCCGTCTGGTGCACGCGCTGCGCGCGCCAGCATGCGCGGAAGCGTGGATCGAACTGGTTTGCTGCGCGGCTTGCGTCGTCCAGTCGTTATCTTCCCAGACCGCCGACGCCCTGGTTCTTTCAATGCGGGGCCCCCCGAGCTCTGGACTTGCTCAGGACTGGTCGTCCTGGACCTGGACCACTTTGCAACGGCCCCCAGGCCCGACGAGGGCCCCCGGAGGCCGAAAAGACCCGTCTTGGTGTGTTCGATACGTTGGAAGGGGGAGGAAGAAAAAAAGACTGTTGGCGCTCCGCGCGGATTTCTTGGATCCGCGCTGGACCCCCCCCCCCTGGCGCCCGGAGCGCGCCAGGAGGGGCGCCAGAGGCGCCGCCGGGGGAGCCCAGACGCGGATCCAAGAAGTCCGCGCGGAGCGCCAAAAGTTTATGTTCATGTGGCTATTTTTTCTTCGGCCCCGGGCCCGACGAGGGCCCCCCGAGGCCAAACCCCGTCTTGATGTGTTCAAGACGTTGGAGACGTGGCTTCTTCTCCTCGAGCATGGCCTTGGAGTTTAGTTGGGCCTGCCCCCCATACAGGGGGGAAACTCAAAATAGTCAGTCCGGGGACGATGCTTTGAATATTTCTGCTTATGCTTTCCCTATGTTTGGGCTAGTCTTCATTCTTCGTCCAACGTCCCCCCGTAGGGGGACAGGCCCGACCTCACCTTGCAGAGAGGGGCGGCACCTGCGCGCCGCCGCGTCGGAGAGCACGCCCCGCGGCGCCCGGCGGCCGTCGAGGCCGGCCAGGGCCTCAGCGCCACACCACGGCGCCGGAGCAGAGCCTCCGAGAGAAGGGCAGCGCCTGGGAGGGCGCCGGCCCATGCGCCGACGCCGGCCCCAGCCAGGCCCGCCCTGGGAGAGGAGGAGGAGGAGGAGGAGGAGGAGGAAAAGGAGGAGGAGGAGGAGGAGGAGGAGGAGGACCAGTGTAAACCCAAGAGTCATCAACGAAGCTGGAGGTAACCCTCCCTCCAAGCTCACTCTTCATGGGCCCCATACAACGGTTCAGTTCCATTGAAGGAACTGCCTCGTTGGAAGACAACCGTTTGAAGACCTTGAAGCATGCCAAAGCATTGTTCTCGGGATTTCCACGCCACGGATCAACCTGACTGCTGCGTCCTGACGATCTGGAATCGTGCCTGAACGCCGTTTGTGGGACTTCAACACCACGAATCAACCTAACTGTTGCACCCCCTGAATCCGCCGACCCCTTGGGGTCACGGAGAGTGAGATGCTTCCCCCTCCCCAAACCCTTCCCCCGGGGGCCTGGTCCAGCCGGTTTGGAGGGGGGGGGGGAGGGGGCAAATCCGTCATCCGCACACTTGGAGCCCCAGGAGGCCCCAAAACAAGCTAAAAAGGTTCCAAAGGTTCCCAGAACGGTCCAAGAGAGCTACGAATCGACGAGAGATCGCCCCAAAACGCCGAAGATTGCCTCCACGCGGCTGCGTAAGACCCCAAGACGTTTGAAACAATATTACGAAGCAAACCAAAAAGGCCCTCCAGAAGCAAAAATCGTCCCATTCCCGAGGGCAAACGTACATTTTCACCACAGTCGTCCATTCGGCTTCCACGCGGCGCAAAACGGCCCAAGAAGCCTCCAAGATCGACCCTCGCCAGCTCAAAAGGCTCTCAAAAAGGCTCCAAGACGGCGTCCGGGCGATCCACGAAGGCCCCAGAAACCATAGCAACGGCTTAGGAAAGCCGCAGGACGGTCCCAATAGGGCTCCAAAACGAGGCAAGAGGGCCCCCAAAGACTGTCCGGACGGCCCACGCGGCGGATGACTCGGTCCAAACCGCCCAAGATCGCCGCCAGACGGCCCCATGGGTGTCCAAGACGTTTGAAAACGCGACCACGAGGCGCTCCAAGCAGGCCTCCACAAGCAAAAACCGTTGGATTTCCCATGTAAAAATACATTTTCAGCACTTTCGCTTCTTGGGCTTTCACGAGACCCACAACGGCCCAAGAAACCTCCAAGATCGACCCCTGTCACCCGAAGAGGCTCCCAAGAAAGCTCCAAGACGGCTTCCGGGCGATCCACGAAGGCTCCAGAAAACAAAGCAACGGCCCAGGAAAGCCGCAGGACGGTCCCAGGAGGGCTCCAAAACGGACTAAGAGGGCTCCCAAAGGCTGTCCGGACGGCCCACGCGGGGGGCGATTCGGTCCAAACCGCCCAACATTGCCTCCAGACAGCCCCATGGGCGTCCAAGGCGTTTGCAAACGCGACCACGAGGCGCTCCAAGCAGGCCTCCACAGCAAAAACCGCCCCAGTCCTCGAAGAAAACGTGCATTTTCAGCATATTCGCTTCTTGGCCTTCCACGAGGCCCACAACGGCCCAGTAAACCTCCAAGATCGACCTCTGGCACCCCAAGAGACTCTCCAAAAAACTCCACGACGGCCTCGGGGCGCCCCACGCCCCAGAAACCATAGCAACGGCCCAGGGGAACGGCAGGACGGTCCTAACAGGGCTCCGAAACGTGTCTAGAGGGCCCCCCAGGCTGTCCGGACAGGCCACGCGGGGTACGAGTGCTGCGCCCCAAGGGGTCGGCGGCGTGGCGTAAGCCAATGAATCCTTCCAAACCACCATTTCTGGTGCGTTGATCATGGGAATCCGTGAAACTCTTGCAAGTGCTTCAAACGAATGTGCGCGGCGCCAAGGCGAGAGCCACATTTTGAGAACCACCCGCCCTCAATCCGTGAAACTCTTGCAAGTTTTTGATACGAACGTGCGCGGCGCTAAGGCGAGAGCCACATTTTGAAAAACAACCGCCCTCCATCTACGAAGCTGTTGCCACCTTTTTACGCTTCAGAACCAATCATGGTGAGGAAGTCTCAGGCGAAACGCCTGGCCCGCCCTGAAAACTGGCCTTGGGGCGCGACTGGGAGAAGTTATTTATTAGAAGGAAAAGAAATGGGGGAGGAGGAGGAGGAGGAGGAGGAGGAGGAGGAGGTGGGGGGGGAAGAGGAGGAGGAGGTGACCAGTGGACACCGTCAAAACATGGCCACAAAAGCGCGGGCCAAGAGTACGCCCACGGCCCCGTGGGGATACAGTCCACCCGTATTGTAAGGGTGCGCGGTGAGGACGCGAGGGCCTTGGAGGCCCATGTCAACGTTTTTCGAACGAGGCTGGCCAGCGAAGGTCGCTGAGGATGGGCCGCAGGGGCAAGGATGCAAGGGTACTCTGGGCTTCTTACTCAACGTGGGGGGGGAACCCCCCCGACCGGGGGTCAACCTCGCCTCGTCGTCGCGCCGCGACGGGGGTCGGAGCGCCTTCGGCGCGCGGTGGTTGCCCGCGACGGGGGTCGATGTGGGGCTGTTGGCGGGGGTGACGCCCCTCCGACGCTCATTAAGAAATTCGGGGTACCCTTGGCACGGCTGCCCATCCTTACTATGCGGGCTGACTGCACCCAGAACGGGCCGCATTCAGAGCAGTGAAGAGCCCAGGCACGGAGAACACGAGGGCGCACCGTGTACCTCGCGACCATGTTTATTGCGCTTATTATTTTTCTTATTCTTCTTCTTCTTCTTCTTCTTCTTCTTCGACCCATGGGGATACCCAGAAGGGACAGCACTCAAAGAGAAGAAGAGCCCAGGCACGACGATCACGAGGGCGCACCGTGTACCTCTCGACCCTCGCACCAGCTTCAGGTCCGGCATGTCCCCCTACAGGCGGATTTCGGACGAAAACTTACAAATAGTCAAACAATATGCAAAAAATGCCCGAAAATACAAAAAAAAAAAAAAAAAAAAAAAAAAAAAAAAAAAAAAAAAAAAAAAAACGTCCACATACTATTTTCTAAACTATTCTTGAACATTCCCCCTGTACAGGGACAGGCCCGACTTAGCACCGGCTGCACGCCCACCTTAGCCTGGCCGGGAGGGCGCATGCACCGATCCTGGGCCCAGACTCTGGGGAAACACAAAAAGATGCCCATCCAGGCGAAGCCAGCCGTGGCGACGAGGGCCTCCCAGAGGAGCCCCAAACAGGCGCAAAAACGAGTCCGAGGGCAGCGGCATCGGATTACCTCTTTCGGGGGCGCGCAAGCATGGATTAGCGATCCATGGATTTGGCGCGCGGTCGCAAAATCCATGGATCGGGGGAGGTGCACTCCCCGAAATGCGGCCGGTGCCGCCGCGCTCGGCGGCGGAAATCCGCGAGATTTCCCATGGAAACAGGACCCGTCGCTAATCATCGCTAATCCACGCCCCCTGGACCCATGTTTGCGATCGCCTGACTTGTTCAATGTGTGCTGGGTTCTTCACTATTCGGGCTTCCGACTCTTCCTCCTCTGAGGATCGGCCCGGCCAGCATCGGCGTCGGCGAATGGAGGGCGCCCCCCTGGGTGGCAGCGGCAGGGGGGGACTGGCACAAGGGGGGATGCATCGGCCTGGAATCGGCGATACATTGCCGATGGGTCGGCGATGGGCCCCCGATAGAGAATCCGCACCTTCCTGGGCAACTTGGGGCTATCGGGCCCCTATCGGCGATCAGTGGGCGATTCGGAGTCGATGCATGCCCCCCTCTGCCTATCCCCCCCCATCGTTGCCCCTGACCCCCGACGCGCCGGCATCTGGAACCAGGTGCCGGTGCCGAGGTCCAGGTCCGCCAGCTGCGCCCTCGGCACAGTGGGGGCGTCTGAGTGCGCCCGCTCGCCGGGATCGGCTGAGGTCGGGCGTGTCCCCCACCCACAGGCGATATTGGGCGAAAAATACGAAAGAAAAAAAAACAAAAGCACAAACAAAAAAAAACAAGAATAGTCAAAAAAATCGTCCCCAGACTATGTTTGAACTACTTGTTTGAAGATTCCTCATGTGGAGGGACAGGCCCGACGCAAGGCTCGGCAGAGCCACCCTGCAGGCGGCCGATGCTGCACTGGCACGCAGGCCTCCGGCGTCGTGGTGTTGCTCACGGCGCGGGCCTGCCCAGGCCTCCAAGGCATCGAGAAATTCAGCGCGCAGGCTTGTCGTTGTTGTCAGCCTCTAGTAGGGGGCCACGTGCGAGCCCTACCCCTACCCCCCACGATTTCCGAGGGGGAGGGTAGGGTTCACTTCGTTCGGGAGCTCCCAAGCGAAGTGGACCCCACCCTCCCCCTCAGAAATCGCAGGGGGCACGGGTAGGGTTCGCATGCGGTCCCCTACTCTAGGGGCCCTCGGCGGGCCCCGGGGCCGTCAAAAAACGAATCGGGATGCACAACCGGCCCTGGGGGAAGGGCCGGAATTTTCGGGGGGTCCGTGCATGGCAGAGCAAGACATCTGGTCCCCGGGCACGGTGCCCTCGACGCCCTCCCCCGGGCCAGCTTTCCGCCGCGGGCCGTGCGCGTTGGTCCCAGGTGCCCGAAGTCCTGAGTATCACCTAGCTTCGCACATCGCGCGTCACGCGTCGGGCCCCGCGATGCGCGATGCGCGACCGTCTTCCCGCCCGAATGGGTGACCCAGCGAGCTGGCACCTCCGGCTGCCGAGACCAAGCAGAGCCTGGCCGGCGTGATCACGTCGCCACGCCTCGACGGAGGCATCCCAGGTGAGGCCCGAGCAGAGGGCTTCGGAGGATCGCGCGGCATCGGCGTCGTCGGCGATGCATCCTCGCCGTCGGCATCCGGCTCCACATCGAGCCGCATCGGCGGTGCATCGGCGAGCCTCCGACCCCACCTGCTCGGACCCCATCTGGGAGGCCCTGGGTCCCACACTTTCGCCCCGAGACCGCCCCTCGGACTCCTCCGGGACGCCATCCTGGTAGAGCCGGCCCGTATCATGAGGACGCGCAATAAGGATGTAAGGGCCTTGGATGCCCACTTCGAGGCTTCTCGAGCGGGGCGCGGCCAGCGAAAGTGGCCGAGGATGGGCCGAGGAGGCAAGGATGCAAGGGTACCCTTGGGAAGGCTACCCTGGATTCCATAATAATGAAGTGGGGGGGGCACATTTGGGGAGGGTCTGATTTGAGCTGTCTTGGAGGGTTCGGGGGGGGTCTGGGCAAAGGGCCGCCCTTTCATGGATGGGCTGGGGCGGGTCTAAAACTTATCGTCTGGGAGGGTTGTGACCCCCTCCTGGAGTACCCCTCCTCCTCCTCCTCCTCCTCCTCCTCCTCCTCCTCCTCCTCCTCCTCCTCCTCCTCCTCCTCCTCCTCCCCCCCCTCCTCCTCCTCCGCCTCCTCCTCCTCGTCCTCCTCCTCATCCTCCTTCTCACCCTCCTCCTCCTCCTATTCCCCCCCTCCTCCACCTTGTCCTCCTCCTCCTCCCCTTCCTTCTCCATCTCCTCCTCCTCCTCCTCCTCCTCCTCCTCCTCCTCCTCCTCCTCCTCCTCCTTCTCCTCCTCCTCCTCCTCCTCCTCCTCCTTCTCGTTATTACGAGATCTGGAGTACCCATCCTCACCATGCGGGTCGACTGCAACGTCCTGCGGGCCAAGAGCCCGGCCGCAGCCGCGAGGGCCCTCATCCCCCCCAGAGGCCAGGAGGCCGAAGCGCGGGCACCGCGGCGGTCTGCCCATTAAGACAGGCCTCCGACGGCTCGATGCGCCTTGGCATCCAGGCCCCGGGCCCCGCGACCGCCCTCCTCCTCCTCCTCCTCCTCCTCCTCCTCCTCCTCCTCCTCCTCCTCCTCCTCCTCCTCCTCCTTCCCCGACCCCTTCCCATGTGACGGGCCTTCTCATCCCGACTCGCTCTTTGGCAACATGCGGAGGCGGGGGGCCTTCTGAGGAGGTGGGGTGCTTCTTGGAAGCCCTCCCGCCTTCTCAGAAGCCTCCTCGGAAGCCTCCACAGAACCCGCCGAGCCCTTCTGAGAAGCAGCCTGCCTTCTGAAGGGGAGCTGCAGAACCACCGTTACGATAGGCACTCCCGCAAGCGAGGGAGGCACTGAGTAGACGAAACTTGAGAAAGGAATCGAGCAGGGCGGGGCCGTTTTTAGTAGAGCGACGAAAAGAACCTGATCTTGCGCGAGATGGCATAGCGGCCTGACGCGGTGGCTTGCGCAGACCGCCAGAGCGGAACGCTGCATTGGAGACGAGGGCGCTTGCGCGCGACCTCACGTGAGCTGTTTACGTGCCAACGTCGGTGAAGACCACCCCGCTTTTTTGCGTCGCCCAGTAAACGCCTGGGGCCGATTCGCAAAAACGGAAGCTGTGCCGCTCGGGGCTCTTCCCCCCTCGACCCCGCAGAGGCCCCCCTCGCCGCTCGACCCGGCAGGCGCGCCACGCCGCGCTCTGCGACCCGCCCCCGCGGACCTCCGCGAGCCAGGGTGCCGAGGCAGAGCCGGCTGTGGCGACGAGCCCAACAGCAGAACAAGCCCAGAACCGGGAGGTCCCCCCAAACAGGGCCCCCTTGGAAGACGACGACGACGACGACGACGACGACGACGAGGAGGAGGAGGAGGAGGAGGAGGAGAACCAGAATAACCCCAAGGCTTATCGGGGGCGGCCGCAGGCGATCGCATACTCCGCCTTGTCGCTGTCCAGCCTTTCGGGAGAAAACGGTGACCATGACCAGGACTTAACGCTGAAACGTGGGTGCCGATCCTGGTGACCGTCCATCTTGGCCAGCCTCAACTCGTGGATCATCCTCGCGGATCGGCGACGGCCAGCAGTGGATCATGACCCAAATTCGAGGCCTGGGCCCCAAAACCGTGTGGCGACAGACCACGAGGTGACGTCGAGATTCCAAGAGACCTCGCCGCGCGGTCCGTCACCGCACGGTCTCACCACCTCGGAGGCCCCCGTCGCCCCAGGACGTCCTCGGAGAACAACCCGAGCCCCAGCACAGTGCGCTGACCCCGAATCCCCGCTGACTCGCCCCGCGACGTAGTCACCGCGCCGTTTGGGAGCCTCCGGGCGTTTCTTCACCCGAAGCCTGTCGTCGCCAAAGCCGGCGGCCACGTACAGCAGGTCTCCCGCGGCGCCCACCGCGCAGCCCGCGCGCGGCGCGGGGAGCTGCAGGGGCTCCTGCCACTGGCCTCCCGCGGGCCAGGGAGTCGGCCACCTCCCTTTCTCCACCCTCCTCCAATCTCCTCCTCCCTCCTCCCTGCTCCCTGCTTTCAGAGCACGCTTCTTCCAGCACCCCAAGGGGAGCTGCCAGGGGGTGTTGCACTCTCCCGTTCGCGGCCAGATTGTGGAGATGTCTCAAGCGGTTTGCTCGATTCGTGGCTGGGGCTCCTCTGCTTTCAGAGCAGATCGTGAGGATGTCTCGAGCGAGTCTAACGAAACGCTGGTATAGGCACCCCCGACCTCACTCCTATTAGAGCCCCAAGAGATTCCAGATGTAGCAGGCATAGCACTCGGGCATTCAAAAGGAAAGCCACAGGAGATTTCTCAGTTGCCACAGGCTAACACTTCTCTCACCCAGACTCTCACAGGCGGAATCGCCAACAACTGAGATGCGCGTATGGGGATCTCCGCATCGAGTAATTAATCCCGAGCCGTTTTTGTTGACGACCCTGGGGCCTGGCGAAGGCCTGCGAAGTCCGAAAATGACAAAACAAGGTCCCTGTAAGTCCGAACCCGTTCCCCAGCGCCCGCTTTTCTTCATCCCGAGTCTTTTTTGACGATCCGGACCCCGACCCTTTCCCAGGAAACGTCATACTAAGAGACCCAGCTGGGAATTCAAGCCAACGGAAACAAGCAGCAGGAATTGCTCAATGCTGCTTGCTTTCGCCAAACGTGTTCATGATTGTGCAGAACGTGATGTTTTTCGATATCGACAAGCGCATCGACGGCCTCCACAATGACATCTGGGAGCCAGAGTACCCGGTATGCCGCAACCTCCTTTACGCGGACGATATGCACTTCCTATTAGCAGCGACTCTGGGAAACTGCAGACATTACTCGACACCGTAATCGAAGAAGAAATCAGATACGGTCTGAAACTCACTTGGGACAAAAACTCGATGCATGGAGCGTGCACAATGACGGCGTAATTCCATCCCCTACAGGTGCCCCACTCAAAGCAGTGGAGCAAGCAGTGTATATTGGAGGCTTATTGAACATCAAATGCATGGCAAAGCCTGAAGTGCCCAGAACTGTACAAAGCTATTGTTTTGCAGGCAGACAGACATCGTTTAGACAGCTTTCACGCGCAATGTTGAAGACGAGTTCTAAGAATTTCTAGTGCGTATGTTTCACGAGTGCCTGATGAAGGTTTTCTGGAGCGGGAGGGAGAAGGCCTGATGAAACCCACACTTCGCGGGCGCCAAACGGCGCTTTACAGGCAAATCGCAGCGCTGTCTGGAGACGACCCCCTTAGAATTTTAACTTGCCACCTCGGCACCGACCTGCCCAGAAGACGGGCGCACCGACGACGCAGGGGGAGGAGTAAACAGCAAATGGGCCCTTTGCGTTCGTGCCCTCCTGTCAGACATTCAAGTGTGGCTTCTGTGCTGCCCTGCCCCCCCTCCTTGTCCTCCTATTCCCGCCTGCATTCCCCTCCCTCCGCAGCGTGGCGCCGTGAACTGCACTTCCTGAACTTTTGATCTGCCAGTGCGCCATACGAGCGCCAGGCTTGACTGACCAACTGGCAGGGCGCAGCGGCGACTCCTGGAGGCCGAAAACCGCCGAGGCCACCCGCCGCCGCCGCCGAGGCCGCGGCCGCGGCCGCCGCCGCCGATGCCGATCGCCGTCGCCGCGGCCGCCGCGCCCAGCAGGGGGGGCGGCGGCTTGGGTTCCGCGCGCCTGAGATAGGGTCCAGCCGGTCGACCACCGTCACGGCGAGCCTGGGGCCGGCCGCTTTCAAAAGTGCGGGGATCCTGTTCCTCCTCCTCCTCCTCCTCCTCCTCCTCCTCCTCCTCCTCCTCCTCCTCTTCCTCCTCCTCCTCCTCCGATAATTATTACTATTCCTCATTACTATTAGTCATAGTATTATCATTATCCTCATTCGTCTTATTCTGATGTGTAAGATTCCTCTTCGTGATATTCGTAATAACGAGGGGCATGCACTCTCTTTTGTTGTCAGCACTTTGTCTTATCAACTCTGCCACCGTCTTTATGTGCTGGCCCACTCTCGAAACAGACGAGGCCATAGAGTAGATACTCACAAAATAGGTAGAGGCCGCATCCCCCTTTGAAACGTGGAGCCACGAGGTCAACAGGACAGGCGAAAAGGGAGAGGAGGGCGGGAGACTTGAGCAATAATACAGTGGAAATACGGAGAATACAAAACTGACCTCGTTGGCCCCCTCAATACCGTGCCCGTCTGCAAGCATACTTCGCACTAACATGAGGGGCCTGAACTCTCTCTCTTTTTGTCAGCACTTTGTCTCATCAACTCTACCACTGTCTTCACGCACTGGCCCACTCTCGAAACAGACGAGGCCATAGAGTATATACTCACAAAATAGGTCGAGGCCGCATCCTAAGACGTCCCAAATGGAAGTGAGCTCAGGAGTTGATGGAATCGAAGACAGTGCCGCGATATACTGCGGGGCTACACCAGATTTTTGCCAAGAGCTGCGACAGCTTGGGTAGGTAAGTTTGGGCATGTTCTGTAATCCTGATTCCTTCCAGTTCGACGTGTCGTTTTCCAGAATACTGGCAGATGCCCCGACCCCCACATATGTGCCGTTCACACAGGGAAACACCGATACTGCCACAGTTACCAAACATTAGTTGGGTACGCTTCCGCCACGGCGATCCAAAGGCACACTGGTCGATAAACTTCGCATGCGCCTTCGGGTCTCTCGCGAGCTTCAGGAACTCTGGAGCGCGCCACAAGATACTCATGATAGGGTTCTCCACGGCCCAGGGGATACCCAAGACATGAACCTTGTTGACAAACTTTAGGATCCTGCGGGCCTGGAGGTTCCCATTATCGAAGGCTCTTCTGTCCTTATCCGAGATAGGCTTCACGGGGTTGGACACTCCCCAGAGTTCCGCCCGCGATCGAAATACATTGGTCCTGTGACGGGCGATACCCCAAGATCGAAATTCTATGGTTCTCACAGCTGCAACGATCTGGCCGTTCTTTGCCTCAGAGCATAGCAAATTGAAGTTGCTGAGACTCGTCGAATCTAAGGAATATGAGATGACCGCGCCCCGCAGTCTCGCACGCATACGAGGCCGTGGGCACGGCGCACGCGGCGGCAGCAGACCTCCTGGCGTCGGCGGCGCGCGCCTTGGTCGCGCTCCTGTTTTTCTCGCCTGGTGCAGAAAGCTGACGGCCATCGCTTGCCATCGGTGCTGCCGTAATGACGGGCTTCCTGTCCTCAGGTCGGGCATGTCATCCCACAGGCGGACCTTTTGGACGAAGGGAGAAGAAGCCAAAAAACATTCAAACATGCGTCCCCAGACTATGGTTTGACTACTCCGAGTTTCTTAATGAGCGTCGGGGGGCGCCACCCCCGCTGACAGCCCAACATCGACCCCCGTCGCGGGCAGCCACCGCGCGCCAAAGGCGTTCCGACCCACGTCGCGGCGCGACGACCAGGCGAGGTTGACCCCCGTCGGTGGGGGTACCACCCCACACTTCTTAAGAAACCCAGGGTATGTGTTGCTGATGTTTGAAAACTTGTCCTGCTTTTCTCCTCCTCCTCCTCCTCCTCCTCCTCCTCCTCCCCCCTCCTCCCCCTCCTCCTCCCCCTCCTCCTCCCCCTCCTCTCCTCCTCCTCCTCCTCCCTCCTCCTCCCTCCTCCTCCTCCTCCTCCCCCCCTTTTTCCCCCTCCTCCTCCTCCCCTCCTCCCCCTCCTCCCCCTCCTCCCCCCCCTCCCCCTCCTCCCCTCCTCCCCCACCTCCTCATCCTCCTCCTCCTCCTCCTCCTCCTCCTCCTCCTCCTCCTCCTCCTCCTCCTCCTCCTCCTCCTCCTCCTGTAGGGGGACATGCCCGACTTAGACCTATCCCCGTGCGCGCTGTCTCTGGCAGACCGCGGCCGCCTTCCCCGCCGCCGCGGTGCGGCCGCCCCCTGGCAAGGGGGCGGAGGTCTCTGAGGCGCTCGGTTCGAGCTCGGGGCGTGCCACGCACAGCGGACGGTGAGACGCACAGAGACATACTAATACGATATGTCCGCATTGGAGGCGCGCGTCCGACCCGAACGTGTTGTATACCCATCTTGTAATAGATCCTTTCCCGAGCAGTGTGGCCAGAAAGCGCACGCCACGACGCACGTACTATGAGATTTCTCGGTGCGCGCGTCACCCCTGGGGGGAGGCGACGCACACATAGTATGAGTATGTCGGGGTGACGCCGAGACGGTGGCGATCGAGCGTGGCGGCCAGAGGCTGTCTGCGTGGTCTGCGCTTTGGCTCTATCGCTGACACGGGTACCATCGCCATCAGAATCAGCATCATCATCATCATCATCATCATCATCATCATCATCATCATCATCATCATCATCATCATCATCATCATCATCATCATCATCATCATCATCATCATCATCATCATTAGCAGCATCATCATCATCATCCCCACCACCACCACCACCACCACCATCATCATCATCATCATCATCATCATCATCATCATCATCATCATCATCATCATCATCATCATCATCATCATCATCAACAACATCAACATCATCATCATCATCAGCAGCAGCAGCAGCAGTACCATCATCATCACAGCAGCAGCATATTCTGCATCTGCATCGTCATCAGCATCTTCATCATCATCATCATCATCATCAAAATCACCATCATCAGCAGCATATTCAGCATCATCAGCATCATCAGCATCATCATCACCATCAAATTCATCTTCTTCATCATCATCATCATCATCATCATCATCATCATCATCATCATCATCATCATCATCTTCGTAATCAGCAGCATCTTCATCATCATAATCATCGTCATCATCGTCATCGGCATCGTCATCACCAACACAACCTTCAGCGTCGGCCTCACCGGCCTCAGCGCAAACGAACGTATTGATATTCATCATCGTCATCATACACACCACCAACATCACCATCACAATCATCACAATCACCACCGTCATCACAACCAATACCATCACCGTCATCATCGCCATGATCATCACCAACAACGCCATCCTGGACGTGATTGCCATCATCAATACCATCATTGCCATCATCGCCGTAAGCAGCAGCATCATCATCGTCATCATCATCGTCATCAGCATGGGCATCGTCACCATAATCATCAGTATCAGCATCATCATCATCATCATCATCATCATCATCATCATCATCATCATCATCATCATCATCATCATCATCGTCAGCATCGTCATCATCATATCATCGTCGTCATCATCGCCATCATTATGGACATCATCAGCATCATCAGCATCATCAGAATCAGCAGCATCACCATCATCATCAGGATCGTCATCAACATCGTCAACATAATCATCATCATCATCATCATCATCATCATCAGCAGCATCAGCATCATCATCACAATCATCATCATCATCATCATCAGCATCACCATCATCATCATCATCATCAGCATCATCAGCATCTGCATGGTCTTCGTCAGCGTCACCATCATCATCACAAAAATCGTCATCAGCAGCATCATCAGCATTATCAGCATCGCCGTCGTCGTAATCATCGTCGTCATCATCATTATCGCCATCATCAACATCATGAAGAATCGCCCTCTCATCACCATCATGATTGTCGTCATCAGCATCATCATCATAATCCACATCATGTTCATCATCATCATCATCATCGTCATCATCACCATCATCGTAATCGCCATGATCATCATCAACAGCATCACACTCACAAACAGAACCACCATCATTACCGCCAGCATCATTACCATCATTACCACCGTCGCCATCATCAGCATCATCAGCATCACTACAGTGATTACCATTACCATCAACATCATCTTGAGCGTCGTCATCATCCTCATCAACAGGATCGCCATCACCAACGTCATCGATATCATGATTATCACCATCCCCATCATCACCATCACCATCGCCATCATCATATTCAACCTCACCACCGTCATTAGCATCATCATCATAATCATCATCATGGTCATCGCTACCATCGCCGTCGCCATCATCGCCGACGTCATCATCGCCATCATCAGTACCCGTATCGTCATCGTCATCCTCATCGTCGTCGTCATCATCAGCAAGATCATTGCCATCATCATGATCACCATCAGCATCATCATCAACACCAGCACCATCACCATCATCACCATCAACATCTTCATCAACAACGTCATCAGCAGCATCAACTGTATCCCCCTTCTCCGCCATCTCCTCCCCCCTCCCCCATCCTTCTCCCCGTCGCGCGCGCCCTCCCGCGAGCGGAGGTGGAGGATGGAGATGGATGGAGGCGGCGAGAGGGGGGAGGTGGAGAGAACATATACGTCCTCCTTTCCCCTCACGCAGCCCTCCAGCCTTTGCCTCTTAATTCAGAAAGAATGAGGAAGAGGAGGAGGAGGAGGAGAAGGAGGAGGGGGAGGAGGACGGCGACAAAGGCAACAACGACGACAGCGACGACGACGACGACAACGACAACGATCCCATGGAGCCCGTTGGTGCCGAGGCCGCCGATCACGTGTATCGCGCCAGCGGCCTGAACCCAGTCGGGGCGGGGGGAGAGGGGG
>CAUYUJ010007722.1:0-12500 GCA_963575745.1 Prorocentrum cordatum
CGGTCCACGCTGGCTGGCATAAACAGCTCGTCCCAGTCGCAGCCCCGGGCGCGTCGGTGGGGCGGGCTGGGCGCTGCGCCTGGGACGGCGATCTCACGGACGGAGGGCGGGCCGCTCTGGACATGGAATTCTCACCGCAGCGCCGCGCGCATTCGTAGTTACCGAAGCTTTTGCAACAGCTTCACGGACGGAGGGCGGGGGGTGCTCAAAAGGAAGGTGGCCCTCGCCTTAGCGCCGCGCTCAGTCGTCTCAAGGTTATGCAGCAACTTCACGGGTGGAGGGCTTGTGGTTTTCGAGGCGTGGCTCTCGCCGTAGCGCCGCGCACATTCGGTCCTAGACTGTGAAACCAGTTTTGCAACTGAAGGGGGGGACAATACTCAAAATGTGATTATCGTGGTAGCGCCGCGCACACACGTCTTAAGAAATTGAAGCCGTTTCACGAATGAACGCTGGCTTCTTTTCAACATGTGGTTCGTGCCTTAAGGCCGCGCACACTCGTCGTAAGAATTCGTAGCAGCTGTAGGGCTGGAGGGGAGCGTTTTCAAAATGGTGTCATCGCCTTAGCGCCACACACACACACACTCGTCTCAAAAGTGTGCAACAATTTCAAGGATGGACAGGGCAGCGAGTTCAAAATGATGCTCTCGCCAAAGCCCCGCGCACACTCCTCGTAAACATTTGCAGCAATTTCGACAATGGACGAGGGGTTGAATTCAAAAGTCTTGTCGCCTTAGCGCCGCGCATACTCTTTTCAAACGTTGCACTAGCTTCATGGATGAACAACTGTTACTGTTCAAAGTAACGTTGTCGCTTTAGCGCTGCGACCATTCGTCTCAAACTTTGCACCAATTTGAAAGATTGAACACCGGTCGGTTTCAAGAATCTCGCCTCGAGCTGGATTCGTTTGTTCTTCCATGCGACGTTTAGCAATCTTCAGGACTGCTCATTTCCGATCTGGAATTATCGCCCGAGACTCCGTTGTGAAGACCTGAAGTTTCACTGAATGTACGGCTGCACGGGTCCGTGGCGTGTTTGAGTCAGTGGAGCGGTCAGCTGAAACTTCCTCGAAGCCCGTGGCTGCAACAGTAACATTATGCAACATTTACCCATCGGTCGGAAGAAGTAGGTAGAAACATGAAGTAGGAAGGCGTTGGCAATAGATTGGGTTTCCGCCCGCCTCCTGAAGAGGAGGGAAGGGGGAAACCCACTCGACTCTTGAAGTAGGAAGGCGCTCAAAGTAGATTGGAATCTGGGAATCCAAAAATACCTACTTTCAACGACCGATGGGTACGTGGCTGGGGGCGGTCCTTCTTCGAAAAGAAGATGCCGCAGGACACTTTGATGAACTGACTTTAGGATCTTCTGATTGAGCTCCTGATTACGCAGCAGAGCATGCAGGGCGATTCCTTTTCAAAGCGGAACCATCGCCAAAATGGCAAGCCCAGCTGTGCTGGTATGTCAAGCGGGGGCGCTTCAGGCGAAAAAGAAGACATGCAGGGGCGCATGAGGAGGGAACTTGGGACGGGAGGGTGTATTACAGCATCGCTGACACAGATTTGGTATACTCTCCTCCTCTGCGTCCTCCTCCTCCACCTCCTCATCCCTGCTCCTCATGCCGCACTCCTCCCTCTCATCCTGGATATGCTGCTGCTTCTCCAAGTGTACTCCTTGGTTGCCCTGCAGTGCGTAGCGCGTTGCGAAGTTCGCGGTCAACTGCGACACAAATACCTTCCTCGGAGCTTCCGAGAACGGTTGGCCCTCAGGAGGCTCCCCGAAGAGCCCGAAGAGTCCCCTTCCACCCTCCTCCTGCTCCTCCTCCTCCACTCCTCCCCGTCTCCCCCTCTTCCTGGATATGCTGGTGACTGACCGACTGGCTGGCTAAAGGCATCGGAGTCCCTGGGGACTCTGCCATCCACTGCTCCCCTCTATCTCCTCCTCTTCCCACTCTGCCTCCGCTTCCCCCTCCCCCTGCGCTTCCCCCTCCCCCTCCCCCCCTCCTCCTCCACCCCTCCCCCTACCCTCCCCCGTCCTCCTCCTCCTCCTCCTCCTCCTCCTCCTCCTCCTCTTCATCATCCTCCTCTTCTTCCTCCTCCGCCTCCTCCCCTCCTCCTTCTCCTCCTCCTCGTTTTCCTCTTCCTCCTCCTCCCTCCCCCTCCTCGTTCTCCTCCTCGTTCTCCTCTTCTTCCCGATGCATCGGGGCGCTCGTCTGACCGCTCCACATCTAGGCCTCGGGCGAACAATCTGTCATGACAGCCGAATCCTTGTCCCTTCCCTCCGGGAGGAAACCAGCTCTTAGTTTCTGTAGGGTCTTTACCCCATGATCCCCAAGTTTTCTGCAAGGGAAGGAAATATACCTCAACTGCTTACAGGAGTACGCCCCATATCTCATACAAGCAAATTCGGGTGCCATGCGTGTGGCACGGTGTCTACGGCAGCCAACTTATGCGGAGCCTCCCCGCGGGCCTCGAGAACCCTCGAGGCCTCCACAGCACGCGCAACAATGGATCCTGCGCGCATGCTTTGCGCAAGCCGTTACACTCGGCGTAGACGGACGGCACCAGCGGCTACCGCCGGGTTCATACCAGTCATGCTCGCTAATCGCTCGCACGGGCCGAATCGGGCCAATCGCACGCGGCCGAATCGATCTCGCCGAGTGCCGAATCGCCACGCAGTCGAGACTACCCGCCGCTGCCCCGACGGCGCCGACCCAGTGCGCCACGCGCTCAGTAAGCGCGTGAGACTTAGACCTGAGAAGCCTGACTTCGCTCGGAACTCTGAAACTGGCGGCAGCTCGATTCGCCCACAAATCGGCCTGGCTATTGCAAAACCTGTCCGACCTGGAGATCCGCCCCGCGACGACAGCTTCCGCGGACAGATGCGCTTTAATCTTACGCACCGCCATGCCGCTCTCGCCGAGACCTCCCAAATCCTCCAGGAGAGACCAGAAGCGCCGCCAGAGGTGCGCCCAAGCACTGCCAAACGCAGCGGTGCGCTCAGGACCCCTGACGCATGCACCATCACACACAAACGCACTGTCGGCGATGGCCTCAATCGGAGGGACACCTACCTTCAATAACTGCACCAACGCGGTCAGCTCCGCACCCTCCACGTCCTTGACGGGCCCATCACACGCGCCATTCACAGCGTCCAAGACCTCGAGAGGGTCCGACGCAATCGCAACAATCGCCCATCCCGCGACCAACCCCTCCGCCGAGCCCCCCTCGAAGACGAGTCCGTCGAGGCAGGCGCTCGGGGCCTGGGTCGCGCCAAGGCCCGAGCGGCGGCGCCAGGCGATCTGCCGATTTCCAGGCGGCCTCCGCCCTACAGGCAACTTAGCGCGATCCCAAAGACATCTCTCAAGCAAGGTCTTGACCACTGGGTCGCCCGCCCTGTTCTCGTCAGAACTCCAAACTCTTCAGGCGCAGGCGGTCGCTCAGTGGCATCGCACAAAAAAAAAACTATGACGCAACGCGCCCTCGAAACCGCGCGACGAACACGCGGCGTCGGCAGAGATGCCAGCGACGCGCTTCCTCGCCGCCGGCCACTGTCCATTGACGATGACCGATCGGAGGTATCCTCTCTGCGTATCAGTTAGTGGCGGTGTAGCTCTCTGCACCCGCTGGATCGGCACCTCCCCGTGGCCATCAGAGACGCTACAAACAGCGCCGCCAGCCAGGTACCCAAAAGACTCGCCCGGAGAAACGTGCGTCCACTGCCAGGCCTGCGCGGCCTTGTCCAGAAGTTGCGCGCAGAAGTTGCGCGACAAACCACGTGCAGACCTCCCATCGCATCGACCGCGCCACCCTCGTGCGTGACCCATCGGAACGGCCCCAAGATGGCACATCCGGCGCGCTCAAGCGAAAGCCGCGCAGCCCCGCAGGGCCCGTGGACCTGGGCCCAGTGTCTGATCCCAAGACATCCCGACAAATAAACATCAAGGATCCTCGAAGGCACCCATGACTCCCACAGTCGCGAACGTCACGACAGGCATCGTCGTGGGCCGATGCGTCAGGTCGAGCTTGCCATGACACATTAGCGTGAGGGCCCCACTCTTGTCTGCAGTTTCCGGCTCGATCGCCGCACAAGCCAGCGCCCTCGCAGACTCCAGTTCTCCAGCGTCGCAGCCAGCCGCCGACGTGCCGTAGGAGAAGCTGGCTTCGCTGCCTGCACGCGGGATCCGAACCGACGCGCCGTCTCTTCCTGGAGCCAGCCCAACACTTCTTCATCCGTCTCACTCTGCTGCTGGCCTGTCGAATCTCCTTCCTGGCCCTCCTGTCAATGCGACGGCCCGCGGTGCGCTCCGCGCCCGCGTTGCACCCATGTCTGGCTGCCTGCGCACCTGTTCGCTTCGAAAATGGAGACGCTGGCTACGCGATCGTTCGACAACACGCGCGTCTTGCCAGTGTGCAACGTCAGGTCATGCCCCCCCAGGATTCGCTGCAAATCCTTGGTAGCCTGCGCGAGCTCTCGACAAACGCGATCTCTACCACCTGCGCGCTGCATGTCGTCCACTACAACCATCGTCATGACAGTCCTGTGTAGGCGATGCACCTTGCCCAGGGGGCAGATAATCGCCAATTTGATCAAAATGGTCGCTCAACCGCCCCCTGCAAGGGCAGCGCGTTCGGTCACGATCCCCCTCAGAGACCACGGGGCCCAACGCGAGGCACCGCTGAGCCCTGCAGGGGTCGACCTGGAGCCCAAGTTGCCAGAGCGGGAACCCCGTGGCGACAGCAGCCTCCAGGAGCCAGCGATGCTGAACGTGTTCAAGGGTTCTCAGGAGGTCCAAGAACTTGGGCGGAGCGCCAAATCCCTCTAGACGCACCTCTGGATTTACACGTGGCCCATTCAGACCAAACAGTCCGTTGCCAAACATCCCTCTCGCGATGCCCCTCCACGCAGGCCCAGAAGTAGGACCGCCGACTCTCCTTTTCCCAGGACGCTGCCAGCAGCCTCTCGAGACGGGTTTGCACGCGCGCCACCGCGTGTAGCAATGCAATCGACTGAACTCCTCCCAATCGCTTCTGCAGGGAAGCAATATTCGTGCAGAACGTCGGCCAGCATGCAGAAGTGTCTATCGCCATTATCAAGTCGATGAAACTTGCAAGACCTTCGTTCCCAAGTTCCAGCAGTTGCACGGGCCTACTAGAGTCGAAACCAACTCCAGACGTCTTCTTGAAAGTCATCGAGACCTCACGCATCAGCTCGGCGCTAGGCCTGGGAGGCCGCGCGCCGAGGCCCGCGGGCCAGCTTGCACTTTCATGCCATTGCCCCACTATCCACCATATTGACCACTCTTGCTGCAGCAAATCCATCTCGCGCTGCCTGCGCACAGCAATATGCGACCTCTCGCGGTCGGGGGCACACGGGGTCCAGGGCACCTTTTCCCGCGCCATGGCAAACGTACCTCCAGCACCTGAGCCCGCCTGGGCCGCAACCCAGTCCCTAGACTCCTTGCCGCGGTTCGACATGTCGATCTCGGCCAGTTGCGATGCGCGGTACTTCGCGCTACTCGAGAACAGCTTCAAGGCCTCGGTCTCCAGCCCCTCGATCGGAAACAAAGAGAAGGCACTCCGCCATTGCCGACGTCGCCGTCAGGAGAGGCCATGACCGTCGCAGGTGCCTTGCCGAGTAACCTGCGAACTGATGTAAACGCAGCGATGCGCGTCGGCGGCGGAGTCCAACGCGGCGCGAAACGAAGCGACGCACCTGCGCTCCGAAGCCGCAGCGCGCCAGGCGACGCCCGCGGGAACTTCGGCGGCAACTTCGGCAAAGCCTCCGCCAACCTGGGTCGCACACGCTTCCCGCTACCGCACATCTTGCCCGCATCTGACTTCGAAATCTGAAAAAAATATCCGCTGAGCCTCGGCAGCCTCGACAAAATCATGCCGGGCCCTCGGCGGATCCTGCCTCGAAACATAACCCCGCGGCGCGCGGGCCCTGGCATCGGCCCACATCTCATCCCAACGTGGTCTCGCACATCCCGCAGACCTCGCATCGGGGCACGGACGGGGCACAGGCATCGCGCGCATCTTGAGCTTGCCCACCGTCGAGGCGACCTCGAGACACACTGCAACACGCGGACTCAGCGGCACCGCGGACCGAATCGTCACCTGGCAATCCTGCAAACAATCAGAGACCAGAAACATCAATCGTTCGACCAGCTGGAGCACGCGCGCCCTGCGAAGGCGCCACAAAAGTAGCATCAAACCAACCCATGACTCCAACACTCAGCGGGTCGGACGGCTCGTTATTTCCGATCCTGCGCGCGCGCACTCCGCGACGCGAAACATGATCTCCATATTATCAGCCGCCGTGCCGATCCTGTCGATGATATGCGCATTCAAAAGCGCCACACCAGCCGTCGCGAACCCAGAGTGCAGGCAACAGGGAGCACGGCCAGGGGCAATTGTACACTCAACTCCCTCAATAGTACCTATACCAAACTGCTGCGAACAACAAGTCAGCAGGCCACCGCTGCCACTGCCTCTGCGCCCTGCTACGCAGTCAACGGCGGACGAGAATATAAAATTCCACCCCAGAGCTCTGAGAAGCGCCGGTTCTTCATCACCTGCACTGTCCTCTGTGTCCATCGTGTCGCTGAAGGTCGAGTAAACATTGGCACTCGCACAGACAATCTTCCAAATCTTCACGCCGCTAGCCCGCCGTCGCCCTCGGTCGCCAGGAGCGCGCCCCTGCCCCAGATGGTTTGGCCTTCTTGGCAGCTGCCTCCTGCAATTCGCTGATGAACGACAGGCGATGTCCAGGGCCCATCAGAATGTCGGCCCCTTGCACGGCCAACGACACACAATCCCATTCTTGATCAGATGAAGGCGTGGGCCCGCCAACAACAATCGCCACCGCCGCCGCCGAACCCGTCGCGAGGTCCACAGCGCCGCCTCCAGCCGCAGGGCCCGCCATCTGCGCGGCAGCAGCCGCAGGCGGCACGCTGTGCGACGCCAGCGCTTGCAGCAGCGCCGCGAGCGGCTGGGCCAAGGCGCCTCCGACCTGCGACTCCCAGCCTGGATGCTCAACAAGCACCTGCGCCACATGCGCCGCCGCCGAAGACTGCGGGCGCCGTCTCAGCGCACAGCCGTACGGGCGCTCTCGCCGCCTTGGCCTTGGCCTCGTCCACCATCTGCTTGAGCTCCGCATCCGCCTCATGCATCCTGGCCCTCGCCACTGCAGACTGCTCCGTGGCCTTACGCGCCGCCGCGCGAGCCCGCTCGTAGGCCGCCTAGGCCTTTTGGCGCTCGCCAGCCTTGGCATCGATGGCCTGTTGAGACTCCTCGGCCTCCTGCGCGGACACCAGACCCTCGAAACCATGCGTTCGCTTTCATCGCAAATGATTGATCTTATCGCGCATGGACTGAGATAAAACAGCTGCGGCGGCATCAAATTGATCATCGGACATATCCAACCATGCGCTTGCCTGGGACGCGTCGAGTTGCGGACTTCCCGCCCGCACACCGACGTGACCCATGCTCCTAAGCACGGCCTTGCGACGAGGAGCCTCTGAGCGGACGGCGCGAGGGGAAAGCTGAACCCACGCACCGCGAGGCACACGCCAAGGCGCACCCACACTCGGCACCATCTGAGCGCTCTTGGGCCCTTAGCCATTGCACCCTGCCTGTCGGCAGCGCGCTCTGAAGCCGAAGTTATGATAGTTGCAGACTGAGCAACTCCAACCCGCCCGAATAAGTCCAACCCGCTGACACTGCACAGCGCCGGGAACCTGGCGGCGCGGGCGCGGGCGAAAAACGGCGAGAGGTGGGGGCCGCCGATCCCCCCCGCCACGATGGCTAAGTCTGAGCTGAATGGCTACGGACTTGAGCCAAAATGGCTACTGACCTCCTCGTTATCCTCCTCCTCCTCCTCCTCCTCCTCCTCCTCCTGCTCGTTATTTATTATTATTATTATTAGTATTAGTATTATTATTAGTATTATCATGATTACAATTATTAGTATTATGAATATTATTATTAATATTCTTCTTATTATTATGATTATTAGTGTTATTAATATTACTACTACAACTATTATTATTAGCATGTATGTATGTATGTATGACTGTATGTATGTATGTATGTATGTATGTATGGATGGATGGATGGATGGATGGATGGATGTATGTATGTATTATGATCATTATTATTATTATTATCCTCCTCCTCCTCCTCGTTCTTTTCCTCCTCCTCGTTCTTCTGCTCCTCCTCCTCATTACTCTCCTGCTCCTCCTCCTCCTCCTCGGTCTTTTCCTCCACCTCCTCCTCATTATTATCCTCCTCCTCCTCCTCCTCCTCCTCCTCCTCCTCCTCCTCCGCGAGCTCCTGCGAACACCAGGATCTATGCTGCCGCTGGCGTGCGCAGCAGCGGCAGGCCTCCAGAGACCTGCTGGGAGCCTCGGGAGACCTCTCGGAGGGAGGAGGAGGAGGAGGAGGATGGGGGGGAGGGAGGAGAGGGAGGAGGAAGGAGAGGAGGAGGAGGGGGAGGAGGAGGAGGGGAAGGAGGAGGAACAGGAGGAGGAGGAGGAGGAGGAGGAGGGGGAGCAGCAGAAGGAGCAGGAGGAGGAAGAGGAGGAGGAGAAAGAGGAGGAGGCGGCGAAGGACCTGCGGCAAGTCCGTGTCGTGCCGAAGCGTGCGTCGGTTTAGTGCTGGCACCGCGTGGACCGCTCAGCCTCGAACGGTCGCGGCTGTCCGATGGCGCTGATGGGCCTGTCTTCCATCACCACAACCACCACAAGCCGGAGGGGGAAGGGGTGGAGGGTAAGGCGGAGGAAAAAGAGGGGGAGGACCCCCTCCAACTTATGGTGGTGGAAAACAGGCCCGTCAAGCGCGGCTCGTTCGATGGTGGCCGGCTCTGGGGCATCCGCGGCGTTCAGGCTTGAGCGCCCGCGCTGGGGTCTCAGCCGCGTCGGCTCGAACGTGCATTAGGGGGGAGGGGTGGAAGAGAAGCAGTGAGGGGGAGGGAAGGGGGAATGCAGTTGTTCATCTTGGATCGCGGCAAATTCCGTCGACAAAACTGCTCCGCTGCACCCCCCAAGCTTGGCACGCCCGAAGTGGGTGCCGAGAGCACTGGTACGATGCCCAACAGCAACTGCTGCCCAAACAGACAGCGGCCGCTTTTGGGAAGGCGACCTTTCGCCTCAAGTTGATGACGTCCGCGGCGACGCTGGCAACGACTCCTGTCCAACATGAACTGCGGCCGGTTTTCATCACCGCTCTGTCCGTACCCAATGCGATCCGCCACACTTGATCTCGGCGACGAGCCCAGATGGGAAGTGAGAGGGGGGGCAGTCCTTCGCAGGAGGCGGCGGGGTTTCTCAGACTCCCTCCAGCCTCCTGAGAAGCCCTGCTAAACTCTCCGAAACCACAGACGGTTTCTCAATCGGCGGTGGACATACCTCCCTTTGGCAAACCATCCTTTAAAGAACACGGCCTGGGGACCGACACCGACGGACCTGGACCCGGAAACGCGATGGCCGCGACGACGCCCTCTCGCGATTCGAAAACGGCCAATTCCTTAAGAGGCCTATCAACCTCCGACCCTTACCTCCCTCCCTCCCTCCCTCCCTCCCTCCCTCCCTCCCTCCCTCCCTCCTCCTCCTCCTCCTCCTCCTCCTCCTCCTCCTCCTCCTCCGAGTTGGAAGGCTGGAGGGCTTCAAAGAAACCCCGTCGCCTCCTGAGCAGGCCTGCCCCCCCTCACTTCCCCCCTGGGCTCGCCGCCGATGGACCGCGCAGGGCTTGCGCAGCTAGCGAGGGGGAGGGCGAAGAGGAGGAAGAGGAGGAGGAACAGGAGCATATGATGACTAGAACCACGCGCGCGCTTCGCGCGCTTAGGTTCTGTCGAGTCACAGACCCAGGAATCCTCCTCCTCCTCCTCCTCCTCCTCCTCCTCCTCCTCCTCCTCGTCTTCCTCCTCATCCTCGTCCTTTCCCGAGCGATACAATAACAACTTGCGTGGAACCCCTCTCGGGCCCATCTTGGGGCTCTCTTGGGCCGCCTTTGGAGCCTCTTGGGGCGTCCTGGGTCTCTCGTGGGGGCTTCTTGGAGCTCTCTTGGAGCCTCATGGAGCCTCTTGGGGCCGAAAGCTCGGAATTCTACAGTGGCTTTCTCCCTCTGGGACCCCTCTCGGGCACGCCTTGGGGCTCTCTTAGGCCATTTTGGAGTCCAATTTTGCCGTCCTGGGCGCCTCGTGAACCGTCTTGGAACTCTCTTGGGGGCCACCTAGGCCGTCTTGGAGGCCTCTTCGGACGTGTTGGACGCGGTGAAAACCCAACAGGCGACCATGCGAAAAGTATACGTTTTCCCATCGGAATGGAACTTTTTTTCTTCTTGGACCTCTCTTGGGGTGCCTCTCGGAACGTCTTGGGCTGATTTTGGAAGCCTTTTGGCGCCTGAGGGCGGCGTTTTGGCGCCTCCTGGGATGTGTTGGGCCGGAAGCTCGGAATTCGAGAGTGGTTTTCTCCTTCTGGGACCCCTCTCGAAGTCGTCTTGGGGTTCTCTTGGGCCGTCTTGGGGCCGTCCTGAACCACTCGTGCGCAGCCTTGGAGCGCTCCCGGAGGCCTCCTAGGCCGTCTTGGAGGCCTCTTGGGCCGTCTTGGACGCGGTGAAAGCCCAAGAGGCGAACATGCGAAACATATACGTTTTCCCATAGGAATGGCACGATTTTTGCTTCTTGGGCCTCTCTTGGGCTGCCTCTCGGAGCGTCTTGGAGGCTTCTGGGACCTTCTTGGTGTCATGACAGGCGTCTTGGAAGGCATCTGGAGCCATCGGAGCGCGTTCCGAAGCCGCCTGCGAACGATCTTGGACGGCGTCTGGCGGTCCGACGAGCCTCCGGGCCCCCCGGGGCCCACATTTGCGGTCGGGGTCCCGGCCCCGGGCCCCCGGACCCGGTGCGCCGTTATATGTATATGGTGATGATGATGATGATGATGATGATGATGATGATGATGATGATGATGATGATGATGATGATGATGATGATGATGATGACGATGATGATGATGATGAGGAGGAGGAGGAAGAGGAGGAGGAGGGGAGGAGGAGGACAAACGCCATAAGCATAAGCTCTTGGCGCTCCGCGCGGATTCCTCGGATCTGCGCTCCAGGCGCCAGGGGCGGCGCTGGCGGCGTCGCCGGGGAAGCCAAGCGCGGATCCAGGAAATCCGCGGGGACCGTAGAATCTGTTTATGCCGTGTTTGTTTCTTCGCTTCTCAGAAGGCTGGAGGACAAACAAAGACGCGAACGAAATCCGATTGCCCCTGCCGGTCCAACTTTCGGGTCGGAGGAAAGGGGGGATGAGCAAAGGAGGGGTTAGCGAACGATCGGAAGGCGGGATAGCACTGCAGGAAACAGGCGCGAAACATACACCACGGGCAAATGCTGGCAGAGAAGCGCCAGTCAAGCGCACTGCTCGCTGATATAACTCGAACTACTGAGGTCCCGCCTGGCTTATGCTGCTGCCCTCCTCCGCATCATGCCCCTCCGCAAGGGTGCAAGTACCCGGCGGCCTCTACAGGACCCAAGGGGTCCAAAAAAGAGGTGGTAGAGGGGATGAGAAAAGAAGGGGGGAGGAGGAGGAGAAGGAGGAGGAGGATGTTTAACAAAACAACTACTGGCGAGCAACTGCGAACGCCAGACTGCTGAGACGTACCTCGAACAGAAGCGCGGGGGCAAGCCGAGGGTGGCGCCACTTACGCGCGGGCACAAGACAGGCGCAGGTGCAACCAGCGAAGGCACCAGAACACCAAGAAGCACATCCGCAACCTAAAAAGCGGTTGCGAGAAACTAGATTCCAGGATCCAGCGACAATGCGCCCCTCACTGCTGGAGGGTAGCAGGAAAGCACACGCGCCACCAAGGAAACTAACAAACACGCGGTGCACGCCGAACAATATTTCGAACCGCGTCCGCCTCGGATAATGACCCCCCCTCCTGAGCGCCGCCCCAATAAGCCACCCGAGGGGCGCCACTCCCTCGGGCGACCGCGCACCCCCACGCACGCCAGGGCGGGGGACCCTGACCGTGGGAAGGACGGGTATGGATCCTCCAATGAGCCCCCCGCAGGGGACCCTCCACCCGCCCGAGCCCAGGCGGAGTACCTGGTGGGCCACCGCAAGGGGTGGGTAACGTGACGACGAGAGCAATTTTCTCTCCCCCTGGCCCATACGGACAAACAGGGGTGACGAACGGGCTGCTACCCGCCTGTTTACCTGGGAAGGGGGGAGGAGGAGGAGGAGGAGGAGGAAAAGGAGGAGGAGGAGGAGGAGGAGGTGGAGGAGGAGGAGGAGGAGGAGGAGGAGGTGGAGGAGGAGGAGGAGGAGGTGGGGGAGGCAGGATCGGACAGCATCGAATCCACAACTCTGATCGGATCGGACCGTGCATCGAGTCGGGCCGCATCGGCACGGAGGTCGGAATCGAATCGCATCGGCTGCGCGAAGATGCGCAGCAAGGCTGTGCAAACATCGGGCCGCGTCGGATCGTCGGAATGTCGGAATTG